>CM042431.1:32352089-32722089 GCA_023631565.1 Gymnocephalus cernua
ACAAAAGACGCATCAGCGAGTCCAAGCGATGTTTGACAACACTCCTACTCAAAAGCAATATTACAAAATTTCATTTTAGAGATTTATTTACTATTTCATTAATATATTATGCTACTTTTGTGAACCCAAGACTTTTGTAAACTTATTTCAAGCACCAAAACAATTGACAGATTTGAGAAATTTCAAAAAGTGTACATCAAATTTTCAGCTTTAGGGCAAAATGATCTCTTTACACATTGCTCTGGAGCAATTTTGGGCATCACTATACAGAAAGCTGAGTTTGTTCTGAATGAAACACATGGTTCTATGCAAATATCCTAAAATGTGAATTTTAAATGAAATATAAAAATGTCCTTAGAGGGTTAATTAAACGTTTTATTTGTAGGAGGAAAAATATGTTATTTCTTCTTTCAAAAGTTGTAATGGGGTATTATATAAAATACTTGTTGCTCAAAATGGATGTAAAACATTATGGAGCAAAACTTCATGTGTCATTCTCAGCGCTTGCGGTAACACGTTGTACTGGAGCACCATTAGTAGTCAACATGCATACATACAGTACATGATGTTGAAAAGTAACAGTGTGCTTTCCCAAACTGATAAGGGAGATCACTGGAAATGCCTCATACCTTTTTAAGACTGACGTGGCTGAGGCCGGAGGACCAAGGATGGAGGCTGGGAGTATTGATTACACCCCCACTTTTTTTCAGTACAGCACACAAGACAGATCAATAGCACTTCAATGGAGAGCAATCCAATGGATGCAGTGCATAAATAGATAAGGGGATCACATTGCTTTGGGTTAGCGGAAAAAGTTCCATTGTGGGAAAATAGCGGCAACAGTCCTCCTCCTCCACTCGGCTGATTTTGGACATGAGGTTATAAGGTGAGGGAGGGCTGATTGGTACACTGATAAAGTCAGGGAAGGTCCAGCTCAATAGTGTATTGATTATTCTTTCTCTGTGCTCTTTGGCAAAGTTTCAGTGCTGGAATGATACCGGGCTCATGTATGGCTGTGAGTCAGGGTGTTGATGGAAATAACAGATACATTTGCTAAACCATTTCGGACCAAATGAATATTTTCAGTATTGTGTGTAACTAGTTATGACTGACATGTCAAATTCAGCTTTACAGACTTACAAGCATTTAATTTACCCTTAAAAGAACGTTCAGATGTAAAATTCTAAAATATATCCACTTTAAGTATCTCAATCACAGAGAGATTAAATCTGCATTATTTGTCTGGTTATTTTTCATATACCCAACCAAGGCCTTCAGCTGCCTACTACTGTTTTTTGCTGCACAAATTACTTTCAGTTTTGTGTTGCCGTCTGTGTCAATGTTATTTTTTGTTGGATTTCTCATTTTGCAGCAAAACTCTTTGATATCTCTTTTACAGCTTGACCTTGATATCTTTCGATGCACATAACTACTTTCAACTCAAGAATGTACTGTTTTCTCCAAGGGGCCCTTGTTGGTTATTTGAAGGGGAGGCTACGGTTAATGGAGGTGTTTAGGGATGTGTGGTTTTTAAATTTATAATTTTAGTCCAGGGCTCTGTGCTTGGTTTATTGTTTAAAATGAGATTTGCAGTCACACCGTGTCATCATCACTTGTAACCTAACAACAGCAGTTTAGTCTCAGCTCATCAGGGCATTATTAAATGGGCAGAATACAACATTTTTAAGTTATCATTCTAATTCAAAATTACACAAGGGGCTGTTCAAACCTAGCTAGAATAGTTTAATTAATGTATATCTTCAAATTTCACAGTACACTGGTTTTTAATAAAAAATGTCAGGGCTCTCTGCACTTGTGCATAATAAGAAATAGGTTTTCTTTTCATGTTGTAGCGGCAAAGCACAAGTTCACATCACAACAATACTGATACACTGAAAGTCATCTATGGGATTTATTGGTTTTGACCAAACATACCAAAAATAGATTAAATAACTGCTGGATCCAAAACACTACAGTTGTTTGTCCACAGCTTTGTTTGAATGCCAAATAAATCCATTTACCTACTGTAGTGTTTTTATTATTTATTATTTGATAAGATGTAGATGACCTTAAAACCAACTTACTTACTAACATCCTTTGTAAACTGTTACTTTTGTTTAAATGTAGATTGAATCCAGACGACAATATTTGGCCATAGTAAAACACCTGAAAATAAATAAAGAAGATACAGTCAAGGAAACCGCTTTATACTGGAGATTGTCTTTATTGATCTAAGATCTGAAATTCTCCTTCAGGGTTTTCATGCTGATAATTATCTATTGAATGGCTTCATTTAGTAGGAGAGTGATAACACTGCTGTTCAGTACAACAGCCTCACAGTCAGAAACACAATCACCCTTTTCCCTTTTTAAAAAGCTGATCAAGTGCAAATCAAAATGTCAATATGAGGCTATATTTGATGACATGAATGTTGATTTAAAGAGTAAAACTTAATGTATAATATGCTTCAAGTTTAAGTCTGTCATAAACATCTGTTTTTATAGTTACAGGAGGGCTCACTTCACTTTTACATGAACATTCCTCCATAACAAACATTACAAAGCGGCCCTAGTGTTGAAATTATGTAATACAGTGATGACTTTATATTTCTGGACAGGGACTGTCTCACAGAAACGCATATACAGCTGAATAACCTACCGATACTTAAAGGTACTGTAGGTAGGATTGGGAAGATCCAGGACTTATAGCCAAACAACTTCTCAGTCCCTCCCTCTTTCTGCTAAAGCCCAAAACGTTTTCCTGAGCCCCTCCCCCCACAAGGGAGAATGAATGCGTGTGCATGAGCAGTGATTCACACACAGTTAGACACTCCCCCTGGCCCTGATTGGTGCATCTGAACAGGGAGCGGTGGATTTTTGCAAATCACACCACAGACTGTAGGTGGTGCCAGAGGAGCTGGATTTTATATTAAATGACCTGCTTCATGTAGTTCTACTGGAACATAGGGTCAGTTTCAAGAAATATGACAGAAAGTTAGTTTTATAAGGCTTACCTACTGCATCTTTAAGAGCCTTACACACACACACACACACACACACACACACACACACACACACACACACACACACACACACACACACACACACACACACATACACACACACACACACACACACACACACACACACACACACACACACACACACACACACACACACACACACACACACACACACACACACACACACACAGGCTGCCTACACAAATACCCGGCAAGGACCTGGAGAGATAGGCCATGGATTAGTGTCAGCGATTTACTCTGATTAACCCTCCCACACTGAAATCACAGAGGTGTGCGTGTCCATTTGCAGTGCATGTGTGTGTGTAGCTGTGACTGAAAATGACGTGTGTGCATGCTGTGTTTTGTGGAGTTTGAGTGAGTGCTGATTTCTGAGTATCAGAGTACTCACTTGGTTTCTCTAAGTCATTGAAAATCTCTTCTCCCTGCTGTGGTCCTTACACCAGTGGTTGACAGACATTTCCAGGAAGAGCTTCTTTCTTGGGAAATCTACCTTTTGTCTGGTTTAATTTAATATAATAAAAATATGCTGTATTGCTTACTACAAAATGAGTTTTAGATAAAACCTTCAGAGGCATGGAAGGTGAAGGAAGTGCAAGAACTTCCACGTTCTTTAAAAAATAATTCCCTTAATGATTGGTGTAGCTTTTCATTATTCATTTATTTATTCCATTTCCCATAAAGCTTTATTGTATAGTTATAGTTTTTGAACGATCAGTATAGTTCACAAGTTCAAAACATATTAAAGAGAGATTTGTCTTATTTAAATGGCAGCCTACGGGAATTATACTTAACATCCATTTTTTTTTAAAACAGCGGGTCGCATAATGATGCATGACACACAAGTGTAGTTACACATACACTCAATTGTCAGTTTGTGAGGTACACCTAGCTTAAACTGATGGCAGTTGAGATGTGATGATTCGACTTTGTCATTTTGGAGGATGTAGTTTGTGATGCTGTTGAATTGTGTTGCTACTGAGAGGTGTTTCATCATTTTGTCCGCAAGGATACTAATAGAGGCATATCTGTTTTGACAGACAACTGATGACTAAGATGCTTCAGAAACACTTTTTAGAAAATGGTGTTGCTAAGGACTGTACATTTAGATTAGCACTAACAATATACAGTGTATAGTGGTTGCACATGCCACTACTAGCCTGTCAGTGCAGGTACTTCTCTAAGATGTTTATGAAACGTATTGAACAAAGCACTGAGAATGCTAATTAGGACTATAGCGGCAGTTGGTTTATGGGAAACAGGCTTTAACGTCCCAGAGGTCCAGAGATCCTTTGAAGTGAGATGTGAAACATCACGTGTTTCTTTTCTCTCATTTATTCTCTCATTTATTCTCTCTTTTATTCTCTCTCTCTCTCTCTCTCATTGAGGGAGATGTGGGCGGAGAGAAAGGGAAAAGTAAAAGAATCATTACGTGTGGGTGCTCCTTCCTACACACACACACACACACACACACACACACACACACACACACACACACACACACACACACACACACACACACACACACACACACACACACACACACACACAGGTTGAACTCAGTAAAATGGCTTAGTCAGGCAGGGAGCTCATTAAAGACTATAGACAACCAGTCCTTAAACAGAGGCTTCCAGGACGATGTATAATTCTGCTGCTCATAAGCAGTAAGAGCAGTCGTACCGCTAAGATTAGACTTTTTTCTGTAGTTTTTCTATGTGAATCTGTGACCGCTGGAAACATAAACTGACACTGGCTCAAAGCAGGCTCACAATAGAGGGGATTTACTTTTCAAGAAAAGTAATTCCAGGTTGCAGCTCTACCTTCGATAATTAAAAAAACATCCTTCAGTGAATGGACTGTTGGTTGTGTATGTAGGTGTAGATGTAAGAAAAGGATTTTTTTAATTCATTGGGAATTATTCCCATTTTCTTTTCTTCATGAGTTTCCCTCAGCCTGACCCATGTGTTCAGTGTGTGTACGCACACACACAGGGGAGTGTTATCTCCATGGCATTGTGTGACGTACGTGATAGAGGTGAGAGATGTGGCCTGGGGGTGGCACAGACTGATTAAAGATTCACATTTGATAATGGAGCCAATTTGCTCCTGAGCCTGGGGAAACTTGCTTTTCGTGGTTGTTGCCGTAGCGACCTCTCCACCCCTGCATGGATAGGATGACACTCGAAAGACCCTGAAGGTGTATCTTTGTCGATATATCATGACTGAGGTGAAAGAAGGCCGAGGATGGTCAGGACACGTGTTGAAAATCTGAAGGAGACATTGTTTTTTTGTAGGAACAGGATGTTGGATTGGGAATGATGACAAATGAGAAACTGTATCCATGGAGTTCCAAAGTTAAGAAAATACTTAATCATAATTTAACCTATTGTCTAGATTTGTATCTGGTACACCATGAAGTTATTGAAGAGTGTGTATGGGTAATGCCAGACGAGGTGTCCATTATCAGGAATGAATTGATGACGGGAAGGCCAGAACCATTTCACGTGCAGCAGGAGTTGCCAGTTTATTAGGTACAGCTAGCTAAAACTAATGCAGTCTTACAGCAGTCCTGCAATAAATCTTTCATTCATAAAGGTTATAATGTTTAGTTTTTGTTGAAACTGTTTTAGAGAAAGTTTAGAGTTTCTGTTATTTAGCTTACCCCCAAATCAAAATGCTCTGCTATATCAACTACATTAAATGAATGCTATTTACATATGTTTTTGTGGTTAAAGGTGCCCTGCCACACAAAACCGTTTTTTTGAAATCTGTTAGGTCCATATGTGTTTGTGCTATGTGGTGAATGTGAAAATGAACTGCTACCTCCTCTGTCAGCTCTAGCTGCTGAAAAGAAATAAGTGGAGAAATCAGGCCAGTTACAAAAGCTGGTCAGTCTGACATCATGTTGCCTGAGCTCATTACTATTCGTGAGCTCGCCCAGTTGCCCAGGCTCTCATTGGCTAGCTGTAAGCCAAGTCAAGCAGCTTAGCACGTTGAATATTAATGAAAACTGGCACAAATCAAGCTCAGTCTTCCTGCAGGCTTTCTATACAACGTTAGAATGGCTTGAAACAAGGTAACCAAGGCCTTTTTTCCACAAAGAAATGTTAAAGAGTCCATGGTAGAACTTCAGACATTACCACAAAGTAATGAAATATGTGTGGCAGGGCACCTTTAATGACTCAACAGACCACCCAATCAGATCAGCTTAAAAGCCCTTATTTGAAATGTCAGGCTTTTTACTTTGGATAAAGCTTCATCGTCTGTTATCGCTCAACCTGTGTATTAGGATTGAGATTCTAATCATAAACCAAAAAAAACACTTGGTCTTTAAAAGTGTAAAGAATGGATGGAAAACTTTCCAATGTTGTCAATGCCTGCACACATCCATGGGCCTGAGAGTCCTGTATATGAGGAAGGAAGTAGAACCTCATTTATTCTTCCCATTTAGTCATATTGCCTCTCCCAAATCTTCCCCCTCTACTTGCTGTAATATATGCTTATCTGGAAGTAAAGGAAACCCTTCTGCACCCCCTGTAAGCTCTTATTGCTGTTATTTCTTGCAGTTCTTTCTCACTTCATCATTTTAGGCTTGAATTCATATTTTTACACCTACAATCTAAGTGATAGATGGGTTTAAATACTTTAAATAAAACCTATTTTTATCTCTTTCCTCAGTTCTCATATCATTTCTGTTTCTGACACTTTTCCTCTAACAGCTCACAGAAGTATTTGCACTTTGGCTCTGAACTTTGAAACATATTGGTTGCTTGTAATGTTGGAGATCTATTTGAATGGGAGAGGGAAAGTCTAATAAGGAATTATTCACATGCAGCTGTAATCTTTACTGAAGAAGGGCAGAAGTCCAAGTCATGATGTTTAGCTGCACGCTCTCATCCGCAACTATCCCTAACATCTAACCAACAAATCATTTAGGTATCATTTTTTTATTCATTCAGTGATGTTTTTGCCTACCAAGTCTGTATTTTATAGGGTAAACGGGCTGTCCACCCACTATTTTTATTTCTTTGTACAGACAGTAGAATAGCCGTGAGGGAAATGTGTGAGGGGGAGAAACGGGGAAAAATATGATCTGACAGGATTTGAGCTGAGCCCAGTTGCGGTTCCACTCACTGCTTTTGTGGTCAATAAAAATATGGGTAAGTTATTATCTCCAATTACTGTACTCACATTATAAGAAACCAGTTATATTAACTATATTTTCATAGAAGTGTACATTTGTGCTTTGTTTTTGTTTTTCTTGGATTGACCACCACGCTGATACAGCTTACTTGATGTATCTTAAAAAACAAAATTGGTCAGATCCAAGACAATCAATCCAAAGTAGTTTAAAATGTATTTATTCCATTAAGATATTCATGATGGCCTTGAACAGGGTGACTCACATAATGTAATGTGTAAGTGATACGGGCGGTAAACAGGTGGGAGTGATTGGAAATAATCACCCATAAATGTGACTCAGAGGATGTTATGCTATAATAAGACACTTTCTTTACCTCGTCTGTTTACCTTTTCGTTGAGATCATAAATATTAGATAATTTCCTTTCTGTACGAGGGTCGCACAAGGTAATTAGAAGGGCAATCGGAGAGTGCAGACCTCCGCCAAGGCATGCCCTATTTCACAATGTTAATGCAGTGTGAATTTTCAGAGTCGAGAACTTATTTTTCCAATTATTCCGACACCACATGATTGCAGCACAAATGCCCTATCTCGCAATGTTAATCATGATTCGGATCCGCTCCAAAATGTAATCGGCTCTTTCTTGGCCCATGCTCCACCCTTCTACCAAGTTTCATGGACATCGGGCCAGTAGGTTTTCTGTAATCCTACAGACAAACAATCAAACAGAAAAAACGAGCAAAGACATAACCATCTTGGCTAAGTAATATTAATAAAATCAAGATTACGACTCATATGACTCGACAAAACCGTGAAATGTAAAAATAAACCTTACCGTTTGTCATGTTTACGGTCCATTGTTCCTTCCTATTCCCATCCCCAATCACCTCCTGCCTCTAAAATATTTCTTCCTGTGTCAATTTCTGTGTCTGTCTCCTATATTGGATGGCGAGAAGAAGACATTTTCATTACTGTTAGGCTCGGCTAGATTGCCTTGAAGGAATCGATTGAGCACAGTGGCAGCAGAAGTTATGGTTGGGAAGCTGGGAGCCCTTTTCCCCAGTGCCAGCATACGGTGTCGGCTCCTTTTTTCCTCTGCTTTCTGCCTGATGTTTCTGGGCTTCTGAGCTGAGCCTTTTCTTTAACTCCTTGGTGTTTTTCTTTCATATACTGTAGGGCTGCACAACAATTAGTCATTAAAAAATCAACATTACACTCTTCACTTCTGCAGTTTCCAAATTGCATGAGATTTCTGTTTTAATTTAGTCCCAAATGGCTTCGTAAACAAAATACGCTGGCGCTGTGGATATTCCAGTTTCATGACAAAAAGGCCCTTGTTATTCAACTCGCAATCTATATTCAGCTCATAAATATTTTCCACCTAACATTTCAGGGAAATTGTTTTTGAAGAAATGCGGTTATAGACCATTTCAAATGAGGGGCAGGTACCAAATACACCCTCCGGTCTCTTATCAATCAATCAATCAATCAATCAATCAATCAATCAATCAATCAATCAATCAATCAATCAATCAATCAATCAATCATGCAATCAATCAATCAATCAATCAATCAATCAAGCAATCAACATTTATTCATATAGCACTTTACAGCAACCAGCAGGTATCCAAAGTGCTTTACATGAAGTAAAAACAATAAAACATAACATACAGTAAAGTCAGAAAGGAATAAAACATACATCTAAATAAAACATACATCTAATAGACATCAAGGAGGAACCCAAGGTACTCATCTTCAAGAAAAAATATTTTAAAATGCCTTTTAATACGTCTGGCAAAATCTCAGTCAAGGGACCCCTTTGAAAATGGCCATGCCAGTTTTTCCCTTGCCAAAATGTAGCCAAACCTTGAAGTGTTATTTTTCACGACAAGCCAGAGGTGGGGACTTGGGTCCGAGTCTCAGACTCAATTCGCACTTAAGTCGCACAAACAGCTGACTTCAGACTTGACTCGGACTCGACTTTGTAAACAGTGGCAGTAAGCTAACAGCTACATGCAAGGTGTGTGGCACCAAGATAAATGATGCCAGATCAACAACGTCGAACTTCATCAGGCATCTGAAAACGCACCCAGGCAGGTCAGTAACTTGCTAATGTGAAAGAGACGTCACAGGTAACAAGCTAACCATCGCAAAGTGTTGTGCTAATGCTGTGAACAGGCAAATTGTATATTTATAGTTAGTAGTTAGTTGCTGAGGCTCAGACATCCATGGCGCACAGGAGGCGGGACGCACGGATCCATCTCCCCAGGAACAAGCGCTGTGTCGGGTGGGCAAACTCATGTGATGCGTAATTGATCCCATGGATGATTTGTAGGCTATTAAGTGGACAAGGTGTATCCGGCCCACCATGTGTTAAGTAGACCCCATAAAGTTATCCCACAACTGATTTTGATACTGTACTGTATGGATGGTAGCTACAGGACATGTTTTGAATTCATAAGATTTAACAATACAGTGTTAGGGACAGATCAGAGGGCCAGAGACTTGAGACTTGACTTGGACTCAAGCTCAAAGACTTGAGACTCGATTTGGACTTCCAAAAATGACTTGTGAACATCTCTGCGACAAGCTAGCATGACCTGTTTGGTACCAATGGATGCCTTAAATGAACTTCTTAACCTTCAATGTCTTCAATACCGCACTCATATTTCTCTGTAAGCAGCTTTACGATTAGATGTAACATTTTTATTCGACACTGTGCAACAGAGTCACGTATTCTTTATCTGCTTCCTCAAAGGATTCTTGGAATCAATGTGTTGAAGGGCACCTTCTGATCCGTTTTTTTGACCTTCTTTTGGGTAAATTATCTCTGGCAACAATTTGACTACTTTATACATACTGTTTATATACTGTGTGTGTGTGTGTGTGTTGTGTGTGTGTGTGTGTGTGTGTGTGTGTGTGTGTGTGTGTGTGTGTGTGTGTGTGTGTGTAGATACTACATCAGATGCATAATTTAAAACTAAATTGAAAAAAAGGAAACTGGGGCACCTGGGTAGCTCACCTGGTATAGCAGGCGCCCATATATAGAGGTTTACTCCTTGACGCACTCGATGTTGGACTCCACCCTGCGGCCCTTTGCTGCTTGTCTTTCACCCTCTCTCTCCCCTTTCATGTCTTCAGCTGTCCTATAAAAGTAAAGGCCTAAAATGACCCGAAAAAATAAAAAATAAAATAGGAAACTGACAACATGTGTTAATGCAAAAAAAAGAAAGAAATACAACAAAACAAATACATGAGCAAATCACTGGTGTTCATCCATTTATCACTTTATATTTTAAAGCAGATGCGGTTCTTGTGCCAGGGGATCTACGGTACCAATAAAACAGAAAGAAGTGACATTCATTTTGTAGCACATTATTAAGCTCTGTTAGACCATCCCCTATGGGAGCTTACTCATTGATTATCTTCATCATCATCGTCACAGCTGTGTATCATTGGCTCTTACAGCACTCAAGGTGACCACATTTTAATTTTGCTGTGTAACAGTGTCCTGACCCTCAGTGTGACACAGCAGTTCTGTCCTCTCACCTTGTCTCAGCGGGAGGAACTATGTGTGTGTGTGTGTGTGTGTGTGTGTGTGTGTGTGTGTGTGTGTGTGTGTGTGTGTGTGTGTGTGTGTGTGTGTGTGTGTGTGTGTGTGTGTGTGTGTGTATGTGTGTCTGTGTCTAAACAGACTTGCTGACAACACTCACACACACATATTCCTCTTTCTCATACAAGTACAGTAATGCTTATGTGAGAACTGTATGTTCTTACGCTTGTGGGTACACACACAAATACACTAGCGTCAGCTATCGTTAGAAAATGGCATCTGAGAGCCTGTCGGTTTCCATTTCGCTGGCCCTGAGCTGAACCAATGTGAAAAGGCTGTTTGCGCTTAGTCGACTCCTTTCGTTCCGCCTCTCTGCACATCGCCTTGTCTTGTCCTTTCTAGTAAAACACTCCCCAGTGCCTGGAGGCAGTGAGTGGGGTGAAGAGTTTAAATTCCCTCAACTTCACGAGTGCCACTGGCTTTCGTTGGTTAGTGGAACATAAAAATGTAATGTTTGTTTTTTATTATTCATGTCGTCATCAAGTTGTAGCTTTCATTCAGAATCATTCCCACACTAAGAATGCAAATGCTAAAGATAAAGCTAATTGCTAACTTGCATGAGTTCTGAACACTTCAGACAGATTTCTATCATTTCATTTCAAGTAGGAAATGTTATTTCTAGGTTTACGGTTCCAGAAGTAGAAATCCAGTTCTTTTTATACATAGAAAACATTAGGTGACTGATGGTTGTAGCATTTCCAGGGCTTGGATTGACATGAAATTCTCGTGATTTAATCATATACCAAAACAGAGCATAGTTGTGTTAGAAATATCTAGTTTTGTTTGATAAAGTAAAAAATATAAGCTTAGATACATAAAAACATAAGGAGAGACATTTACGACTCCAATGTGCATCCAATTACCGTTCTTAAAGGGTAACTACCGTTTTTTTCAACCTGTACCCTATGTTTTGTATCCAAGTGACTGATGGGAACAACAATCTTTGACATTGGTCCAGTATTAAGTGAGATCGCTGCAGTTGGCAGTGGCGAAACAAGCTACAATGTAAGTTAATAGGGCAATTGTCCAGCTTGTATTTACCTTCACAAAAGGCTCAGCCTTTTGTGAAGGTAACAGCTAGCTGTTAGCTTCCGCTTCTCTAATGCTATCACTGTTCAAGCCACAGACATCATTTGGCCCGTGTCCATTGAGTTACATTGTCACTGATATGGTCATAACCACTACAGTGCTCAATTACCTATTTTTGAGGGGGAATGTTGCACAGACATTTTAATTGCATTTTGTGTCTGTTAAGAGGCACAAAGACTCTAAAGTCTGCCCTGACAACTGCCGTTTTATCTGAGTGGAAGCTAGTAGAGCTGCAGACAGCTTCTCCGTGTTGCCTGCACCGATTGGGTTCGTTTTTGTTTTTCAATCGAAAGTACACGCATAATTATAGCTATCAAGATTATCGTAACAATTGGCTGGAATTCTCCTTTAAGACATTTCTGTTTAACCAGAAACAGCTGTGAAGTCGCTATCGCTAAACTCACCAGACTCCTTTTAAAAAAAACAATACTTTGTGTGTGTATAGAGCCAACATATTTTCACATGTAAGTCGGTAAACTGTGTTTATTTTGGTCAAAACTAGAGTTGTGATGGTTGGAAAAGTGGAAAGACAACCCAAAATGGCTTTTCATAGTTTTGTTTTGTTTCTGTCGATTTTCAATGAACTGTATTTTAAGGTGCTAAAATGACTGTTAGCGAATGCAATTTCGCGGATGTTGTTATGTTTTAAAGAAGAATAGGTTGACCTCCTTAGAAAGCCTTTCCATAATGTTGTCAGACACTTATTATTAATATTAATCTGAGCATGTCAGTGGCAAAACGAGCACTTTTGTGAAGGTAAATGAAAGCTAGACAATTGCCCTATTAACTTACCTTGTAGCTGCAGCGATCTTGCTTACTGGACCAATTTCAAAGATTGTTGTTCCCGTCAGTCACACACAAAAACATAGGGAAATAGGGTCCAGGTAGAAAAAAAGGTAGTGTCCCTTTAAAACCAGCGTGTAGCACTAACAGACATTTCGCTTTGCAGAAACCTGATAAAACATTCTGTTGCTTAAATCACCTCACTTTCAGATTCTGAATTCCAGCAGCTCTGATTTGTGCCTCTGGCTTCTTCTCTATGTCAATGGCAGCTGAGGCTTGTGGGTATCGTGGTATTTAGAGCCACTGGCCATGCCAAGCGAGAATTAACAATGTGAAACCAGCAGCTCCTTTGAATTTGCAATTGTAAAATAAAGTGCTGAATAATGAGAGGCCCGATACTGACTGCTAATAAAATGCTAATGCAAGAACTTCAAATGTATTGTGTTCATTGTTATGATTATTAGACACAGAGTCTTTCTTCTTTTAGCCTCATAAACACACTGTGGTAGCAAATATTTCTGCTAGCAAGGCAGGGAAACATCTGAATACAGTGGATTTAAACAGAATCATAATCTGTAGCCCGTGAAGCTCATTTTGCTGTGACATTAACCAGTTTAGGTGACGAGAGTCATTACATTCAAATCTTTGATGGAGATAAAACTGCTTGACTTGGTGCTGAATGGACCTGAGTGAGGCTACAGCTGTGTGCACACTAATGCTAATCCAACAGTGCATAAAGTGCAGCGTCATCTCCCCTGTAATCTCACCGGCCTAACCCTCACCATGTGGGCAGTGAGAGGATGTGTATCTGTTAGGGTTTAATATTTCCGTGTTACCTTCAAATTTAATGTCCCTTCTAAATGAAAATAACCAAGAAGTGGCGATTGCCAGAGTATATTTTTCAATTGGCACCCAAGACAGCTAATGTGAAACTGGAATGTGAGGGACGACATCTAAAAGAACCTTTTCAGGGAAAACATGTCTAATAATTGCTCTACTTCAAAAGTGAGAAATGTATGAACTTATTAAATAATGAATAAGTGCTCACTTTGCTGTCTTTGATCTGAGGTGACTGTAGTTTTGGAGTAAGAACACTGAATGCTAGCTTTTGATCCCTGTCACACAATATGTTGTATTGTCCCAGCCAAAGCAGAGAGAATTTCACAGTGTTATCAATAATCCTCTTTGTGCCAATGCTAAGTGCAGCAGTGAGGCTGATGCACAGCTTGTGTTGTTGTTGCTCTCCGTGTTCAGTGGTTGTTATCTTAGCAACAGGAGGAACTGCCTTCTTAATATGAAATTAAGACATGCAGTGAACACATCTGAACATAACCAACATTCACAAACAAATTTCACTTCATTGTTTGAATGCTATACATTTGTCATTAATGCAGGTTGACTTCACCTGATTAGGTAGGTAGGCAAAGTGAGACAGAGAGACTGAGACTAAAAGAGACGTAACAGAAAGAAAGAGAGAGAGGAAGGCAACCAAAGTGGTTCATTGCGTCATACATTATTGAGGCAGCTGTTGAATTATGCAAAGCTTTGATATTGATCCCAGGGCTTGCCATCACTGCAGTCTGAGGGATAGAGAGAAAGTGAGTAAGAGTGAAGAAGATGGGGGGTAAGTGAGGAAAAGAAAGATTAGAAACATAAGTAAAAGAGGAAGAGATGTACAGTATACTAGGAAAGGTACTAAGATAGAGATAAGAACGGTGAGATGGAAAGAAAAAATACATGAAGAAAGAAAGGAGTGAGTAATCCATTGAAAACAAAGTAAGAAAGAGATAAAGACACGCTGTGAGCTAGGGCTGGGCAATATGGAGAAAATCAAATATCACGATATGTTTGACAAAATAGTGCAAATACCTTGATATCGATACCGCAACGACATAGTAGTGTTGATTATTGGTGCTTTCACAAAATATTTACACAATGAGATTTTTGATAAATAGTCATCAGTAATGTGGATATAATGACTAAGTGGGTAAAGACAAATAATAGAACAGCTAGAACAGTCTGGTAAGTTCAGAAAATGACATCACTTTACTGTAATGCAGCCTTTAAAACCAGGAAAAGACAACACTTATATCATATTACAATATTACGATATCCAAAATCTAAGACGATATCTAGTCACATATCACAATATCGATATAATATCAATAGCCTATATTGCCCAGGTCTACTGTGAGCCCCATATGGTGTATAACAACAAGAATACAAAGGTGAGCCCCTGTCTCTCAGAAGGAACAGAAGGAGACAAAAAAAAAAAATCATCTTTGGCGCTCCACACATCATAAACAGCTTCCCTGGAGGGCCAAAACATTAAACTTCGGCAGATACTAGCATTGTGTTTCACACAGGAACCTCTATCATATATCACAAGGATGAAGTTGAGCTCCAGGTGGCCTGGCTTGAATGCTGTTTTTGTTAGTGGGTGAAATGAGGAAAAACTCTTTACTATTCAGTGTTTAACTACAACGAGTGAGAGGTAATCTAAAGGTAGAAACACCATCTGTCCTAATATGTTTGGCTTTGCATAATGATTGATCAAATGAACATTTCCAGGTGGGGTAGTCAGGCAGAGAAAGGACAGCCTCAGTCTTAAAGTGAGATGTTTTTCTCTGTCAAAATGTAAGTCTCCTTTTTAAATACTAGGAGCTTACTTGATCTACTAAAAGCAGAAACCTAGAGAATAAAGTAAAGTTAAGTTAACATGGTAAGAAAGTTTAAAAGGAATGCTTATCACTAAAGACAGCCTCCTAGTTATATAGTATAGCATAGTTTCTGTCGCCCCCATGAAGAATTCTAAGTTATGACAACAACGCTGTTGGCGCATCCACATGACGCAAGCCTTCGGTGATCATGCACCACCACCCCTCCTCCACGCAGTTGCTAGCGTTTATCTCATCAAATCAAGGACGACACGGAGGATTAAAAAAACACGATGGACTCTTCAGAAGAGGTAATTATCTTGAAATGTTTTATGTCCTCTTCATCTCCAAAGCTGAACGCAGCTTTTGTCCTTTCTCAGAGGTGACATAAAACACGTCATCCAAGCTTCTGCACGCCAATGTCACCAGACTTCACCATTTTGTAAATGTAGCCATACTGAGAAATACAGAGAGAGGTTTCTGGAGCTGATAGGCTTAATTAGCTCTGTATCAACTCATTTGGCAATGGCTTGAATGTAACGGACGTTCATTAATATAAAATAGTTGCACACTATAGCTTTAAGTAAACAATCACGCTTGTAATAGGAAAATAATAGTCATGGTGACAGGTGTGGTCAAAGATTTCCACAATACCATATTTTCCTGTATTAATAAAACACTGGCATTAACAAAAGAAACACAGAGGTCACTAGTTAAGACAAGAAAAGAAGCTTTATTTATTGAAGACTGTGCCTGCTATTATCTCTCTTAAACCTTGTGTGAGTATTAGCCTTTTTAGCAGGTAGAGATTAACAAATTGGCTAAGCTAGCTGGCTAATATTGCCTGCTTGTTCGCTAAGTTAGCTAATTTATAAGCTAACGTTAGTTCTGCTCCTACCTTAACTCAACTATTTTCTAATGTTTAGTCTTTTACTCACAAGTAACAGTGATTGTGATAATGTGAGTTAAAGTGGGTTTGGCCAGCAGCAGAAATGTAACGGCAACTAAAATATTAGCTAACATAGCTAGCTAGCAAATGTTACCCAGCTACCCCTCATTAGGTTGTCTTGTCTCTACTATAGAACCCAATCTATGAATCAGCTGGGCCATTATGGTCACAGATATGCTGGCATATATGTCATCTGATGAGTAACACAATAGCTGTAAAAAAAAAAAAATTATGTTTAAGGTAATTTTATCTTATTATGTAGTTTGTCTACCAGATAGCACTGACATGTTTATTTTCTACTGTGAAATGTCCCTTTCTGTACATGTTGGTCACAAAAACGTTTGTTTATGTTTTAAAATTGAATATCAATAGATTTTTTGTTGTCTCAATATTGGTATTTGCCTAAAAAACTTTATCTGTCATACTTTGGTCTGACCACATCTCAAAAAATAAAGGGATCATTATCATGTTAAATTGTATTAATTACAGTATATGGTTACATATATGCAGTTTGATTAATTATGAGCAATTTTTCAGCACAGTGATTTAACTGTTGACTATGACTCAGCCTTTAGTCCACCCCACAAACGCTCTGATTGTTTTGGTCGTTCCTCCTACAGCCATTCGTGAGAGGTACACCACACCTATTTGCACCACTCCACAAGATTCAAGATGTGGGTAGTGGTGGTGTGAAACCAGGCTAGCATTACTCTGTCTCTCTCTCTCTTTATCCATCTACAGATAGGACTAAGATGCTTTGTTGCCAGGACCAGGCAGAAAAATCTTTTCCTCTGGTTTAAACTGGTTGATCTGATCAGCTGACTGTTTTATTCCAGTGACAAGGCAGATAGAGAGTTAGATTAGGTGTGTGTGTGTGTGTGTGTGTGTGTTCAGGGTATTGTTAAACTGTTAGATGGCTGGCAGTTGGTGCAGTGTACTCATGGCAATGTGGCAAAAAGTCAGCAACACACGCAGAGCAAACACATGTACATGACAATGCACAATGGCCAACAACAACACATATTAAGTACTTACGAAACATACAAGAATGATTATATATAATAGCCAAAAGAACAAACACAATTGCCAAGACACACTCACAATCCCGCTTACTGGAGTGTAAACATTTTCATTATTTACTTTTCTGATTACTTCTAAGCTTTTTTTTATTACACACAGTAGTAGAGAAAGGTATAAAGGATTAGAGAATGTGTGAGAGAGAGGGTGGGCTGCATTTAGTTGTCACATAGCGTGACACTAATTCAACAACTAGATACAAACTTATCAGTGTTGTGGGCATATATTATGCACACAGTGTCAGCATTATGATTAAGCCTGTTTAGGTTAGACTGTTGTTTGTGCATTATATTTCTCTCTTTAACTAGGATGATGTATACTCAAAATGTACACTGTGGAAACATAAGTAATTGTTGAACAATGGGCCTTAACATGCTGCTGTAACAGCCTCCTCTCTTCTGTGTTGGCTTTCCACAAGAGTGTGAAACCCATCTGCAGGGATTTGCTCTCATTCAGCCACAAGAGCATTAGCGAGGTCAGCCACAGATGTTTGGGCGATAAGACCTGACTCACTGTCTGCGTTCCAGTTCATACTAAGGCCAAACCAAACAGCCCCAGACCAAAACTATAATGGTATATTGACTGAGATGTCCACATATGTTTGCCCATACGTATGTAAGTAATTTACCAACAAAGTGGGCAATTGCTGCAGGGCTCCAGACCCACAGAAGTCCAAGGCTCCAGGTTCACTATGTGGCAATTAACTTGTTGTCATGTGATTAGTGGCACATTTGTTTGTACTACAACAATCTCAAGGCCCCATCTTTTAGAGGGGTTAAAATGTAGTTTTAGGGCCTTTATTATTTCAGTTTCTATTGTCCTTACACAACGCACATATATATCTGTTTCTGTGGGAGAAAGTAGGGGCTCATTGGGGCCTCCCAGTAATTTGGGTCATGCTTGTAGTGGTGCTTTTTGTCTCATCGGACCCTGTTGCTGTCCCTCCTAAATGCCATGAAATTTGTTTTTGATAGTCTTGGTCCCCTGATGTTGATTCCTAATGATTTTGGTGCATCCCTGATCTGTCCTGTAGTGCCACCATTAGGACAGAATGTTTTTTCATTAATTTCATCAAGACAAAATGAACTGTCCCAAGGCTGATTGAATTGTTAAGCATTGGTAGATTGCATTATGTAGCTACCCTTACAGAGTAATGTTAAAACAATGTACTCTCCCTTTGGCCCTCTTTTACAGAAACTAAATATAAAAAAAATCACTTTTATATTGTCATGAATAATGTGTCTGGTTAATTCCTTAGTTGTAGGTTAATCCTAAATCAGGTGTACCCCTATGTTTCTAGAACAATGTTTTTGTTTGTGGTATTTGAATTATAGTTGCTGCCTAATTTGTAAACTGCTGTGATGATTCTCATGGTGTCATTGTAAGTTAGGATTGGCTGACAGCATATGCTTTTATGAAGCGCTGTGAGATATGGTGCATAACACGCTCACTCACAGACACACATACACAGCACAGCTGCTGTCTCTCTCTCTCACTCTGCTAACAAAAGCAGTCCACCACCCACATCGGCTTGGCAGTGAATGAGTTACTGCTGGTGCAGTGTGTGAGCCTGGTGCGCCCCTCCCTGGTTGGACCGCACGCCGCTGGTCGGCTGTCTGCAGACGGATGTTGCCGCAGCTCGACGCGCTGCGCTCCAGCACCAGGCTGTATTCCTCTTCTAATGTTCCAACTCTCCTCCTCTTTCCTCCTGTCTGCGTCTGACGCGCACACACACACACACACACACACACACAATTCTCTCTCAAACACACACATCGCCGACGCTCCTCTCCGGCTACTAGACACACAACTCTTTCTCACACACACACACACACACACACACACCGCCGACGCTCCTCTCCGGCTACTAGACACATAACTCTCCAGTAAAGTGGCTCATCATCCATAACGGTACGTAAACTGTTTCTGAAATATCCCAACTGTATTATTTTCCTGCCTTTTTTTCGCGGAGTTGATTGCGACGGCAGGTTTCTTGAGTGGGATGCTGTGGAGCGACTGCTGCGTATTTTGTCTGTTTTTATTCTCCGAGGTCTGATTTTAATCTCCTTTCCGCACAGACTTGAATCCTCATACAACTGCGTGCTAATCGGTTTTCGTTTGTCTAAAATCATCTCCGCATCCAACATCCAACGAAACATTGACTTTTATGCGCAGTGTTTATGATAACGCGCAAAGGGAGAGACATGTCTGGAAGTAATTAGGGCATGAGCCAGCATAAACTCGTTAAACTATCAATCTATCAAATCTACCTTGACATAAGAGGAGGCGTGTATGGTTCAGACGGGATTTCAGCAAGTCCTTTCTTTATCCAAAGTAACAGGATTAATGCAGGACCATAGAACAGTAGGTGTCTATTTAACCTATTTTTGTGTGAAAATATACTGTATAGAGCCACACATTCAGTTACATATCTGAATGAGCTTTTATGGAAAGGAGTGCAGTCTCTACTTTTATCAATTAAATAATTATTAGAAAACCAAAAGATAAAAAGGTTTAAGGGTGATATAGTGGATAGATAGATTGTCCTGTAACTGCAAGGACACAGGTTGGATCCCCTAAAATTAGCCTTTTTCTGCTCAGTCACTTTGAGTCGATATGGATCATAGATATGAGAAATACCTTACATGCAGGTGATGCGGATGAACTCAGTGCCCCCTGCAGACAGACATGGAAAAAAACTAAAACCCAGTTCTGTGTTCATGGAGTCATTGCTATGGTTTCCAGTTGGCATGCTGGTAACTAATGGGATGAAGTCAATCTCTGGCCTGTGTTTTGGTCCAGAGGAGGAAAAATGACCATGCAGGTTCAGACTTGTCCACAAAGAGGGGATAGAGACTGTGTTTGTGTGTGTGTGTGTGTGTGTGTGTGTGTGTGTGTGTGTGTGTGTGTGTGTGTGTGTGTGTGGGCGAGGGGGTAAATGTTTTGGTTGCGAAACAACCAGCCATCAATTTTACTCTAAAATAGAGCCTAACTGTGTTTTGTGATGATTCATTCATGCCGAGGATGTTGCCATTGCGGTAAACCATCTGTGTGTGTGTGCGTGTGTGTGTGTGTGTGTGTGTGTGTGTGTGTGGTGGGCTGTCTGTGAGATGACGATTGATGCCAAGAAAAGCTGTTATTTTTCAGTATTATTCAGTATTCATCCTGCATTTTTGAGTAATCACCATCACTGCTCTAGTTTCCTGTATTGGTTTCTTGGGACTGAATGTTTCCAGTGACTCAGCAAAGGTTGTTCGACCAGCCTGTGTGTGTGTGTGTGTGTGTGTGTGTGTGTGTGTGTGTGTGTGTGTGTCTGTGTGTCCATGATCTGATTGACTGTCTGTCTGCTTGCCTGATTATTTTGGTTCCGCGATATAAACTATGATTGTCTGCATGCAATCTCAGTAATTATTTGGCAGCATGCTAATCCCAACTTGAATTTTGGGATAAAATTGAGCCCTCAACTTCTATAATTATGTTTTGTAAAAGATTTCCTCTGATGCTGCGTCGATGCTGCATATCAGCCCATGACTGTTAATATATAATAAATAGAAACAGTTGTTTTTAAATTTGTATTAGTCATGTAGTCCGACTGTCAAGTTTAAATCTGATGACTTGAAAGACGAAGCCAGAGTACTATAACATTCTGCTTGAGTTAAACTGGGCTAACGTGGCCTTGTCGAAGTGGCTGTACTGCTTTGTATGTGAATGTTGTGTTTGCCATGGATTTCATGTTACTATTTGTACTAAGGTAGTACATGTCCGCGTTTATTTGAATTTGTGGCAAAACCAGTATTTTAGCGGATACATCTTTAATACTTCCTAGAGCAGAATCTGGGCCCTGTGGCATTCTGGGAATGTTTAGTTTACTAGGCTAAGTGTAACCCTACTATCTGGCCTGCCATTAAATCAGCTTTTAGCAGCGCAGCTAACATTGCTGACTCACTTTTGACATTTCTAATCTAATATTATATTAAATCTATCTATCTATATATATATATATATATATATATATATATATATATATATATATATATATATAACATTATATTATATAAATGTTATAGAAAAAAACTTAAAATGCATGGTTAATTTCCCCAGAGAAGTGACTCTGTGCTTCATAAACAGGCACTGCTGAAGTACCACTGAGCATGGCAACACCGTAATGCCATACAATTAGCGTAGCTGTTTGGCCTGCCGGTGAATCAACAGTTAGTAGTTGCAGTGAGAGTGCTGAGCTGCCTCCCATGAATCAGTCCTCACATCCCACACTGACTACATAAATATAAGGTTTCTACATGAACTATAGGAAGTGCTGTGGACTAAGGAGAAATACATTGCTATACATAACTTGTCAAATCAAAAGGAAATGTCTTCAGTTTTCTATTTTCTTCTTCTTCTTTTGATATATTCTGGTTTTAGATGCTAACCAGTCATCCACCAGTTGTACTAGTCTTTTATCATAAAACAGAAATTCTATCCTCATGGGTCTTTTTTTTATAGTACAAAAACATAATGGAGTTTTGAAACAGATATAGCCCTGGAGGGAGTGCTGATGCTGGTATGGTTTTGAGACTCTCTATAGCTCAAGACATTGACTCATGTTCCAGTTAATGGAGCAGCTGAAGCATAAAGGTTAGAGCATATTTTAAACCACAAGTTAGAATCTCAATGGAGGAAGGAAATAAATGAAGGAGTAGCTGTTAGGTTTTATCAACATCTACTGACAAAGTGCCACTGAGCCGAGCATCAAATTCACAACTGCTACATCTGGGCCAAATCAAACAGGTTACTGCTGTTTCTGGACAAACGGGTACAAAGAAAATATGACAATACTATTATGTTACCCACTGTAGAAGTGTTTTTTTAAAAGCTGCATACCACCCAGGGCTGGGCAATATATCAATAATATATCAATATCAATATATTAGGCTAGATATCGTCTTAAATTTTGGATATCATAATATGACACAAGTGTTGTCTTTTCCTGGTTTTAAAGGCTGCATTACAGTAAAGTGATGTAATGTTCTGAATTTACCAGACTGTTACCAGACTAGCTTTTCTATTATTTGCCTTTACCCACTTAGTCATTATATCCACGGTAGTGATCATTATTTATCACAAATTTCTTTGTGTAAATATTTTGTGAAAGCACCAATTAAACCCTACAATATCGTCACAATATTGATATTGAGGTATTTGGTCAAAGATATCGTGATATTTGAATTTCTCCATTTCGCCTAGCTCTAATACCATCTAAAAAAAATAGTTCAATGTATTCATATCCACGCATCACAGTAATACATTTCTGGGGGGGGGAAGTGAAATTAAACTTTTAAACTTAAAACAAATGTCCTTTTCACTTTTAATAAGAAAGTGTTTCAACCTGCAATGCATTAAAAGCTAATATGAAGGGATAATCATGTAACGTTATTGAGGGGGGAGTTGTCTTTTCTCCTGCCCCCCTCAGGTCAAAGGTCAGGGTCAGCTGGAAATCAGCTGTCCTGAAACACGTGGGTCATTTGTCTGTTTGCTCTTCAGCATTGCAGGTGTTTGATGACATGGATTCTGCTTAGGGACCCAGGTACAGACTAAGACTGCAACTAATGGTTAATCTGCTGATTGTTATTATTATCTTTTTGACTCATTGATCAATCACAAGGTCTACAAAATTGCTTTTTTTGTCTGACCAACACTCCAAAACCCAAAGATATTCAGTTTACCATCGCATAAGACAAAGAGGAGCAGCATATCCTCACATTGTAGAAGCAGGAAGAAAGGATTGTTTGTTTGAAATTTTACTTTAACAACTAATCAATTATCATTATAGTTGCTAATTATTTTATCGGTTAATCAACTCATTTTCTAAAGCTATCATGAGTCCCTGAGCACCACTTGGCAAAGCCTGAGTTGCAGACCACTGTGATCGTTGGCATACTTCATTAGGTCGTCTTATTAAAGTATTAGCCGTCTTATGTCACTGAATAAATGCTTGAATGGGGAAATTAGATGGCTTTCTAATAAGTGGCCAAGTTGCTAATGAAAATGCAGTCAGACGGCAGCGCTTGAAATCGGCTTGAACCAGCTTCTCTCGCATTCCAGCTGGACTTTGAGCAATCCTTGGGTCAGTGAATTGATGAAAAAGACTTGTTGCCTTTTTCTGCATGTATCAAAGTCCAGTGATCAGTTAATGCAGCATTAGGTCACTGCTTTACCACCACTACTTCTACTACTATCACTGCCAACTTGGTGCAATGTGTCTTTTCCCCCCACACCTGTCTCACAAAGCAAATTGTCCAGTTGCCATTATCTGCTCTCCGCAGGCCGAGCAGGGTAGTCAAGTTGTAGGAGAGGCAGACGTCTAGCAGGAAAGTCGTGGCGTTGATGCCAACTTCCATCAACAGCAACGTTTTTTGGGGGGACGGACATTGACTCCCTACCTGCTCAGTTCAGATAAGAGCATCAGCTAAATGGCAAAATGTAGTTCAGAGACACCAGCAGTGTGTTGAATTGTAAGACGGACTGGGAGAATATTATAAAGCCAATGCAGGAAACTGGCCTCACTATGCCTTGGCTCATTTCCTTGACAAAACCTGTCTGCACTGTGTAGTCTATGTCCAAAAAAAATATTGTTGGCTCATCCAACAAACACTGGCAAACTAAAATACCAGCAAAATGTTATTTTTAGTACAGTTATTTTAATTAATATATACCAGCTGTGCCATCAAACATTTGACGGTATTGGATATATGTTTCCCTTATATGTTTTTTCTCTACGAGCATTTGTCATTTTACACATTTTCAGTGCTGTTGTGTGTGTAGAATCAGTTAATGTGATTCATGTAGAGATGAGAATAGATTAGCGGTTTAACTCAAAACTTGCTCAAGATACATATTTTAGTTGGACATGTACATTTCTACCTTTTTGGTGGCCTCACAGATGCTTTGTGTTGCCAACTTGGCACATGTAAATAGTGCTTAGTTTAATTTAGTAGTACAGTACAACAGTAGCTTGAAACTGAACTTTATGTAGACGTACACTAGCAGCTCTATGGATGGCAGTGTCAATGGTCAGTCCACCACTTTTGTAAAGGACTGAAATATCTTAACAGATAGATTGCCATAAAACGTTTTGCAGATATTCATGGTTCCCAGACGATAAATCCTAATGACTTTGGATTCATTAGTCTCGCTTTGCCAGACGCTCACCGCGGTGCCACTGCAAAATTGGCTCGGAAGGAACTTGTTTTGGTGGAACATGTGTACCATTAAAAGTTGTTTTAGTCCTGCAACAGAAAACTCAGATTGGACAGATAGTCTAGCTAGCTGTCTGGATTTACCCTGCAGAGATCTGAAAAAAGGTTAACCATAGTCCTCAGAAATCGACCAGAGTTTAAAATGCCAACACAAAGGAAGCCCAAGGCAACGGATATCCGGCCTAAGTGAGTGAAATCCGGCGGATTTTCCAGCCGTAACGGAGCAATCCCCAAAGTGGAACATCAAGGATATGGACTAGGATTCATTTACTTCTCCTCCAGCACAACCATGATGTTGACATTTGTGGTTTTGAGTGAAATATCTCGTCAACTATAAGATATATAGCCATGAAATTTGGCACACACATTCATGTCCTCCACAGGATGAATTGTAATATCTTTGGTGAACCTGTAACTTTTCCATCAGGTCAGATTTTTAATTTGTCCAATACTTTGTTTTTTGACCTGCAAAACTAAGGACATTCCCATCTGCCTCAGTCGTACGTTGTGTTCAGTGCTTATTTGCAAATGTTAGCATGCTAACAAGATAAACTGGGATGGTGAACATGGTAAACATTACATCTGCTTAATATCAGCATGATAGCTTTGTCATTGTGCGCCTGTTGGCATCAGTGGCGTAACACAAAATTCTGGACCCTGCACACAGGCATCCTCTATGGCCCCTCCCCACATCCACGGCTATTCATTCTAGTACCTTGGTGGGCCCCCTTCTCACATGAGGGCCCTATATACTCAGTCCCCTTTTCCCCCCAGTCCGATGCGGCTGGTTGGCATGCTGGCATTAGCATTAAGCTCAAAGCATCTGAGTGCCAAATTACAGCTTCACAATTGTTGTTATAGGATCACTGTTTTGCTTTGATTTAATTGGCTCACAGTCAAAGAGAGTGTACATTGATCAACATAGACAAAGTTACTGTCATAATGTAGCTGCCTATCAAAGTTTAAACACCATTTAACTGGTGTTAATTTGAGATGCTGATTGTGATGTCAGCTATCTGCGTTTTCAGCATCTCATCTCATGAATTAATATCATACTCTATGTACTGTATGTGTACAGTATGCTTTATATTTAGACTGTGACAGCAGTACATCAGTTGATTTGGTAGTGCATTCTAGACCTTCCCCTGCTACTGGGTCACCCCACCTTCAGGAATAGATGACCTGCCTGTAATATTTTAGCTTTCAAAGGACAGTTTCAGTGTTCCATTTTTAACTGCTGTGTCAGACGAAACACCGAGTACTGCACTAGTATTTTTGGGGGCGTGAAAATTGTCATTAACATGCAGAAACAAACAGAACATTACAAAACACTGGCTCACAGTCATAAATATTGGTACTGACTCTCATAAAGCCTCATTGGTCAAACCCTTGCGAGGTGTACCTTTGTCCGAGCAACAGCATCTTGATCATTTCTGCGTAATTTGTCACAATATAGTTAATCCTGTCTCCCCGCGATATTTATATACGATAAAGTGCTAGTTACATAAATATCAAGCAGGCACAAATCACCGCCACGTAAAACTTAAACGTCTGTAGATTATTTCGGCTTCGACAGAGGAGGAGTACAAAGAGAACGGGTACTGAGCCGAGAGTCTCAGGACTCGTCGATAATAATGGAGAGAAAAGAGGGGAGGTTCTGGCTCGGAGAATGCAGCAGTGAGCAGTCTTTGTTTCGCACCGCCCTGTTTGCTCTGCTGCTTTAGCAAGCTCTCCCTGCTGCCTGTGTGTGTGTGTGTGTGTGTGTGTGTGTGTGTGTGTGTGTGTGTGTGTGTGTGTAAGAGAGAGAGAGAGAGAGAGAGAGAGAGAGAGAGAGAGAGAGAATGTACAGATATGCAGAAAATAGCCATGCTGTGTTTGTATTATATTTATGTAATTTGACTGTTTTGACTCTTAGTGCAGACCAATGCGACAAACTCCTCTGCCCCACCCTCCGTTCTCCAAATACCCCCTGCTGAAATTCGGGTCCCTGTTTTTCTGAAGAGAATATATTCCGAGTTCTTTAAGTTCTTAAATACAGTACAGCCACTAGCCAGTAGATCAGAAACAGGGACACACAGGGTTAAAAAAACAATTGTTTTTGTTAAATTTCTCTCTTTTCCCTTCTGCTCCCCTGGGTTATAGAGCAGAAATAGAGAGGTGCATAGATGTAAGAACTGAAAAAGTGTAAGGAACATCATTATGCAGCTTTTTGGAATGGAAAGTGAGAAGACTTAGTGAAAGATGCAAAGATTGAAGAGTCTGAATGACAAAGAGAAAAGAGGGAAAGAAGATGGTCTTACACAGTTAGAGTCAAAATGGAGAAAAAAAATAGAAAAAAGGACTAACAACAGTACGAATTGACTGCCTGACAAACATACTGAACAAAGGCAGAACGACAATGACTAACAGACAGACAGACAGACATAGACACACAAGACAGGACAAAGAGAGAGTAGTCACACTGTTCATGCTGATGGCAGCCATATTGGGCTCGGAGTGCGGAGGTGCTGCCTCAGTGTCTGCCGTTGTTCCACTCCACCCTCAAAGGGGAACAGTTGCAGTAAACATTGATCCCTCTATCAGGAGTTGTTCCCAGAGGACCCCAACCTCCATCCCCTGACAGACAGTGGTGCCACCGTGTATCCAATGTGCCTGACACACCCAGACTCTGAAGGGATGGACCTCAGCAAGCCAAGCAACGTATAGGCAGTGTGAATGCGATCCTTTGTTACTCTTGTTAGCTATTTGCAACACATGCTGCATTTTGGCCTCCATTATGTTGTTGTATAACTGACCAAAGTTAGACAATATGGTGTTAATTTGACAATTACAATTTGGGTCTTATGTTTGTAGTTTTGGCCATCAATTAGTGTGAATAACATTGTAATTACCCGGTTAATTGCTGAGATCTGGGAATGCGGATACATTGTGAAAAGGAAGTCGATAGTGCAAGAAACCCAATATACCGGTTTTATAACAAACCCCCAGGTTAGCCAAACTTCTTTGGAAGAGAAAATAACAGCAAATGGCAAAATATTTACCCAAATTGTTGTCCTTGTTCAAGTTTTACTCACAGCACTTGCTGTATTTAAGCGTGTGCACAGTTTCCGGTTTTTCCAGATTTTCTGACATTTGCTAACTAATAAAAAGGTTTAGTGGGCTACTATCTGATTGTTTCTTGCCCTGTTTGGGTTCATTGTAGCAATGTCACCATGTTTTCAGATCTCAGCGATTTCTTTGGTGTTATCATAACTGATGGCTACATCTAAGAAGGAGCCAAGTCAAGCATCAGTGATCATTCTTGGCCTTTAGAAAATAACAGTAAGACAAACAATCCCAACTCACGGTCTACAAACTCAAAAGTTCAGCATCGATGTTCAGTCTTGGAGATAATATTTCGACAAAACAGTCCTGACTCGAAGTTAACTTACAGTATTCGCTTTGTTCAGGCTCACATGGTCTTCATCAGCAGATGGAATATGAGACCCAAGTCGAGTTATCCTTTAACATCAGCATTTATGTATTTAAAAAAAATCTGTAATATTGTTGGTCTCTGCCCTTCTCCATTAAAGAGCAAGGGCTTCTTTCTAGAGCCAGCACTCTGCACTGATGTACAATACAACTCAGAAATACAAATTTGTAGCTGTTCTGCTAGCATGTTTTTCCATTGTGGTTTCTAGTTTTCGAATGCTAAAAAAATAATGTTATACCTTCATGGGAATGTGAAACAGAAGCAAGGCTTTGTCCCTCTTTAGACCAGAATGTAATGCGTAAACAAGATATATTGTTATCACTGTAGAGCTAAAATGTGTATATTCTTTCCTGGAGGTTGTTGAAAGGTATTCTGGTACAGTAAATGGAGAAAAATGGGTTAGGATTATGGTGCATGATGCAAGCTGAAGGGAAGCGAGGTCACCCAAAAATGTAAATCATTTATCACAAATTAATAATTCTTTTGATAAAGTTTAAGATGCCACAGAAAAATGTTTGAACTGCTTTTTATGGAGTTGCTGGGCTTGAAGTGAACACAACAGGCAGTGAGTACTCAGTATATAAAACCGTGTGTAAAATATTACGAAGCTTAACCTGAGGACCTTCATCTTGCTGAACATAGCAGGTTTGAATATGCTCTGCAACCAAGAGATGCAAATGAGGAGAGAGACAATAACTAATGAGGAGACAGTGTCCATGGTAACCTGTCCTTCACTTAGCCCTGTTGTAATGTGAAATAACTTCTCTGGTTTATTATGTGCTGTGACAAAGCTGAGACAGACTCCTACTTTTTACACAAAGGTCTTGGAGTAGCTTAGGCCTTCATGAGTCTTTATTAGTGGGGTTTTGTCTAAATAAAGGTTACATTTTCCAGATATGGAAAACCTAATTTTGCAGTTCAAATCTTCAAATCCTTCTGCAGACTTTTAAATCTGCAAACAGGACAGCTGATTGAAAAACATACACCATGCCAAGCTAAATAGTCCTGAAATAAGCCTATGTGCACGTTGATCCAAATCTAGTAGCTGAGCCCAGAAAGGAACTGGAACACGCATCTTTTTCTTCTTCTTCTTTAACAGTATTATTACTTTGAATTGAATACAGCCAATACATAATAGTGAAAGCTGAAGCTGTTTGCTCCAGTTTCCTTTTGAGCTTGACTAGTCATAGATTTGGATCTACATTGGCTTGTGCTTTTCTGAGAGCCTCTATTGCAAGGTACGGCGCTGTAGTCACAGTAGCGCCATTCAAATAGAGAAGCTTCTGTATAATGTTAGACTGGATCAGCAAAGCCACGTATCTATGAGGCTGTTGTTTCTGATAAGCTGTTATTACCAAGCGACCAGCCAGTAACTTGAACTGGCACGCTGGCAGTTTTAAAGCCACCTTAAGCTGAGAGTAAATCCCTGAGGGCCAATGCCTCTCACCCAGGAGCCGTTGCAGAAAAAGCTCCAAACAAATAGCAGTCTATCTGCAGCCAATTTAACAGCCTGTGACTTCTGAATGGCATTTTTTTTTAACCTCTCCATTCCCATTTTTTCTTTCTCAAGATTGTGATCTCTCGAGTCTTCTCTGTCAGGGGAGGAAAGCTTCTTCTCTCCCTTTTCCATTGCTTTGGGTTTTCCCACCTTGAGGTATTGAATATCTTGTCATTGTGTGAGGGAAGGTCACAGCGACTCTTATTTTTCATAATTGTCGTCCCCCTCGCCTCCATGTCTCTGACCCAGAGACCCTGTCTTGTGTCGGTCACCATGATGAATGAGACGTCCCTGCTTGTCAACGTATTCTTGACAACCACTTCATAATCATTATAGCTCTCTCTTGACACCGCAATACCTCAGTGAGGATGGTCCTTTAAAAATGGTGAAAAATAAGCTGCAAGAAAGTCTTAAAAGTATTTCTTATTTTAGGCAAAATTGTGAGTAAAGGTTTTTCTAGTTTACAGCTGCTGTGTAGTGGGTCTTATGGTGCGTTCTTTTTGCCTCGGAAGTTGGAGGTCACAACTGGGAATGACGTCACACACGGGTTGAATGCGTTCTTTTTGCAAGTGGGATTTTCATTGTTTTCATTAGCTCTAGCCAGGTTAGCCATTGTTAGCAATGCCAGTTTAAACAATGTATACGCAGTTTTTTTGTGCATACAAACCGCGTGACAACACAGATAGAAGACAGCGCTTGTAACTATGTTACTACAGCTTTCACAACTGTCGATACAGGGAGCAGCCATTTTGGATTTTGAACTCGGGGTACTCGGTGGTTGTACGAGTTCCGAGCTCGTAAATACGAGGTCAGGGAGCGTGTTTACGACTTTGACCTCGTAAAATACGATTTGCGAGGCAAAAAGAACGCACCATTACTCTTGGTTGTGTTGTATAGTAGACAAGCTCCACCACGCTACGTGGGACAGTCTTTCAACACTTTATAGCAAGACAACACAGATCAGTGTAATTTAACTTTTAATTTTAGAGTAATACAGCATTCACACATTGTTCTACGCATATGTGATGTTTTCACTTCCTATTAAAACACAGAACATCCCCATTAATAGGAAACTGTACAAATTCTATTAGAATGTATTTATTATCATAAAAACATATTAACAACACTTTCGGAAACATAAGAAAAGTAAAAAATAAATTGGGTTACACTTGACGTGATAATATATACCCTTCAAAATATAAGTGTCTCTTAAGGCCCATCATTTAACGCAACATACACACTGCGCCACACAAGCTCATTTAGGACAAATAACGCAGACAAGTCTGAATGTGACTTCTTGTTCTAGATACAGCCTGAACACAAAAGGCTCATTACTGTGGGTATTTATACTGTTGGACATTGAGGGCAAATGTTTGTGGTGGCCTGAAAAAGATGTTCTGACACATTTTAGTGTGATGTTTTGACAGCATACTGTACTCTATAGTGTGCGTGTGTGTGTGTGTGTGTGTGTGTGTGTGTGTGTGTGTGTGTGTGTGTGTGTGTGTGTGTGTGTGTGTGTGTGTGTGTGTTTGAATTTAGACTGCTTTCAGTGCCACTGCCTTTAGACAGTGGGAAGGGAGCACAGGGGGCAGCAGTGATGTCATGGTTGGCACTCTGTGGACTGGACTCTAAAAGACAGTGACACTTTGCCAATATCCTCCTGCTGCCTTTTTTCTAGCAGCAGCTCTTGCATTTTCATGCTTCTCCTTACTCTCAGGGTGGTCAGTCACTCAGATTATATTCTCTTCTCTTCAGTTTATTATGAAGGTTTTTTAACAAACTGGTTTATTAGAAATGACAATCATTACTGCAAGTACATCAACAAACACAGTATTACAGTAATCTAAAGCTGGTTGTGTATATGTATGTGTTTAAACTATGCCATCACACTATTATTGATCCTTCATTTTTAATGCAGCATATGCAAATGTATCTTCACTTAATGTTGTTCTATCTGGGCCACAGCTTCATAAAAAGCTAACATGCTTTTTTAACTACTAAACAGGATATCTTTTTGTATTTTTAATTGGTCATGTAATTCAGACTTTTGTTTTTTGTAAATATTTTTTTCATTTATAGTTCTACTGTAGTCGATATTTGTATCTAACATTTAATTATTGTTTGAGAGTTTTTTGTTTTCTGTCATAGTATGAATGCCATTTCAAAGGCTTTTTCTGAATAACAAGAATAAAGTTATGTTGGGCATGCAATTGATCCTTTGCTAAGCCCCGCCCTCCTTAGTTACTGTTGCTACGCCTGACAAGCTTTCGTGCCTGGCACATCTATTACAGTATGTATGCACCGATGTCAGACATTCCCAAGGAGATAATTAGTAATTTTTGGCGAAGAGATGAAATATCTGAGAGAGCAAGACAAAAGGGACTGCAGTATACATTCGAGGGATATATCCACGACATAATATGCAACTAGCTAAAGCCTATAGGTCCCAGCGCAAGCAGCAGCCACCTCATACACTGACCATTCAAATGGCAAACACAAATTGAGGAACAGCTATGTTCATGCACAGCAGGATAAGTGAAATTTGAAAATAATCTAATAATTATAAAAAATAAAACAGCTTATCCATAAGTCTTGCAGAATAAACACAAGACATTAGCCTGACCACGTTGCAATGATAACATTCTCCCGCTTATATTTTTAGCGATTAACAAAATGCTGAAATATATTTTAAAGTATGTGAGCCTCCGTCTTGCCTTTAATCATCTTATTTTACGTTCAAATATATGCATTATGAACAAAGAACCGTTATTATTTCCAAGCAATGCTGTGCTGAGTTAGCTAGCTAGCTAACATTAGCGTGTTCTTACCTTGGAGCAAACATAGGTGCTTTTGTTAATCCTGTCGACATTTAGTTGTGAATGGGGCCTCCCACACTGCTTGATCCACGCCTGGCATTTCTCCCCTTGGGTTTTAGGTTTCGGGAAGGGAAAGAATTCCACCACCCCGGATACCGGGTATCAGATTGGCACAATCCATACGCACAACGCTTTGGCATGTTTCCATTGCTCGAAAGCTTGACAGACCTCCCGTGCCTAGTTACAGTTGCTAAGCCACGATTGGCCCGTGATGGTTTTCGGGCGTGGCTTAGCGAAGGGTCAATTATAATAGCCTGACCAATACTTGGTTTTTGAGTGATATTTGAAGGTTTTATTAAATCTAATCATATCAGTCAATATTCATTTTTATACTTAAACATTGTTTTTTTGCTAAGAAAACTCTTAAATGTGGTTGTTTAAAAATCGTGACCATGATGTATACTGAGTGGGACATTTTATAGTTGAAAAATAAACTTGTCAGTGCACTCTGGGAGAGGAATTATGTAATGGAGACAATGTGTTTTAAATGACCTCAAACATATCTATTTCTGTACTGACATTTCTTTATTTATGTATCTTGTCATCAAGCCAATATTATCTGTTTTAGAATATAGTCACATTTATGAATAGTTAATATCTGCAACGTCAGTCCAAAACTATTGGTATCAGACAAAAGTGTTCACATGAGTGTGTATATATGTGTGTGTGTGTGTGTGTGTGTGTGTGTGTGTGTGTGTGTGTGTGTGTGTGTGTGTGTGTGTGTGTGTGTGTGTGTGTGTGTGTGTGTGTGTGTGTGTGTGTGTGTGAGAGAGAGAGCTGTAGGGCATCACCATGGTAGTTCTGCAGCAACAAAGACTGAATGATAGACTTGCAAAGGGAGCTCAGAGGCCCTTTAAGGAGCGGACGAATAGGAGGAGATTGGAATGGCTGATGTAATAGAAGTTGAACTAGCTTAAGTCTGCCACAAAATACTAACATACTGAAATACCAAAGAGCTCTGGCTCTTTCATTGACACATCCTTGCCCTCTATCTTCTCCTCTTCGTCTTATTGATTCCTCTCTTTTAATGTGTCAGACTAGTGCTGGGCGGTATACCGGTTCATACCGAAAACCGGTGTATATTTTCGTCACGATGTTCATTTTTAATATACCGCCATACCGGTGTGTTTAATAACACAACGTCCGGAACGAACATTACGCTGCGCCGCGCGACACTGTTTTAAACGGACCCTTTAAAATGCTGCACTTCTAAGCAGCGACGGTAAACAGCAGTGCACCAGAGGGACGTCACACGGAAGATGGATGCTGCAGAAGTAGTAGAAAATGACACAGACGAGCTTGTGCCAAAAACAGGAGCCGCCGGGTCTGTTGTTTGGAGGTTTTTTGGTTTCCAAAAATCCGACGTTGACCAAACAACCGTTTTATGCAAGTGCTGTCGGGCTAAAATAGTTGCGAAAGGCGGCAACACGAGCAATTTGCTCCACCGCCTCAGCTGCAAACACTTCTTGGAATATCAAGAATGTATGAAATTAAAGTCAGCAGGCTCAGCGCCCTCCACATCAGCAGGTAACACGGGGAAAGCAAAAGAAAAGTCGAGCCAAATGTCACCTAAAGACGCGTTTGCTAGAGGGACTTGCTATGACAGAAAAAGCAAACGGTGGATCGAGATTACAAACTCCATCACCAACCACCTAGCTAAAGACATGGTCCCGCTTAATACAGTGGTGAGTAATGAGTCAATTAAGTCAATTTACTGCAGTAATTCCTCTCTCAAAGAGTAGAAAATGCATTGAACATCTGAATATGCATGAAAAAAACCCCCGTCAAAAACCGGAAAACCGGCATAATTTTGAAAAAAACGTGACATGAATTTTTGGTCATACCGCCCAGCACTATGTCAGACATTATAATAGTGAGTTAATACTTCAGCCTTGAGTTATATCAGGTGAAATAAAGTTCTACTGAAAAGACTGGAGAAGTTAGTTAAGTACTTTACGACTGCAAAAGTAGTAGTAGTAGTTGGCTTTCCTCTTTCTCTTTATCTCCGTCACACGGTAATGGCTCATATGCTAGTAATGAGTCGGAGCTATTTAAGAACCCAGTTTGAAGTTGTGAGAACAAATCTTTCAACCAAATCGTTATGCTTTGTTGGTACATCAACATCTCAATTGTAATATCATATATACAAATGTGTATCTTTGTTTTTTGTGTCTCTTATTCAGCTTTTGAATTTTAAATTTCAGAAGTACAAATAAATATGACTAAATCTAAACTAATTAAAATAAACTAGACCCATTTTTTAGGGTGAATTGCTGGAAAGCGTGAGCACACCTGTTGCTTTAATAGTAGGTTTTAATAAATGTTTTAATTAGGGCTGTCAGTTTAAACGCGCTATTAACGGCGTTAATGCAAACCCATTTTAACGCCGACAATTTTTTTATCAGGCGATTAGCGCATAGACAGTTAGCTAGACAGGAAGTAAAATTACGAATCTCACTATGGCCACGCCAAGACCCGCCCTACGAAGCAGCTCGATTGGTTGGGGTTAGGGAGTAGTTAGGATAGCGGATTGGTCAGGGGATAGGAACTGAACAAATGGGGTTACGTTACCTTGGGCGCTTGGCCAATAGTATTGATTGAAGGGCGGGTCGCAGACTGGAAACTGGCCGCTGTTTGGGCTTGGGCTTGCTAGCTTGCTAGCCGCGTAGCTCGATAGTAGGCTCGTCACGGCAATTAGCTTCGGAGCGAGCAAGTAGTGACTCTACAGTCAGTGAGAGAAACAAAGTGTCTCCCCTGTTCTTTCTGACCACGGTGGGAAACCTGGAGCAGGAAAAATTAACCCTCTCCTTGATTTTACAACATGAGAACGAGAACCAGGAAGTGAGTCACGGGAAACCAGTCGCTATGACGACAGCTATGCCGCTGACGCCGCTATAATCCCATAGACAGTAGGACCAGCCATGCTCGCCTCAGGCATGAGGCAGTACTATCTGCAATGGAAAATCGAGGTAACAGTGTTACATTGTGTGACAGATTATTAGTTCCAAGTGTGAATGTTAGTGTGAAATTGAACACTACGTATATGACAATGATGTTTTCAATCAAAAACATTTGCACAAAGCAAGCCGATCAACTTTTCCATGTTGATAAGAGCATTAAAATGAAAAAATATAATGGGACAAAAAAACATCAAGGGACATTTAGAATAGATAAAAATGTGCGATTAATCGTGAGTTAACTACGACATTAATGCGATTAATTGCAATTAAATATTTTAATCGCTTGACAGCACTAGTTTTAATAAATGAAAGAAGAGCTTGATCAGTCTTTATCACTCCCTTGGAGCGATCCTTTACAGTGTCCTTGCAGCAATAACGGTTAAACCTTATTTGCAGATTACATTTATCAGGTTTTGTTGGATGTTTTCAGATGTGTTATCTCGAGAGCCAAGACTAACTTCTTAAGACATACAGTTACGCACAGGGCTTCTGTAGAATGGAACAAGTTGCCAAACAGTATCAGAGAATCAAAAAGTGCTTACGCTTTTAAAAAAACAAATGCAGGTGTACCTTAAGCAGACTGAATATACATGGTTTTCTATCTGACGTCATCTTAATTTTACGGATGGTTGTGTAGTTAAATATAGCTGTATTGTAATTATTATTTGTTATTCGTCTGTGCTTATTCGACACATTCTTTGCCTTTTTGTGTTCATATTATTTGAACCATTTATTGATATTTCTGATAGCTGTCTTTTATTGTAGTATTAATGTTTTATTTGGAAAAAATGTATGTGTGGACCAACTTTTTTGGCAGAAGCTAATGGGTATCCAATAAAGCAAACAAATAAACCTTAATGTCTCAATGAACATGTTTTGGACATATCCTATCAATTCTTTTGACCAATTAGAATATATACTGGATACATATTGTCACGTTCCGCTCCTGTGTCACGCTTGTGTTTTGTTTTTTGTTTCAGGTCATGTCACATATCTGTTTTATTGTGAAGGTTCCCTGTTGTTTCTTGTGTTGTCTGTTTACTTCCTGTTGTCAGTGATTGTTCATCCCCGCCCTAATGAATTGCACCTGTGTCTCATTATCCTTTCTGTTTAGTGTATTTAAGTTCAGTCTTCCCCTTACCCCAGTGCGAGATTGTCTGCTTCCCCTGTGTACAGCCTTCGAGCGTTTTCCTAGTGTCCTTATCGTTTTGTTTTCCTTGGATTTCGACTTATTGCCTGTGTTTGGATTTACCCTTTTGCCTGCCACTTTTGGATACCTTTGCCTGTGAGTTTGTTTCTGACTTTTCGCAATAAACTTTTGCAACTACGTACCTGAGTTGTGTATTGTGGGTCCATACGCTTGTGTGCCTGATAGTACAATCTCGCCACAACATGGACTCCGCCGACTCTGACAAGGTACAGAACGCGCTACGAGCCCAAGGACAGCGGATTCATCAGTTTGAGGAAGTGCTGTTTGCTATCCAGCGGGAGTTGAGTGGGATGGCGGAGCGTCAGCAGGGCTTCCAGCGGGCCGTTGGCGATCAGGTTTCCCTTCTGACAACGCAGTTCCAGGCTATCCAGTCTGTGTCCACGCCGACCGTAGCTCAAGGCTCCTTAGACCCGGTTCCTGCCACTGGACCCTCGGGAGGTGTGGATCCTGCTGTTCCGTTCGTCCAGACATCTGCCGGTTCTCCTGCCATGCCTCACCTGTCTCGTCCCGAGCGTTTCTCCGGTGAGTCTGGTGACTGTCGAGCATTCCTGACGCAGTGTGGTTTACACTTTGAGCTCCAGTCAGTCCATTATCCTACGGACAGAACAAAAATAGCCTACCTGATTTCTCATCTGACTGGACGGGCTGAGGCGTGGGCCACGGCTGAGTGGGCAAGGAATTCACCTCTGTGTAACTCGTTTGCTCTCTTTTCTAAGACTTTTACCCAGATATTCCAGCACGTCACTCCGGGTAGAGAGGCGGCCCGGATGCTGGTACATCTTCGGCAGGGACGGCGGAGAGTGGCTGATTACGCCATTGAATTCCGCACGGTGGCGGCAGAGAGCGGTTGGAATCAGACTGCTCTTATGGATGCTTTTCTGTGTGGTTTGTCCAGCGCGCTGAAAGATTACCTGGCTGCATTAGATCTTCCTGAGGACCTCGACGCTCTCATCGCGCTGGCCATAAAGATCGACAAACGGTTGTTTGAACGTGAGAAAGAGAGAGGTGACGTCCAGACGTCATCATGGAATCTCAACAGGGGGTTCTTTCCAAGTGGGCGTGGCATGCCCTCATCGCCTCCTCATTCTGTGGGTCCACCGTCGCAGGCCGCAAGGGGGGCGGAGCCTATGCAGCTGGGCAGAGCACGCCTCTCTCCCGAGGAGAGATGGAGGAGGATCCAGGACGGCGTCTGCATCTACTGTGGACAGCGTGGCCATTTCATTGGACGGTGTCCAGTAAAAGGAGAGGCTCGCCAGTGAAAGAGAGGGTCCTGGTGAGCCATACTTCTGTTTCTAACATCCCCTCTCGTCCCTTATTTTCTGTGACTGTTGCCTCCACGGAGATCTCCAGACCTCTGAAGGTTATGGTGGATTCCGGGGCTGACGTCAGTCTCATGGATATTTCTCTGGCTAGAGAATTGAGACTGAGGTCTATTCCAATTCCTGTTCCGCTGAAAGCTACTGCATTGGATGGTCGGTTTCTTTGGCAGGTAACTCATCGAACCTCTCCTGTCACTCTGAGTTTTCCTGACAATCATACAGAGACTATGACATTTTTCCTGGTTAACTCCTCTCTCCCCGGAGTTATTCTTGGATTTCCCTGGCTCCGTGAACACAACCCTCTTATTGACTGGACCATGGGGGTTGTCACGGAGTGGGGGGTGGATTGTTCCAGCAAGTGCTTCCACTCCAGACCGGCTGGGGGCTCGGAGGGGGTTGTTTCTTCGCCCTCCCTGGGTGGGGTGTCTATGGCTCCGGCTTCCACCCCGATTGACCCTGAACCTTCCGTTCTTCCTGCCGTAAACCCCGGAGGTTACGGTGGCGGAGAGGGTTCCTGACCTGCCCTCTGTACCGTCCTGTTACATGGATTTAGGGGAGGTGTTCAACAAGTCCAGAGCCACTGCCTTGCCTCCTCATCGGCCTTATGACTGTCCTATTGACCTGTTGCCTGGGACCGCACCTCCCAAGGGACGTCTGTACTCGCTGTCCTCGCCTGAGATTCGGGCGATGAAGGATTATATTGATTCAGCTTTGGAGGCTGGTATCATACGACCCTCGTCTTCACCAGCCGGAGCTGGATTCTTCTTCGTGGGGAAGAAGGACGGGTCACTGCGACCCTGTATCGACTACCGTGGACTCAATGACATCACCGTGAAAAACAGGTACCCCCTCCCGTTACTTTCCTCCGCTTTTGAACTGTTGCAAGGCGCTACTGTGTTTACCAAGCTGGACTTAAGAAACGCATATCATCTGGTGAGGATTAGGGAGGGGGATGAATGGAAGACTGCCTTCAACACTCCTAGTGGACATTATGAGTATTTGGTTATGCCTTTTGGTTTGACCAATGCCCCTGCTGTTTTTCAAGCTTTTGTCAATGATGTTCTCCGTGATATGCTAAATGTCTTTGTGTTTGTGTATCTTGATGACATTCTGATTTTTTCACGTTGCCTTGCAGAACATATTAACCATGTCCGTGCTGTTCTACAGAAACTGCTGAACAATGACCTGTTTGTCAAGGCGGAGAAATGTGAGTTTCATGTCCCCAGGGTTTCTTTTCTGGGTTATGTGGTGGCCGAGGGGGTGATGGGCATGGATCCAGAGAAGGTCAGAGCTGTCAAGGAGTGGCCTGTCCCCACTAACCGTAAGGAGGTTCAACGGTTTCTGGGGTTTGCCAATTTCTATCGGAAGTTTATCAGAAATTTCAGTTCGGTAGCTGCACCGTTGCATAAACTGACCTCTTCCAAGTTCAGGTACGAGTGGACCCCTCAAGCAGCCTCTGCCTTTCGGGTCCTAAAGGAACGTTTTGTGTCGGCTCCTATTCTTACCATGCCTGATCCCGGCCGACAGTTTGTGGTGGAGGTGGACGCCTCCAATGTTGGGCTGGGTGCTATCCTGTCTCAACGCCTTGCCTCAGATGGTAAGCTTCACCCCTGTGCTTTCCTCTCCCGGAGATTGTCACCGGCTGAAAGGAACTATGATGTTGGCAATCGGGAGTTGCTGGCGGTGAAAGTGGCATTGGAGGAGTGGAGACACTGGCTGGAGGGGGCGGAGCATCCATTTTTGGTGTGGACAGACCACAAGAACCTGGAGTATCTGCGATCTGCGAGACGCCTGAACTCCCGTCAAGCCAGGTGGGCTCTGTTTTTTAATCGTTTCAACTTCTCCCTGTCATATCGTCCCGGTTCCAAGAATGCCAAACCCGATGCTTTGTCTCGACTGTTTGATACTGACTCTCTCCCTAAATCAGACGAGACCATTCTTCCTGGTTCCTGTGTCATTGGTGCTGTGTCATGGGAGGTGGAGGAGCGAGTGAAACATGCTACCGTAGACTTACCTGTCCCGGTCGGCTGTCCGCCGGACCGATTATTTGTTCCTCCCGAGCTCAGGTCTCTGGTCGTCCATTGGGCCCACACCAGTTTGCTGTCGTGTCACCCAGGAGTGAGACGGACCGTGTTCGTGGTGCGACAACGGTTCTGGTGGCCCGGGGTCGTGGCATCTGTCAAGGAGTATGTGGCGGCCTGCCCTGTGTGTGCCCGACACAAGTCTTCACATCGACCCTCTGCTGGATTACTTCACCCCCTTCCAGTACCCTCTCGACCGTGGTCGGACATATCTCTGGATTTCGTCACAGGTTTGCCCCTTTCTGAGGGGAACACTACTATCCTCACCATTGTTGACAGATTTTCCAAAATGGTTCATTTTGTTCCATTGCCCAAGTTGCCCTCCGCTACGGAATTGGCGGAGGTTATGCTTTCCCATGTGTTCAGGCTTCATGGACTTCCCAAGGACGTGGTGTCAGATCGGGGACCCCAGTTCATCTCTCGCTTCTGGAGGGCGTTCTGCAGTCTCCTGGGGGCTACCGTTAGTTTGTCCTCGGGTTATCACCCCCAATCTAATGGCCAGTCGGAGCGCCTAAATCAGGAGTTGGAGGTGGGGTTAAGATGTTTGACCGCCAGGAATCCTGCTAGCTGGAGCAAACAGCTGATCTGGGTGGAGTACGCCCACAACACACTGCCCTGCTCCTCGACCGGCCTTTCTCCGTTCCAGTGTGTTTATGGTTACCAGCCTCCGCTCTTTGCTGATCTGGAGCGGGAGGTTGGAGTCCCATCTGCCCAGGCCTTGGTTCGCCGTTGTCGGAGGACGTGGACCTGGGCGCGACGGGTTCTGCTTCACAAGTCCTCCATGTACAAGAGAGCTGCTGATCGTCGTCGATCCCGTGCCCCTGTCTACACAGAAGGCCAGAACGTTTGGTTGAGTACCCGGGACCTTCCTCTTCGGGTGGAGAGCCGTAAGTTGGCCCCTCGCTTTGTTGGACCGTTCCCTGTCAAAAAGGTGATTAATCCTGTTGCTGTGAGATTGAAGCTCCCCAGGTCCATGCGTGTGCACCCCACGTTCCACGTGAGTCGTGTGAAGCCCGTCCTGGAAAGCCCACTGGTGCCTGCGACCCCCGCTCCCCCTCCTCCGCGCATGATTGATGGCGACCCTGCTTACACCGTGAAGAGGCTTCTGGCTGTCAGGAGACGTGGCAGGGGTCGTCAGTTTCTCGTGGACTGGGAGGGGTATGGCCCTGAAGAGAGGTCTTGGGTGTCAGCCAGTAACATACTGGACCCTAATCTCATTCGTGACTTTTACCGGTTGCACCCGGAGGTTCCTGGGCCGTCCGGTGTCGGCCTTTGAGGGGGGGGTACTGTCACGTTCCGCTCCTGTGTCACGCTTGTGTTTTGTTTTTTGTTTCAGGTCATGTCACATATCTGTTTTATTGTGAAGGTTCCCTGTTGTTTCTTGTGTTGTCTGTTTACTTCCTGTTGTCAGTGATTGTTCATCCCCGCCCTAATGAATTGCACCTGTGTCTCATTATCCTTTCTGTTTAGTGTATTTAAGTTCAGTCTTCCCCTTACCCCAGTGCGAGATTGTCTGCTTCCCCTGTGTACAGCCTTCGAGCGTTTTCCTAGTGTCCTTATCGTTTTGTTTTCCTTGGATTTCGACTTATTGCCTGTGTTTGGATTTACCCTTTTGCCTGCCACTTTTGGATACCTTTGCCTGTGAGTTTGTTTCTGACTTTTCGCAATAAACTTTTGCAACTACGTACCTGAGTTGTGTATTGTGGGTCCATACGCTTGTGTGCCTGATACATATGTGTTTTCTTTCTGTTTTACTAGAAAGAGAGAGAGAGAGAGAGAGAGAGAGAGAGAGAGAAAGAGAGAGAGATATACACTATTAGCCAACTATAACTGGCATAAAGGCTTTAGCTGTCTTAGCAGCCCAAACATTCAACGCTGCCAAATCACAGGACCAGGATTAGCATCAGGAACTAAGACTTTGGCTTCCTGTTGCTGTTGTGAACTAATGACAGTGATTTTGGTTCAAGGAGCAAGTTTGTGTTCTGGAGGTTACTTGGGGTGGATTTAATCATTTTGTCATAAGAAATTACATAATCTACAACTGTCGAGGGTAGATTATAGGGGCTGAGGTGGTCATAGTTATTCAATGATGTATTTTATAACAACAGATAGCAAATATGGCATGTATCTGAGTGTTCAGTTGGATAAGACAGACAGCTAAATATCATTACATAAGAGTACGCTAATAAATCAGTATACCTTCCATATTTTATTTCTGCACAACTTAATATAATAACTGTTTACACCAGTGAAAACATTGGGGTGATCTGACATATTTTAGAGTAACAGGACCTGTATTTTATTGGTCTGCAATGCAGACTTCAGCAGTGACTCAGCAATGACTTGACACTTTTCAACAAAAACAAATAAAGATTTTATATATGGCTATACTGGTGTGTGAAGATGAGGTTGGAGACAATCCGGTCGGTAGTGGCTTCTTTAATTTTCCAACCCACTTCACACCACTTTATCTCTAAGCTCAGACAATAGTTCTCAGTCTGAAAGAAGGAATGAGCTCACATTAGGTAAATTAGATTAAGAACAGGGTAATAACTTTTTGATGTCAGCTTCCATCAACCTCTGTTGAAGGCATCAGTTCACCTTCATTACCTTGCTCATTACTTGACTTAATTTTACTTGATTCACATTTAACAGAAAACAAGGCCAGCGTTACAGCAAAAGGATATTTGGTAGGGCTGCAAATAAGAATTATTTTCATTTCATTTCAGTGAATCTATAGAAATGCAGTATATATATGTTAAACAAAATCATCTAAGCTCAAAGGTTCACTTACCAGCTTTCAGAGCTTTGAAACCACATTTGACGGCCTAGATCAGCAAATGCAGCAGGCGTGTCAGGATGTAAAGGATAGTTCAGGGACGGTCCTGCTAGATAAACCTGTTCATGGATGGTCTTTGACACAGGATCTGAATGTCCTTCTTGATCTTTCTCTGGCTGTCCTTTGACTCCTTACATACAGTAGTGTTCTCCACACCACTCCAGACTTCCCTTAAGGTATTGTTATGTCTTTAGGGTGTACCAGCAGAGATCTTAAGGTGTGAAATGTTTTGTGGTAAGTGCTAAATCCTCAAGACATGAAAACTCTTGCTAGACAGCTGAGTGTGTCTGATGCTCAACATTCGCTCCTTGTAGCTTGAGTTTATTTCTTTTTTCATTTGTATTATATTTTTATATTGTATTATATATATATATATATATATATATATATATATATATATATATATATATATATATATATATATATATATATATCGTGGAACATTTTGTTGCTTCACTCATTAGTTGTATTCTAAAAAATTTTAAAATAATGTCAGTTAGTTGAGCCCAAACTGGCATCCTAAGAGCCAAATCTTTTTTTATTTCACGGTTGAATAATTCTGAGAACTACCAAGCAGATTTTTGCATTAAATGATAAAATGATAAAATATATAAGAAATAAATTAATAAGAAATAATAATGATACGACCAAGATATGACTACAAATACATTCAAATGTAATGTATATACTTATACTAAAACAAACGCAAGTTTATATCCAGCATATCAAATTCACACGCCGCCTCAAGTGTGTGGCTATTTTCCGCTGTCATTAATGTGACGTATTTACCAAATATTGCCTAAAGTTGCAACAATTCTCAAAAATGAATGGGTTTCTTTTGATTTAAACATTATTTCTCACCTTCCACTTTTACGCGAACCACGTAAAAGTGAAAGGTGAGTCATCATTCTTCTGTGTTATCACGATACATTTACTGCCAGCGGTTAAGGCCATTTTGATAAATTGCATTATGTCTTATAGCCAGAGGCAGTACCGATGTGTCCCATGGAGGAAAAGTCTGGCTAAGCAAAGTATATCAACCCCCTTTGTTCGCTAATCGACTAATCATATTAGCTGTAACAATTAACCTTTTCTCTGCAGTGGCCGATGCTAGAAATTTGCATTGTAACAACATTAAATCCCTTGACCTTGTTTGTATGTGTGTGCTGACGTGGATGGCTTTCATAGCATAATACTATCCACCATCAAGCTCATTGGTTTTATATTTAGAACAGGATGTTGGCTGTCTGTCTGACATTACATTAGAATTATTAGTTTTACAGTTCAAAGAGGAGCTGTCCTTGGTACTGAAACTAAGCTCTGAAACACTGATCTTATGCTGTTGTAACATTGGTTGTGAGTTTAAGTTCAAAGTTTGGGTTCCACTTTAAATATTACAACTTGCTAAACTGAATATTAACTGCAGTTAAATACTGCATATTAAACTGTATTAGTCTGTCTCCCTAGAAGTAGCTACTGCTTGTTTTACATGTTCCTTGAACCCTGTCACTATCCCACTTACCACTGTAAATGTGGAACATGCTATCTGGAGCAGTGCAGTGGCTGTGCCTCAGTCCATCAGTGCTCCGTTTTAGTCGCCTTTAAACAGAGCGTTCTCGTTTTGGGAGTTCAGACGTGGATATTTATATCAAGCAGGTCAGCTGAGGAAGAGCCGGAATGAGCAGAAACACTGAGTTCTGTCTGACAAATGACCTTCCTTCCTCTGGGCATCGCAGTTATGAGCAGAGTCGTGGAAAGACCGAGAGGGAGTAAATAGTTCACTTCCAAGATCCTTAAGTCAACTGACAGAAGCGGGGCGGATGACATCCAGTGTCTACTCTCCCACAAGTTATTTTTGTCAAGAAAATGGATCATGCAGATGTGTGATCTCAGTTAACATACATAGATTACGAAGTGTTTCTTTGGACTGTTCGAATTTATTAAGACTTATTTGGATCAGGCCATAGAAACAGGTCAAGTTCAGGTTTAAGTAAAATAAAAAGTACTGCAACAGTCAACATAAATATACAATAGAAATATTACAATAAAACAAGCCCAAAATATGTCAAAGGTACTATAACAAATACTATAAAAAAATGTAAAATATAACTTTTAAAAAGAAAGCTGTAAGATTTTGTGCAGGATATGCAAAGATGTTGATGAAGGGAAAATTCACAGTATATAGAATATATAGAATATGTGCCATGCACAGAGATAATAGCCCCAAACCATTTTGAGGGTCTTTTCATGGAATTTGTGGAAAATGTATAATAATGGCCTGCTTTACCCTTCAAATAAAAATAAAAAAAATCTGATACATTGAAAACTACATTGACTTTTCTTGAAAACATAACTATTAGAGCCAAACCAATATATCTGCATGGCTCATATTATATGTTGGCTGAAAAACAATAACACATTGCTGTACAGAAATGACAAAGGTATGTTTGAGGCAATTTAGAAATGGTGTTAGCATTAAATATCATCCTCCAGATAACACTTATACGTTTGTTTTACAACTGTAAAATGTCCTGTTCAATTCAACATATGTATAGGGTCAAATCTTAACAGAAGTTTGTTATCTCAGGACACTTTACAGATAGAGTAGTCTAGACCCCACTCTATAATTTACAGACAACAATTCTCCCAAGAGCAACTTTACTTATAGCCTGACAAGCCAGACCCGCATCAAGATGTTGGGTCTGGGAACTCACCATTGGCAGGGCTCAATCCGAGGGGCGGGATAAACTATTGTCTTTCAAATTCCCTCTGCATGCAATAGGATAACGCTACAACCAACCAGAGCAACGCTAGTTGATAGATTAAACTTTTCGGCAAAACTCCAAACACATCTTCCTTTTTTAAGAATGACTTCAGTGCCATTCTTTGTTCTTTTCTCAAAGAAAAGCTTAACTCAAGTCTTCCAGAGTCTCGGCCAAAGCCAATTCATAAGACAGCTGTTCGCCAGCAGCAGCAGCCATCTTCTTTGTTTTCAAGTTGCAGGGAATTCACGCGGAACCGTCGCAACTCTGCCGTCATTATGTTAAGCCTGCCCACCGACTCTATACACGATGTGATTGGCCTGACTAGAGTTTGTTTTATCCAGCTCGCAAGCCGCAAATTACATTTGCTGCCGCTAGGGTGCGTCTAGATTTCTAGGCTACTTTACTTACATCTTGGTCAAAATGTAATCAAACTTTAATTACACAATTTAAGCAGTCCTTATCGAAAAAGTTATTTTTTATGTTTATGTAAAATAAAAAACTATATCGGCCAGCATATAATTATCAGTTAAACTATCAATATTGTTTCATTGGTTGGGTTTTAATCACCATTAAAACTGGCTACACCCTGAAAAAGGGTTGTTAGATGAATTGACACTTAGATTTATTCCTTAGTTGGGAAATAAGTTTTCTGTTCTATTTTTAGCCCTCTTAGCGTGATGCTTTTTAAAGCAAAGAAGCTCTTGATTCAAAGCCTTGACACTCAATGACACTTACTAAAATTACACAAATGAAGTAATCCCAAATTGAGTTGCCATGTCATTTGTTGTGGACTGAGTGAACTGCAGAAATGTGTCACAATGACATGCTAATGATATGCACCGCTCTGATGTTGAAAACAACAGGCTAGAGAACCTACTGATATCATAGGAAGAAGCTAAGAGTATTTAAGATGGATTCAGCTGACAAAGGATGCACAGAGCCCATAAACGCTGTGCAGAAATGAGAGGTATTTTAAAATGGTGCAAGTAGAAATGATTAGTCAGTGTGAACATTCTCATAAGATTCTCCAATGCCTTTAGCTGAACGTCACTTTATTTGAAAGGATGATGTCTGGGATGCCAGTGAAGGAAAGCCACGGGGATAAATGGATGAGGGCAACTTGGCTGAACATCGCACTCTTCAAAAGGACTGTTTAAAGAAACACTTTTAAGCTGAGGAACAGATGCTGGCTTGCTTGTGGAGGGTTTAGCTTCTAACTGTTTGTATCTCAGTGGATGCAATGCAACCCTCAAGGCTCACTCACATCATTGAATTGTAATTTCCAGTAAAAGCCTCGTTATTTATTACAATTTACAGAACACAGGGTTAAAAGACTGAGAATGATGATGGATGTTTGTCCTGAATACCACACAGGTTTCTTTGTGTTACCCAGTGGTGACTTTGACTGTGTTATTTAACAGTAATATCACTGTTCTGCTGCAGAAGAAACAAATACCTTCCTTGAAATATGCCAGGAACTAGTATTATCAATAGTTTTAAAGGAGCTCTACTCAGAAGTTTCTTAAAAAGGTGAATGCAATAGTTTTAATTTGTTTGGATTCCAGCCTTGAGGATACAGACATTTAAAGGCTGACATGGTGGTGTGGGGACTTTGTAGGAGGTGGAGATGTGTTTAATCAAGGCGTGCCTGACGCACAGCAGAGATAAGTCGATTCTCACCTTGACTTAAGTCAGCGAAAAATCCATCAGTCTTCCCCATTTGACAGCTTTCTTTAGGCTGAGCACATTTATCTTTTTTTGTGTGTGTAAGAAACCAAAGTTTGTACGTAAATATAACATTTGTCAGTGCCACACAAAGACGGCTATTGATATGTAGATATAGGTTGTTGAATAAAGTAGTTATACAATGAAACATTTATGGAATTTATCTCAGAAATAACTTTGTTTGAAGATCATTTTCTTCAAATAAAAAAACAACATATTTAGTTTCAAATTTGAAATGTTAAGGCTTTTATAAAATGTAAACAATGATTATACAGTATAATGTATTATAATTGTTTGTCCAAAATGTTGTTGTTTTTCCTACCTCAGTCAATTTAAGAAGACATTTAACAGAAACATGTAGATACCAGGGATTCATTCCAGCTGTATTTGTGAAGAAGTAGTTGGTCCCTCTGTTCACCTGTGCTCTACGCAGCGTTTTAGGATCTTGTTTTGGTTTTACAGCCTACAACTATGCTATTTTGGTTCATTTGCACCACTCTCATCAAACTCATTTCCAGCTGCAGCAGACAGCTGTTTTCAGCAACAAAACTCTGATAAACCCACTGTATGCCATCTGCCCACCACCAAATGACAGTCAAACAAAGTTAGAGACGAGCTGGTGAACATCGTGGACCATTTAGCAGCTTAAGAGCAACACATTTCCCTCAGTTCTGAGGAGCTATTCTCAGAAGGCAAAGCACTGCTACTTGGGTGGAGTGATTATTACTCCAACTCCAGGTGAACTCTCTGCTCCTCACCACGGGGCTTCTCAGGTGCTCCGAGCAAATCACTCCCGCCAAGTAGCAGAAGTAGCAGGGCTTTGCCTTCTGAGAATAAAGTTCCCAGTATGTATACGGTTAGAAGATGGCTTTGTCTCATGTGACCTTGTTATTTGTACACGCTGTGACTATACAAATCACAACATGTAAATAGGAAGATGCTGACGTTATTTGTCACTTATTGGGAGCAGTAGGCTAGTTGGAGCTGGTTACTTCCAGGATCTGTGCTAAGCTAGGCTAGCGGTGGGTGCGTTAGACAGAGTTACGACACGCACGGAGATGAGAAGGGTATGTATTGTATATGTATTATATATATGTATTATATGTATTATTTCATCATAAACTTGTTAATAATATACATAGGAATTATTATTTATTTGTGTCCAATACACAGCACTAACTCACTGGACACACAAGTTTATGTCATGATTGTTGCCAATGGCAGAAAAATGCTTCTAAACTTCTAAGAATGTTTCACTACATAAATGAATTAAAACACATATTGACACAATATATGTATAGGGTTATGTTGCAGTAATTAACACAAATAAAGGCTGTGATAAAACAACACACCACATCTGACAATGAATTACCCAACCCTTTTTTTTAATAGTATATAACACAGTCGTCCAGAAAAACTACAACTGATCAAAACAAAATAACAATATAAACATTTCATTTCTGCTTTTCAGTAGGAGGGATGACTAACCCTTTACTTTCACTTGCAAACAACCATCTAAAATCCTCTGTTGACTTCTTAGTTTACACGTCCTGTTGTCTCTCAGTAGGCCTACAGACTGAACACTCTCAGAGACACCAGTCCGTCTCTGCAGCAGCAATAAGTAGGTCTTTATTAGAAGTGCAGGTCAAAGCAGACACGCCTCCAAGGAGGGTGTGGATCATGTCACACTAACTAATTAATGGTAAGATTAAATGTCACTTCTGGTGGGGCGAAACCGTGTACCATCAGTCTCAGCTTTTTTAGAAACACATCATAATGTGATTTTGGACCTTTTTTAAACTTTAATTCAAAAAAAGTTTCATAACCTCAAGAAGTTGAAAGAACGAATTTCCTAACCTGAGGGCCACATAGTCCCACAATAGTGATATGTTACATTATGTATACTGTATGAAGGCGAGTGTCCTTATGTCTTGCAGTTCGCCATGTCCATCAGTATGTGATATTTAAACTGAACTAAAAATTAAGATTTTAAGATTTAGTTACTGTAGATAGAACATGATAACTGGACTTGGTCTTGATTCACAACACAAAAATCAGGCACATCTTTTGCATTTGAAGCCAAAAACCAGCAGGTTTACTGCATGTGAATCTGTTGCTGTTGACCAATGAAGACTTAATAAGGGCTGCATCTAACGATTATTTTCATTACTGAATGATCGGACGACTATTTTCGCTATTTATCGGTCTATATACCCTCATGACCCATCACAATTTCCTCGAGCCCAAGAAGATGTCATGTTTTGTGTCCCAAAATATTAATTTTGCTATAATAAGAGGACAAAGAAAAGCTGCAATTTTAAACAATAACAACAGTAGATTATTTAAAAAGATTATCATAGTATATATCATATCATATCATAGCTGATTAATTGTCTGGCGATCAACTGAGTGATTTACTGACTAACCATTGCAGCTCTAAACTTCCTATTCATTTACAAAATAGCATAATTGATAAATATAATACCACCATGAAAACCCATGCTCTCATTCTGAGTTACAGACCATTTGAAAACAAAATCCTGAAATCTGAGCATTACAGGACCTTTAAAGTATTTGTGCACCAATGTCACCTCCACAGATTCCCATCCAATTGCTGCGTTTGGGAGTGAAAATGAACCTGATCTGAGAGAGCTCCAGCCGGCAGTGAGAGTGACAGTCCTCTCAGCTTCCCAGGGGGGAAACGGCAGCATTTCAGACTGACTTAGAGTGTCTTTGTTGTATTAGTATCACATTGTACCAGTCTGCAGTGTCAGCGAGCCGTCACCCTGCAGGGCAGCCATCAACGGCAGCTAATGCAGTCGCTTCTCCTCTGTTTCACCCAAGGAAAGCACATCAGGAGGTCAAAGGGACGCTCTGTCTCTCTGGGCTTCTTTCTTCTGAACGCCGATGTACGAATGAATACCTTGAAGCTGCCGTCTCTAACGTCTGTATCAACGAAGTTGCCTCAGTTGTTGTGCTCTTGTCAGCGTTAGAAGTATCAAAGCAAAAAAAATTGAAAATCATCACTTATGCTCGCAGCTTGGTCATCGTGCTATGAAACCGGATGCGTCTGTGGGCAGATCTGCTGAAGTGTTCGAACTCCTCCTGATTGCTGCACCTGCATGTTTTTTTCTATTTGATCGTTGACGGGTATCATTGTTCTCTGTCCATCAACACCTGTCAGTTGAGTAAAAAAAAAAATATCATAGTTTTCTATCTCACATTAATGATGATAACTGCAGGGGGGAAAAAAACATATGGCCATTAGTGTGTTGCTATGGTAACATCAACAGAGGGAGCCACATCCTCTAGTTTGTTTCAGTGATGCTCTCTGAATGTTTTTTAATAATTATTCAATTCAATTTCAATTCAGTTTTACTTATAGTGTCAAATCTTAACAGACGTTATCTCAGGACACTTTACAGATAGAGTAGGTCTAGACCACACTCTATAATTACAATTCCTCCAAGAGCATGCATTTGGTGCGACAGTGGCGAGGAACTTCACTTTCTCTCCTTAGTCATTTAAAATCAAGGTTCACAATCAAGCAGGGTTCTTGTTTTTTTAAAAGTACTTTTTTAGTAGTAGTAATTTAGTAGTAGTTTGTAGCAGCAGTGTTATCTCTGACCTTTTTCTGATTTACTGTGGCACTCTTCTCATGGTCTGTTCAGCCGTTGTTACTGCTGCTCCAACCCACAAGCCAAAGGCATTTTATTTGTATACTGTAGCACCTGTCATACACAGTGGCAGTTCGAGGTGCTTCACAGGTTGCAGAGAAGAATTTAAACAGGATAAGATAAGAACTATTTAGAAAGTAACTACAAAGTCAAAGCAATAGCATGAATCAATAAAAAGCAAATCAAAGACGAGGCAATGCTAATTTATTTCTACCGTATTACAAATTTAAACAAAAAATGCCATTCGCATTGCTTCACATAAGACATGAACAGGCGTAAACACATGATATTATAGAAACACAAAGTATAAAAAGACACATCGTTATGATATTTAAAAGAGTTAAATAAAGTAGGAGGTTAAATAATAACCTAAATAAAATTACAGCCCAGTAAGTGAAAGATTAAATTAGATTAAAACATCAGGTTTGGACAATGCCTATAATAACCAGACAGGGTATTCCAAGTACTATATGAGAAACAACTTCTTCATGCTTTGTGTTGACATCTCCAACTGTTAGCAGACCGACATCAGATCAACTGTTCTTAAAGGTTCCAATGGAGACAGTATATCAGAACTATAATTTTGGTCTGAACTCTGATTTTTTTTTTACAAGTATTTCAAATCAATTTTCCATCAGCCTCAGCTGTACTTTGTGTTCAGTGATAATGCTAATTAGCAAATGTCTGTTTGCTAACTCTCAAAACAATGAATAACATGGTAAACGTTACCATGTACCGTATACCTGCTAAACATCAGCATGGTAGCATGTGATGTTAGCATTTAGCTTAAAGCTTCAATGTGCCTAAATACAGCCTCACAGAGCAGCCAGCATGGGCCAGACACAAATGTCGCTTTTTTCTGTTAAAGGTTTGGCAGCTGCATTTTGAACAAGCTGTAGTTGCCTAGGAGCTTTTCTGGGTAGACCTGAGAAAAGACAGTTACAATAGAATAATAATATGCTGTTGAAATGCAACTTTTGCTAAAGGCCGGATAAGTTACCAAAAAAGAGACACTAGAACAGCCGAGTAAACGTTTTCAGGATCTGGATTTAGAGAGAGTAGAAAAAAACTCCTGCCGTTTGCTCATATGAAAATGTCACGGATAGCTGTTTGCTAGATCAGAGGAAAATGTGGTTCAATATAAAACGATTCAATTCAGCTCATGTTTTCTCATCAATGTTATAATGTTAATGCCATTTAGTTCGATGAAGAATAGGAAAACATAAATGAGTTGAAAGCAGATAATATGGCTGATTATCATCTGTAATATTACAGCTACTTATTGAGTGGCTTCTTGCTCTGTCTCACAGATGGTCTAGACATTTAAGCACTGTACTGATTACCTTCTTGATATAGAAGCTGTAGAATGTTAGCTTCTCAAATATATGAAATTACTTTTCTTATCAATTGCATTCAAACTCTTGTTCATCTTAACTGTTGATAATCATCCATCATTTCATAATGTCTTAGTCCTTTTTACATCACAGTAACTGAAGCTGGGAATGATTTACTTCAGAGTATATTTTTCTTTTCTTTTTAAGATTATTTTTGGGGCATTTAAGGCCTTTATGTATATAGGACAGCTGAAGACATGAAAGGGGGATGACATGCAGCAAAGGGCTGCAGGGCGTAGTCGAACCTGCGGCCGCTGCGTCGAGGAGGAAACCTCTATATATGGGCACCTGCTCTACCATATGAGCTACCTAGGCGAGTTTTGTTTTATTTTTTATGGAAAACACATGTTGACAGTGCAGATCCTTAAAAGATGGCGAAGTACCGCAAGCTCAGGGGATGCACTGAAGATCCCGGTGGATGGTGTAGTCACTGAGATCCCCGTATTATTAGACCTCTCTAAAATAAGAGCCTGCATCTGTGCTAAAACAAAGGGGAATTAAAAAAAGCTTAACATCACCACTGAGTGGAATTAAGTACTGCTGATGTATAATTGCGATGAATGTGCATCAGGATGTATGGGAAATGTACTTAACGATTTTGTGATATTTTCTTTGTTTTTGTGTGTGACTTTCCATGCATTAGTGTTTTTAATCACATACTCGTTTATATTTCTGTATTGCAATTTAGAAATCAGACTCCTTTTCAACCAGTACTAAATTGCAAGTGGCATATGTTTTCTGTCTGTGTCCAGAAAAGCCTAAAATCAGGTTTACCTTAGCTATATCAAGGGTAAATATTGGACTCAACGTAGTGTGTGTTGTCCTCATAGCTTTTTAAGGTATTTTAACCTTCACCCAACAGACATCAGTGACCCATTTTCTATTCTAACTTTTGTTCTTGCGTTGACGCACAAGTGCAGTAGTAAATCTCCCTAACTCAAAGAGGTTTTCCTGATCGGGTCTGGACGTCGTCCAGCTGGATGTCTTCATCCCAGACGGCTGACTGTCAACTTGTTTACCTCGTCCAACCTTCAGGCTTTGATGGAGAATCTTAGGCTTAAGTGCTTTATTCAACATCATAATGTTTTCCATCTTCTCCTTCAGGACAAAGAACTCTACACCACAGAAGTGATGTCCTAGAGACTGTAGTCCTCGTCAACCCTTCAGAAGAAACCGTTGTATCAGAGGTAATGTCAACATATTCTGAGGTACACGACCCTGCTGGTGGCATATTTAAAAAAAAGAAGAAAAAAAAAGAAAAAGGTAGCCTACCGTCTTTCTGACTTGAACATTTGCTTGTCTATTCTTTGTAAGCCTGGGCATTGTTTGAAACTGTTCAATACAATTGCCAATATGATATTTTTATACTTTCTATAAACCAACCAATTCTTGATTTTTGCAACCAATAATCCATATTTGAGAGTTTTTATTTTATTTTATTTTTTTACCATAAATACAGTGGTGAGTGGTGGGTGTAGTGCGTTCTCCAGTGAAGAGGTGCCGATGACCATGTGGTATGGCTTTTTCCAGAGTCCAACAAACAATTCAAGCTTGGATCCAATCCTTACAATCAGAGAGGAGCAGTCTTGCAGCCTTAAGTACTGCAGGAGGATGATTAGGGAATGAGCTTCACCTGGCGCCACCTGCCAGCTAAGCCACGCCCCCAGCTCACAGCAATCAGCACAGGGAGAAACATGAGGGGAAACAAAACGGGCTGCCATGATAACATCATGACAAGTATATGATGACTTTTTTCGACATACTATACTATGACTTTTTTTCATGACTTTTTTCAACATATTATACTATGACTTTTTTCGACATTCAATACTATGACTTTTCATGACTTTTTTCGACATGCTATGACTTTTTTTTGACATACTATACTATGACTTTTTTATGATTTTTTTTTGACATCCTATACAATGACTTCTTTTGTGACTTTTTTGGCATACTATATACGATGACTTTCTTCATAAAATATTTTGGACATACTATACTATGACTTTTTATGACTTTTTTCAACATACTATACTATGACTTTTTTATGACTTTTTCGACATACAATACTATGACTTTTTATATGACTTTTTCAATATACTATGACTTTTCATGACTTTCGACATACTATACTATGACTTTTTTTATATCACTTTTTTCGACATACTATACAATGACTCTTATATGACTTTTTTCAACATACTATACAATGACCTTTTTCGACATACTATACTATGACTTTTTTTCGACCTACTATCTATGACTTTTTTTATATGACTTTTCAACATAGTAGGCTATACTATGACTTTTTATCGACATACTATACTATGACTTTACATTACTTTTTTCAATATACTATACTATGACTTTTTCGGCATACTATACTATGACTTTTTTTACATTACTTTTTTCAATATACTATACTATGACTTTTTCGGCATACTATACTATGACTTTTTTATGACTTTTTTCAATATACTATACTGTGACTTTTCATGACTTTTTTCGATATACTGTTCAATGACTTTTTAGGCATACTATACTATGACTTTTTATGGATTTTTTCGATATACTATACTATGACTTTTTATGACTTTTTTCGACATACAATACTATGACTTTTTATATATGACTTTTTTCAACATACTATACTATGACTTTTTTTCGACATACTGTGCTATGACTCTTATATGACCTTTTTCGACATACTATACTATGACTTTATCGACATACTATACTATGACTTTTTTATATAACTTTTTTCGACATACTATACTATGACTTTTTTTCGACATACTATACTATGACTCTTATATGACTTTTTTCAACATAATATACTATGACCTTTTTCGACATACTATACTATGACTTTTTTATATAACTTTTTTCGACATACTATACTGTGACTTTTTTTCGGCATACTATACTATGACTTTTTTTTTTACATACTATGACTTTCGACATACTATACTTTTTTTCGACATACTTTACTGTGACTTTTTTATGACCTTTTTCAACATACTATACTATGACTTTTTTCAATATACTATGACTTTTTTTACATACTATACTATGACTTTTTTTACATACTATACTATGAATTTTTTGACATACTATACTATGACTTTTTTCAACATACTATACTATGATTTTTTTACATGACTTTTTTCAATATACTATACTATGACTATTTTATATGACTTTTTTCAATATACTATACTATGACTTAATGAGTTTTCATTTTCGACATACTATTGTTACGGAACGGACCCAAAAGCTGACGACAAACACGGGAAATAAGATTAAGTGATAAAAAATAAACAATTTTGATAGGTATCCACTAAAATTATTTTAAAGAAACATTTGCCCACCTGTATAGTATTGTTTGAGATTGTCGGTGAAAAAACGCTGTAGATGGGCGTCCTGCCCCAAAACATCCGTGTGGCAACAAAAATAATTAATCGGAGTGCAGTCCAAATCACCTTTTTATATATTAATATCCACATTAAGGATCCAGCACCCAGTCTTCAAATTCTTTTAAGTTTCAATGTGTGATTGCTTTAGGTCTTATTTTTGAAATAATTATTGGTTACACTTTACTTGAAGGTATCTACATAAGAGTGACATGACACTGTCATGAACCTGCCATAAACATTATAAACAAGTCATAAACGTTGATGACATAACGCTTCTTTTAATAAGTGTCATTTAGTTTTTGTCATGACAAGTCATGGTTAGGTTTGGGTTAAAACGCAGCACCCAGGATGGTTAGGGTTCATGTGTCATGACTGTGTCATAACAGCGTCATGTGTTCATGACCGTGTCACGTCACTCTTATGTAGATACCTTCAAGTAAAGTGTTACTGAAATATTTGACCAAGATATGGACTGAGCAAAACATTTTACAGTTAAAAAATAAAGTTGTAATTGCTCTCTCGTGGACAAAGGATATAATAGAGACACTGTTTCTAAATTATCATAACTTTGCCATTTCTGTACTGCATTTTGTTTGCAGTTATCAACAACATACTGTATACGCCGATACCTGTATAACTGTGACAAACTTGTATGGGCCCAGCCAAAAATAATACAACGTATGTTGGGCTTGCTTTGGATAATGTGTTTATATTCCTATTTTTCTACTTTTGTTCTTACAACCAAATGCTTATTAATTAGTACAAAATAAGTATTGTGAGTAGATACCCGGCATATCATCTCCTTCACATCTGTTAAGGATATATAATAATAAAAAGAGGTTAGATTTTTCTGTATTTTTTTAAGAGAACTCATTGCCAAATCTTATTAACCTTGACACAATTAAAGTGCATATTTTGCCGGTGACACAGGCATTTCTCTTTCCATCTTGGCAATGTTGACTCACCTTTAACTGCCCTCTGTCTCCATTCCTCGCTCTCTGTGTGTGTGTGTGTGTGTCCCAGATCCAGTCTCTCGTCACAGACTCAGCAGGACACAAGCTTCTGGTCTTGAGTGGACAGAGCTCAGATCACGGTGGCCTTCTTCTTCAAACTGGGGTTTTCACCTACAAGACCTTTTCACGTGTCTTTGCTGATCCTGGGGTGAGTCAAATCTACTGTCCACTAACAATTAGCAACAATCTGATGAAAAATGTATACTGTACATTCATGAATGCTTTTCAGTGTTTTAAAATTGTTGAATATGAAAGGAAAGGTACTGTACATACTTGGATACATTTAAGGAATGTATTTATTGGCACCGTAGACAAAAAAAAAACCTAATGTGGCCAGAAATCCACATAGAACATAGAAGTTTTCAGGCCTCAACTTTCTCACCTTCCAGTTAAGTTGATCATTTTGTTCTAAAAATATATATATTTAAAACATAACTTTGACACACAGATTGTCTACTTGACTATTTTATTTCTTTCTATTTTTTTCACATCTTTACACACACAGGTCTGCATTTATCACTGACAGATGTGTCTGGGTATGTTCCTCCTGCAGGTCAGTGAATTACTGGGCACAACAGTCCCCAAGCAGCAGGCTACACTTACTGTGTCCTGCCGCGGGGAGGTGGGCTGGAGCTCCCTGGGACAGCAGCAGACCCTGCGGGAGTTTCTGGAATACAAACTAAACCCTGAGTCTGTTCTTCCCAAGATGGAGGGCGTCACCGAGTTCACAGAGTACATCTCTGAGACGGTCGACGTCCCTTCACCTTTTGACCTCCTGGAGCAACCCACATCCGGTGGCTTCCTGAAACTGTCCAAGCCATGTTGCTACATCTTTCCCGGCGGACGAGGAGACTCTGCGCTCTTTGCTGTGAATGGCTTCAACATCTTAGTGGATGGAGGCTCCGAACGAAAATCATGCTTTTGGAAGCTGGTCCGTCACTTGGACCGCATTGACTCGATTCTACTCACACACATCGGCGCTGACAATCTCCCAGGTATCAATGGGCTGCTTCAGAGGAAGATAGCAGAACAGGAGGAGGAGCAGTCTCAAGGCTCCACCAACTATAGTGAGTGGATGAAGAACCTGATCTCTCCTGAACTAGGTGTGGTATTCTTCAACGTGCCAGAGAAGCTCCGTATGCCAGAATCTAATCTTAAAGTGAAACGCAGCATCGAAGAGGCCTCCCTAACTTTGCAGTACCTTAACAAACTAGGAATCAAACCGGAGCCTGTCTTTCGAGTGGTGAGCAACACCATTGAACCCATTACTCTGTTCCACAAGATGGGAGTGGGCAGGTTAGACATGTATATTCTCAACCCTGTCAAAGACAGTAAAGAGATGCAGTTTTTAATGCAGAAGTGGGCTGGGAACAGCAAGGCCAAAACTGGTATTGTGCTGCCCAACGGGAAAGAGGGAGAAATATCTGTGCCCTACCTGACATCAGTTACAGCCTTAGTCGTCTGGCTGCCTGCCAACCCTGCAGAAAAGATCATCAGAGTGCTATTCCCTGGAAATGCACCACAAAACAAGATCCTAGAGGGGCTGGAAAAATTAAAGCACCTTGACTTCTTGCGCTATCCTGTAGCCACACAAAAGGACATTGCCTCTGGAGCACCTCCCTCTGTTATAAAACAAACCAAGTTAAAACAGAGAACTGACAGCAAAGAGAGTCTCAAGTCATCCCCGAAGACCACTGCAAAGGCTTCAAAGAAAGAAACTGAAGGACAAGATGATGTGTCAGCCGCCACAGAAGCAAAGAGTGACTCTGTCAAGGAAAATATATCGGAGAAAAAAGAGGAGAAAAAGCCTACTAAAACTCTAAAATCTAAAGCTGATGTGCCAGAAAAGAAAAAAATCCTAAAAGACAAATCCTTAAAAAAGCACCCGAAGGAAAGGGTGTCGAAAATGGATGAGAAAAAGGACAAGGAAAAGAAAGAGATCAAGAAAGTAAAGAAAGATGACTCCGCTAAAAAAGATGAAAAGAAAGATGTCAAGTCCAAAGATGACAAAAAGAAGGACACATCCAAACCAGAGCTGAGAAAAATTACAAAGCCTGACCTGAAACCGTTTACACCAGAAGTCAGAAAGACTTTACACAAAGCTAAAGTGTCAAGTAAAGCAAAGGCTGGAAAAATCAAAACAGCAAAGGCTTTGCCTGCTGAGCTGAAGCCAGAGGAGCCGAAACCTGAAGCTATTCAACCTGAACCAATAGAGAATGGAGCTGTTGAGGGCACGTCTGTTCCCTCAACCCCCGAAGACCTCACCAAGGAATTTGTGGATATGAAAAAAGCTGAAGTTGTAGCTGTATCAGCAGAGCCTCCAGACATTTATGAGCCAACAGCACAAAGCCTTACCCAAGAGAAGCAGGAAGCACAAGAAACAATATCGGAAATACCACCTGGCACAAAGTCTCCAGAAATGAAGGCATCAGCCCCAGAAGCAAAAGCTGAAGTTGAAGACAAAGACAAGGACTTGACACAAGAGACAGAGATGGAAGAGGCTCAAAAGTTTGAGGATGAAGGAGCAGCAACTCAGGATGAGGATGAGGATGAAGAAGAGGAGGAAGAAGAGGCCCCAGCTGCTGTAAAGAAAACAGAAGAGGAGGAGGAAGAAGATATGGGAATAGGTGAAGAGGAAGATGAAGCAAAATGGAAGGACGATGGGCTTGACAGGAAACATGAGTTAGAAGAAATGGAGAAATCAGAAAATCTCTTCGCTAAGGTTGTGACAAAAGAGGATCAACAAATGATTCCATCTGAGGAGGATGACGATGAGGTGGTGGAGAAAGCCGAACTGGAAGAGGTAGAAGATTTAGATGTAATCGCAGATGAAGAGATCGAACCTGAAGATGTAGCTGAAGAAGAAATGGTCACTGAAAGAAAAACCACTGAAATTCTGACTGCAGCTGAAGAAGAAGAGGAAGAGGAGGAGGGCTACCTGTCACATGTTGGAGGGGCCACGGCTCCCATAACCTCAGAAGTTCAAGGAGCTGCTGCAGCCGAACCCATCTCCTACATCCAAGACGAGACCATCCCCGCCTACTCTGAGACGGAACAGACCATATCTGACGAGGAGATTCACGAGGAGGCAGAGGAGAGGATACCACACCTTCAGTACGACGTAGGTGCCTATGACATCTCTGTTCCAGATCAGACTGAATCATTTGTAAACATTCACGGCATGATGGAGATGCAAGCTATGAACGAGAAAGGTTTCATCCCAGGCGTGCAGGAGCCACTATCAGTGTTCACCAACATCATTACTGCTCCTCTGGCAGAAGAGGAGCATGTGTCCTCTGCAACATCCATCACAGAGTATGATAAAGTTTCCTCCTTCCCTACTTCTATCGCTGAAGACCAATCTGTGGCGTCCGCCACAGCACCTCCAGCTGAGGAACCACCCAAAAGCCCCGTTACCCTGTCCACCCCACCTGACGCCACCCTAGGCAAAGAGCAGCCACTCTCTGCAGGAACTCTTTCACCACCTTCTTTGGAAGAAGACAAACAATCCAAGTCTCCATCTGAAGACTTACAGCTTCCTGTTGCAGAAGTCAAGACGCCGGCCAAAGCTCATGAAGCTTTTGAGGAAGAGGAGGAAGAAGAAGAGGAGGAATACGACCAAACTCCTAATATTGACATTTCACTTGAAAAACTTCAAGAGGGCTATGCTTCATCCCATTTGTTACAGGGTAAAGAGACAGATATCGAAAAGCTTGCTGGCTCAGTGTCTCCGGTTTCTATTCAAGCCACCAAACCAGTCCACCTACCAGTTAAAGAAGAAAATAAAGATGCTGTTGCACCTAAAGATATTTCATCTGTTGTGCCTACTAGACCTTTTGGATCAGACTCAGTAACTTCAGAGAGCGAAGAGCGCTGCTTCAGTCCGGATGATATCACTGTGAAAATGGCCTCTCCTCCACAGTCTGGACCACCGAGTGCAGCTCACTCTCCTCTTCGTCAGTCACCAGTGGAAGACAAGACGAAGGTCTTTCCTGATATGGAACTGGAAAAGCAAGAGGAGCTCCTCAATGTTGTCACAGCAACTGAAGACACCACTGAAAAGAAAGACGAAGCAAAAACAGAAACACAAAAAGATGCTGACAAACAGAAAGCAGATCAGCATGAAGTAGAAGTTTCAACATCTTTGGATGAATCATTTGAGGACATAAGAGATCTTCCAGTCATAAAGGAGTCCAAAAAAGACACTTCATCAGTGCCAAAAGATGAAGGCAAACGGACAGAAACAATCCCTGCTGCTGCATCTTTACCAGAAGTTCATCCACCTGTGTCAGTGAGGGATTCCCTCATCTCATCTGGACAAATTGATGAAGAGGTTGACGACAAGCTCAAAGAGAAAGATCCTAAACTGCCTGCTCCAGGTAAATTTCCAGAGAAGGACAGTCGTTTCCTGGATGACGATGATGATGATAAAAAGAAAGATGATGACGATGATCATGATGATAAATCTGCAGTTAAAACCGTCAAGGCGGAACAGGAAAAAGTAAAGGATGACACCTCTGATGTCATACAAATCAAGGATGAGCAAAAACAGAAATCTGTCATCCAGGAAGACGTTTTTGCCGTTATGTCCATCACGGATGAGAAAACAGCAGTAAAGGATGATACCTCTGAAATAAAACCCATCAAAGAAGAGCAAATTGCAAAGGACATTTTCATTGTTGATAGAGACATTAAAGATGAACCAGAAAAAGACCACACTCCTGAAGTAAAAACTAAAGAAGCAGAGATTGAAATTGTTGCTTCTGAGGTCAATCAAATCAAACAAGATGAGCAGAAGCAGAAAGATGATGATTTTGACCTAAAAACCGAAGGTAAGGTCAAGGAAACTGTGGTTAAAAAGGATGATGTGTCTGATGGTGAGATTTTGAAAGTGGAGGAAAGGAAACAGACAGATAAGGGTGATATTTTTGATATTAGTTCTATAAAGACTGAAGAAAAAGAGATTGAAAAGGTCCACACCACAGATATCAAGCCTGTTACAGATGAGATGGAGAAAGAGGCAAAGGATGATTTGCCCATTAGTGAGCCTGCTAAAGATGAGAAGAAAAAGGAGACGGAAACATTTGATATCAAAGTGATCGAGGATAAGAAAGAGGAAAAAGAGATGGAAAAGATAGATGATTTTGCTACCAAGCCCTTTACAGATGAGCAGAGGGAAAAGGAGAAAGACATTGGTGACATCACTGTGGCTAAACCCACCAAAGAAGAAGAAATTATTAGCAAGGATACATCTGCTGTTACCATGAAAGAAGAAAAGGGGCAAGAGATTTGTAAAGATATTATCTCACCCATCAGCCTCACCACGGTGCAGGAAAAAGATACAACAGTGAGTAAAGATGAAAGTCCTGCTGCCAAGCAAACCACAGAGAAAGAGAAAGAGACAAGTACAGATGATAGTTCTGACACCAAACTTTCCAAGGAGCAGGACAAAGATATGACAACAAGCAAAGATGATGCTCACATCTTCATACCTACTATAAAAGATGATACTGCTGCTATAAAACTTACCAAGGCGGAGGAAAAAGATAAACTGCCAAGTGGGGAAGATACTTCTGCTGTTAAACCAACACTTGGAGAAGAAAAAGAACAAGAGGAAAGTAAAGATGATACTGCTGCCATCAAATTTACCAAGATGGAGGAAGAGCATGTTGAAGTATGTAAAGATGACGATTTCTCCGCATCAACCAAGGTAGAAGCAGAAGAAACATTTAAGGAAGCCGTCCAACCAGTCATGGAGGACGAAAAGGGGCAAGAAACAAATAAAGATAAAGATGTCACTTCTCCTGTCCAACCCGCCAAGATGGAGAAAGAGGATGTAATGATGAGCGAAGATATTTCTGCTGTCAAAACATCCAAGGACGAATTTGTTGCTAAACCTATCGTGCAAGATGAAAAGGAGAAAGAAATCAGTGAAGATATTTGTGCTGTCAAATCAACGATAGAAGAAGAAACGGAGAAAGCAGTAGAGAAGGAGGAAACTTTCACTGAAGAAGTGTCAATTCAAGATCATAGTGTTGCTATCAAACCTATCAAGGAAGAAAAAGATACAGTCATACTTAAGGATGACATTTCTGGTATCAAACCTACTGAGGAGTATAGCAAAGACGCTGCTGGTGTAAAAACCCCTGCAGATGAGGAAACGAAGGTAGAGTCGAAAGATGTTACATCTGATGTAAAATTCAAAGAGGAGGCAAAAGAAATCCCAAAATATGACTTTTGTGATAAAGAAATGAAAGTAAAAGAGGAAGAAATCGAAAAAGAGAAAGAAAAAAGTTCTGATTTTGTATCCATTAAAGATCAGATGGATGATACTTCTGTTAAAACCATGACAGATGACAAAGAGGTGGAAATAGGTGACATTTTTGAGGAGAAGTGTGATAGCTCTGATCACAAACCAATTCTGGAGGAAATTAAGAGTAAAGAAACTGAAAAAGATATAACAATAAAGGAGAAAGAAACAGACTCCAGTGTTGAGCAACCCAAGAAAGAGGAAGAGTCATCTAAAGTTGAAACCATCGAGGTTGAAGTTAAACAGGGCAGTCGTGAAGCTGAATCCATTAAACAGGAGACAGAGGAGATGTACACTCCAACATCCAGTGCCAAAGATGAGCAAAAGGGGAAAGATGATTATCCTTATGAGTCTGAATCTAAGCAGGATGATATAAAAGAGGTAGATCTTCTCACGTCTCAGACCTTGGAAGAGGAGAAAACTAAAAAGGAAGATATTTGTGGCATAAGTGACACACATGAAGAAACCTCTGATAAACTTACTGGAACTCAGAAAGAGAAGGAAACTTTTGGTGCTACATCAATAGAAATGCAGCAAGATACTTCTGTAACCACATCAAGTGAAGACCTAAAACCACTGAAAGATGACATTTGTGTGTCACCCAGCCACATCCAGGAGGAGAAAAAAGAGCAAGACAAAGAGGCAACGGTTATTAGTCAAGACGAAAAGATGGATAAAGAAAAAGATGACACACATGTTGCTGAACTGAGCAAAGAACAGAAAATGGAAAAGGAACAAGAAAAAGAATACACCTATGAGACTGATGACACAAAAGATGAAAAGACAAGACCAGAAGAGGATGAAAAGATTATTCAAAAAAAGGATGTTGCTGACAAGAAGACAGATGAGATAACTGAGAAAGAGTCCTCTGATGCAGACCAAACCAAGGAGGAGAAATGGGAGCGAGAGGAGTTGCAAGAGAAAGACCTGGACAAAGCAATTAAACAACCTGCACAGACAGTATTAGGAGATGCAGCAATGGTATCCAAGTCTGATTACAAACCTGCATTTGTGGTTCAGTCCTCCGATGAAGACAGGGAAGATGAAGATGAGGAGGACATTTGTATGGGAGGAGCAGGCTCCAGACCTTTGTCAGTGAAGCCGAGCGAGTCAGAACATGACATCTCGACAAGTGACGAAACTAAACTCCCAATATCAGAGCAGACCACAGTGATCATACCAATACTTACAATGCAGGAGCCCTCTATTGATGAAGACATCAAAGAGTTTAGCAAAGAAGAATCCAATCTTTCACCAGAAATGGGCAAAGATGTTGTGAAAACAGAAACCACAGCTGCACCACTTGCCAAACCAGAGCCCTCTTTTGAAATTGTAACATCAAAGGAGGAGACAACATCTATTCCCAAACAAGAAATGGCTTCTGATGTCCCAACAGCTAAAGCAGAACCAATGTCTGACTCAACTGAGAAAAAGCCTGTGTTGTCAACAGTATCAAGCACTGACAGTCAACTCAGGAGCTCTACGCTCTCGAGCACTGAGAGCCAGTCCAGTGTTGAGGAAACACCACAACAAGAGAAACAAATACTGTCCCAGACAAGCTCAGGAGTCAGTGCTACAGAAAACACAAAGCTGGATGAGAAACCAGAAAAGGAAGCAGAGAGGGAGATGGAAGGAGAGCGAGAGGTGGCTTCTCCAGGATTATCACAGCCTTGTTCGTATTTTATGTTGGATTCCGAGGACATCAGCCATGTTGAAGTTGTAAAATCAGACACTGCAAAAATGACCTCGGAGAAGGAAAGCCTCATAGACGAAGAACAAACCTTTTGTGCGTCCAAGTATGACCCGTATGAAAAGCCTATTCCAAAGGATCATGACTTGGACTCTAGAGAAGAAAGTGAGGTTTCTTTAGGTTTTGATCACGCTTCTGATATGGGTATTGATGATAACAGAAGAACAAGCCAGTCAGAGGCTGGAGGAGCCATGTTCCTCCTGGATGATCAGTACAAAGAAGAGCCTCTGTCCTTTAGTAGAGTTGACTACAGCCCGGTTTCCCTCACAGAGAGTGAAAGAAGCAGCCACCACAGTCAAAGTGCCTCACCCAAATATAAAGACAGAGAGAAAGGCCAAGAGGAAGAAAGTGAGAGAGAAGAAAGACCAGATACACCTTATGTTGACAAGAGCTGTTCATCCATAGACATTCAAGATAACAAAATGTCCCAGGCTGCTGAGTCTTATTCTTTCAGTCCCAAAGAGGATAAACCTGAGAAATCAGAGAAAGAGAAAGAGGATATGAAGAAAGGTGCCGCAGCAGCAGTAGCTTTTCAAACAGGGGCTACAGGAGAAAGTGACATGGTTTCTGCCAGTGCTGTTCAATCAGCAAGCATATCATTAAGACAAGAAACACCCTCTCCGTCATGTAGCCAATCGGATCTTGTTACACATGTTTCAGCTGCTCCTGTAGCTTTTGGAGAATTCACAGAAAAGAGAACAGAAAAAGAGAAAGAAAAATCTGCTGAGTCACTCGAAGACAAAATGGAGTCCTCTGCTCATGAAAGAGAAGGATCTCCATCTGGTCGGCATTCACCTGCAGAAAAAGACATTTTACCTCAACAAGCATCACCTTTAGAGAAAGTAGAAACTTCAAATGATTCAAGGACTGCATCTTCTGCCACATTTTCAGGACATGAAATAGATGATAATGTTTTGGCATCTGACAATAGTCAAATTAGCAGCTCTGCCTCTTGTAAATCAATGTTAGACTTTCCTGATGGAAAAGAGAGCCTAATAGATAAAAGGTTACTTGTAGAAGGGGAAGATTTCAATGTTGATGATGATGATGAAGACGAAGATGAGGAGGATGAGGGAGAAGAGGAGGAACTAAGTGATGTAGATGTGGAAAAGGGTGCCAGAGAACAGTCTGAAAAAGAAATGTGCAGAGGTAGCTCTGGTGATAGTGCTATGTTAGCACAGGTAGAGGACTCAAATAAAAAGTCTCAGCTGCCGGAATCAAGCTTCCTCAAAAAGGAAACCGTCTGTAAACCAACACCTGATGATGCCTCAACTTCAGACAAGCAGGACGTGAGTCCAATACCATCATCTCCTAAAACAAAACCAGTCAAAGAAGATGATACAGCCACATCCAAACTTCTGGAGACAAGGAGTGAAGATGTAGGTAAAATAACTCTGTCACCAGACCCAAGTGCTCACAGAATGGACGAAAGCGGTTTCACTACATCAGATGCTCCAAAACTTCCTGAAACAAAGAAAGCAGAGGACACAGATGAAAAACATTTGTCTCCTGAACCAACCACAAAGAGAAGGTTGTCATCGGCAGAGGATTTCACCTCGTATGCAGTACCACAGTCAAAAAAAGGAGATGACGACAAAGTGTCTCTATCACCACGCTTTTTGGAAAAGGAAACTTCTCAACCAACATCCACAAGCAGCTTGTCAGGCAGCTTTTTGCCAACTGACTATTCAGAGTCCATGTCCAAGACTACATCTAGTCCTTCCCCTCCTCTAAGAAGTAGCTATGCTGACATTGGACAGAATAGATCTGGAGGTTATTCTGAGCATTATTACAGTGAGGAGAGTCAAGTAGAATTGAAGGAAGATAAAAAAGAAACCTTGGTGCTCTCAGATGCCTCCCAGCTATCCAAGCTAAGCGATGATAAATATTACAGCCAAAGTGACTTTCAAGAAGAAAGTCTAGATGAGCGGCAGACCCTAGATATTACCACAAAACGTGAGGAAACTGCCTCATCACCGTGCACATACACCACCTTAACATACTCTACTTCAACATACTCCTCCACATCGTACAGTTACTCGTCCTTACCCTCAACTTCTGCCCCTTTGAGCCAACAGTTTGAAGACAAAGTTAAAACTTTCACAGCGATATCAAGCTCTGCAGTACCTCTAGCCAAAGAAGAGCCTTCGTTCACGACAGAGCCTAAAAGCTCCTGCTTTGGAGGTTTTCAGAGAGATGAGTACATGGAGGTAACGACGAAACCTGCAACAAAAGTGTCTTTACCCAGCCAGTTTGATGAGACCAAACCATCAACTCCAGTCTTGTCTACCACTGCCAAACAAACGGAGGTTCAAAGTGGTTCTGCAAAGCCTGAAACAAAATCAAGCACTGATAGTTTTTATATGCTAGAAACTAAGATTACAACAATTGCAACTGCAGCACCATCTTTACAAAGTATCGAAGCAGTAAGGGTGTCAGACAGCTTATCCGCATCAGAGGCTTGCTTTGATGTTTCTCCCCTCCAAAGGGCTGACTCCTCTGAAAAGGTTTCCCAGGAGTCATCAGAAGAGGAGGAGCCTGTTACACTCGAAATGGAGGACAGCACCCTACCATGTCGTATTGAATGTCAAAAAATCAAAGTGGCTGAGCAAAAGGAAAGTTCTTCATCGATAACTGCATCATATGTGGTAGAAAGTACCACACAGTCCACAGAGACGAAGACCATCACCATCACCTCTACTACTGGTGTGTCTAAACCTGACATGGTGCTGGAAACAACTCAACAGACAGCCTCACTTACTTCCCTGACTGATAGTGGAGCTAGCAAAACCACATGTGCCACAACAGACATGTCCAAAACAGAGGAGGAGAAAGAGAAAACAGGGAAAACACCAGAGGTAAAAGAGGAAAAGACGAACAGAGCTATTGCATCATTGAAGGAAGATGCAAAGGTGTCAAGTAAAGATGACAAGACAGAGACTGCTAGTCAAGTCAAGCAGAAAATAGAGGAAAAGAAACTTGAGGAAAAGGAGTGTGAAGACAGCACAGACGAAAAGAAGGCAACAGTTGATCCAAAGATATGTGAAAAAGCAGACGATGGTAGAAAAGGAGAGGCAGAAACAGTAGAGGAGAAAAACGTGTTGGAGAAGCCACCAGAGAGATTAGAGATTAGGAGAAGGAGCAGTATATCCGATTGGGAGCTTCTACAGAGGCCTGAAGACTGCCCAAGTGCCCCTCCTCCAGGTTATGGTGATGATGAGGAGGAGGAAGAGGATGAGGAAGCAATGGAAGCGATGGAATGGATGACCAGTGTCCACAGTACCTCTATGACCTCCTCAATAGATACCTATCATACAGAAGCACCTAGCAAAGAAGCAGTAAGAGCTGATCGTCCCTCTGACTTGAACACCGGAGCCACCTCCTCCTCTGCCTCCCCATCAGGTTACTCCTCCTGCGAATACAAACATCGCAAAGGAGAACTTTCTCCATCGTTCATCAACCCGAGCCCTCATCCGCTCTCCAGTGACGAGGGCGAGGGCAAAGAGGACAACCGCAGTGACCACTCCCAGGAAGGGGATGAGGACGATCAGGAGCAGCACTCTGTGAAAAGGAGGTCGCACAAGCAGAGGCACCACCACACTCCGAGTTACCATGGAGACCCTGGACACGGGCCACAACAACTGCCCGGCCCCATGTCATCTGGTTTGGCTGTGACGTTAGCTGGAGAGGAAACACCTCCGACATCAGTGAGTGAGTCGCTGCCTTCGCAGTCCGATTCTGACGTCCCTCCAGAAACCGAAGAGTGTCCATCCATAACAGCTGAAGGAAATCTGGATTCAGACGAAGACGCTGAACATCTGCCGGTGGACAAATTATCTGGAGCTGGGGGTGGTCACCATCCTCCATCACCAAGGTCCGCTCAGAAGACTCATGACCCCCCACCCACCCCAATGAAGGACCCTCATCCCCACCCTCCCCATCCAGATGTGTGCATGGTAGATCCAGATGCTCTTCTTAATGACCACAGCAGCACAGAGAAACTTCTTAAAAAAGAGCACAAGACCACCAAGGGCCTCCGAAAGGGCAAACCCAAGTCGGCCTCTCCCGCACGTAAGGGGGAAGTCAGGAAGAGGTCCTCTACTCCAGTGAAGCAGACCTCCAAGGACTCCGCCTCACCTCGATCAGCCTCCCTTAGGAGGAAGGACACAGACAGAAGCTCCAGACTGATCAAAATGTCTGAGACCCAAGGCTCCAGGAGTGAGATCCTCAACCCGGGGAAAGGCTTGGTCAATGGTGTCAAGAGCAGTTCAGGTGTGTAAACATCTTCACATCCTGCAACATAACATAATTTACACTCAGATTATTCTTGGGCTGATTCAACTCATCAAATTAAGTCAGAAAAAAAGGGTTTTTATTAAATTTAAATATTATGAAATATTAAATTTTAGCCATTAGCCACATTTACATGCTAATTAAAAAGCATGCTGTTAATGCACTCTAAACACATAGTGATTGTAGGTTCACTCCAATTATTTAAATGAGATTAAGCTCTTAATTAAAATTCACCTAACTACACTGACATATAAAGAATGATGCTTGCATCAGTAGCTACAGTACCATTTAGAATGTTGTAGCCTACATATGCTGTTTGTTTGATAAGATTTTCTCAAATGAAACTAGTTGACTGGCATTTGTACATTTCTTTATTTCAGTAAATATGGTTATTTTGGGTAGTTGATGCAGTTATGTTAATGTATGTTGTTACAGCTCATTTTGAACATTGCCTTTCTATTTGCAACTGTCGCAAGTCTGCACTTAATAATGTCAGGTTCAGACATGCAACAGATTGTGGTCATTAAAAATTGTGCTGTCAGGAGGTACAATGATGTACTTAACATTAAACAGCATAACAAGTATAACTCGGAAAGGAAGCAGGAGCACAGTAGAATGATGGATGTGCAGACTTTATTCTGTAAAGGTGCAATGATACACTGTGGTCATATTTTTCAGAATAATTGATTTGCATTAATAAATTAGTGAACAGAATGTAATTTATTCAGTTGAGAAAACAGTTGGTCTTTGCTACTGCAGCGCAAGTACTATTATTGCCCTCTAATGCGGTTTTATATTTGCTCACCTCAAGGTAACAACTCTCAGAAAACTAGCTCAGCCGTCCCCCCTGGACCACCTGTCTACGTCGACCTGGCCTATGTGCCCAACCACTGCAGTGCCAAGAACGTGGACCAGGAATTCTTCAAGAGAGTGCGAGCTGCGTACTACGTGGTGAGCGGGAACGATCCGGGCAGCGGAGAGCCCAGCCGTGGAGCCCTGGATGCCCTGCTGGAGGGCAAAGCTCAGTGGGGCTCAAATTTACAGGTATTTTCCTTCATCAGTCTGTTTGTGTCTTCATTTCTCATATTCTCAGCATCCAAGTGTGCCCACAGTACAGACTAATGTACCGGGTTGCATAAAAAAAATCATAGTATAATACGTCATAAAAAGTTATAGTATGTCATAAAAAGTCATATAAAAGGTCATAGTATAGAATTTCATGAAAAGTCATAACAAATTCATAGTATAGTATGTCATAAAAAGTAATTGTCTAGTATGTCATAAAAAGTCTTTGTATAGTATGTCATAAGTCAAAAAGTTCCGTTTAAAGTCAGAATACTGACTTTAAACTAAACTCATATATTTTTCACATGTGGCCCTGATCCTTTTCCATTATTAGGTCATAAAAAGTCATAGTATAGTATGTCATAACCTGGACGCTATAAATAGCCACAGCCGTGCACAGCAGCCAGCTGTTCTGGTTCTGTTGGAGACCTTCACCGATGCGACACAGTCTGTGAAATTGCACTTCTTTTTTGCTGTTCTTCTCCCTGACAGGTCTAAGGTGGCGTGGGTTGAACAATTTTTTTTCATTCTTGAATTTGTTTTACCAGTAATCTTATCCTCCCTACTATCTCCCCTCTAATTTTGTTTCCTCATGTCCCCTTCAGGTGACTCTGATCCCAACCCACGACACAGAGGTGACCCGGGACTGGTACCAGCAGACCCACGAGAGGCAGCAGGACCTGAACATCATGGTTCTGGCCTCCAGCAGCACCGTAGTCATGCAGGACGAGTCCTTCCCTGCCTGCAAGATCGAGTTCTGAGCTTGACGAGGCTAGCTTTGCTTCCCCCCACCCCACTCCACCCCCCACCGTCATCTGTTCTCAATGGAGGTAGAGCAAGAGTGAACAGCACTCTCTGCTTCTTGAAAGCTTCTCGCTCTCATGGTACCAGTCTCAAACATATTTGCTGCAACCCTCAATACACTAGATTCTTTTAGCTGAAATCAAAGTCCAAACTCTGGGTTTATGCTCTCTGTGACAGGGGGGTCTGTCCTAACATACCTCGTATACAAGTACTTACAATTGTGGTAAAAATTTCAAAAACATATTTAATAGCATAATCACGCTTTCTTTGCCTCATAAACCTTACTAGACAAATGGACATCATTATCCCACAAATGCAAATGCTACAGTTAAACTATAGATTAGCAAGGTGTAGTTCGTAAACTGTTCGGCACAAATCACAATTAACTCGGAAATGTAATACTCCCAAGTGGTAAATATCTCATCTAAAAGGCCAAAACAAGTGCTAAACACTGTTAAAACACAAGTTATTAGTTAACTTCTCCAAAATATCTCCTAAATTCATCAGTGGTCAATAATTTGTTGAGATTGTACGCAGTGTTTTTAGAAGAGTAGACAGTTATCGGTTTATTTTCCATCGGTGCTCATCCTTTGCAGTTCTGATCACGCTACAGTAGCTTTTGGATTAACTCAATAATGACATAAATTGGTGTTATGTAAAAGACAAAAAAAAACAAATAAATTCCTTCTCGTCATTTGTGGTGAAGTTTTAGGAGGTGCCTGAAGTTGCCACTGTGTGAAATCTTTCTTCTTGGCTTTCACAGCTTAGCTGGTGCATGATGCTTGCGTTTTAGCTCGGACTCTTTGAGAACTGCATAGGGTTAATCTTTGCTTTAGCCAGCCTTCAAATGTGGAATGCAGTATAGTGTAGCTAGGTTACTACACTATTTGGCTGTCTATGCTCAAATGAATTCAATAGGCGCCAGGCAAATGGACGGTGTTTGTATACTAATCATATCTCTGCTGGATGTAATAATTCCTCTTTAAGTCTTTATCATGCTCTTTGTTGGTTGTATGTACTCCAGTATACATATAGGGTCAATGTTTCTATATCAATACAGAGGTTATGTTCAATAAATTATATATTTTGTGATGGTGCAGCAACTTATGAGGCGAATGCAGAGTTTTTGATCAAGCATTCGAGAAGGTTTAATTAACATTATCTGTCATTTCCTCCTGTTCATCTACATTTAACCGTCTCTGTCAATATCACAAAGCGATGGAAACAAAACAAGCAGTGACCTGTGACAAATGTAGCAATGGAAGCTGGTCCGCTAGTCCCTTCAGAGAGTGTTACGCCAGCGGGAACTGCAATATTAATATTTATTATTAGGGTTATTTTTCAGGACAAAAGTGTGAAATGTGTAACAGGAGGTTTCATTCATGTGCCTTTAGCTTGTGGTTTTGGAGAGAGGGGGGTATATTAAGGACATGTCAGCCATTTTTAAGCAGAGCCAGAAACCAGGGTACAGTAAAACAGAGAAACCAGATACTCAAACTTTGAAATAGAGGACCAATCAGTTCATACGGTACACAAACCAACCTTATCCACACTGAAATAATACACTAGATACTACTGTGGAGCTATGTAATCCAATTCAAGATTAACCCCACATTCTGAAATGCCACTTTCAAACAAATATGAATGTCTTTGAGCAAAATATTGCACCAAATAGGAGTGCACTTTTCTGAGAAGTTGGATTTTTGTTTGCAGTTGAAGCAGAGAGTGAGTGTGGTAGCATCGTATTATAAAGTAATGTACAAGACGTTCCTCCAAACTGAGCTTTGACATCTTAATTATGAAGCAACTACCTAATATGAATCCCAGAGTAATATTTATAGAATGCGCATGAATGATTATGATTGTACTGATATAGAGTAGGAATGTCTTGTGTGTGTGTGTGAGCATACGATACACACCGAGTTGCTGTTTTATAACACAGCACGGTTAGTTTCTGACGGAGACGTGGCGAGGGACTTTTCTGTGGGTTCAGTATGAAAGGTCTTTCTGCTTGATCACAGCCAGATTGGAGAGTCACTCATATGCTCACATTAAATTTACATGAGGCCAAGTTTTATTTTTTCATTTCTTAATTCTGGTTTAATTTTCTCCAAATTTGTGCTGAGAAGCAAACACAATTGTGATTATTATTTATTTTTTGTACTAATAAGAATTACATTTCTGCCAAGATGGCTCACCGCATGATTGTTATTTTTGTTATGTTTTGTAAGGACTGATATGAAACTAGGGGACGAGTCAGGCTGGGCGATGGAGGAGGGGAGGCCTGGATTTCTATTCATGACAGATTGATTGGAGGATGCTCTGCTTGCACAGTTTAATTTTACTCCATTCTTTCTCTCAATCTGATTCAGAATATGGAGCAAACGCCACAGAAAGCTAGAGTGTGTTGTCAGCGAGTGCTAGCCTGGCACCAGTGCCATTTGCTTTTCCTGTAAAACTCACACTACCTTATACCTCATCTTCCAAAGCCTCCTCCGTGCTCTTTGCTCCACCTGGCCTCCCTTAAAATTATACATATCCATTATGCACTGTGTAAGCCTTGATATGCATCTCATGTGTGTGAAGGCAGACAGCTTTTTTTCATCCCACTGGGGAGAATCTGAGTTTTTGTTTAGGTTGTGGATTAAACAGCTGGGCACGCACAAATATACACCCTAGTCTTGAAGAAGTTGATTAACTGAAGGGCGCATTAAGACGTGCACACTGAGGGGACAGAGAAGGCTCAAAATGACTCCCTTTAAAACAAGCAAAAGGTCCTTTTTAGCCCCTCTTCGATACGGTCTGGAAATGTGTCCAAATAGCCAGGACGAAGCTTTTTAAGGTCTGATATGTTGTACTGTCTTTGAATAATGTTTTTAAGTTGGCAGATTCCAAATACCCAGCTTTGAGATTTTCAAAGCATCAGTAGAACGCTGTGAATCACTCAATACTGAACTGTATGACTATACAGAAGCTGAATGCACTATAGAGGAGATCTATTTTTCTGAATGTAGAGTTGGTACTACCATGTGAATGCTGCTGGATCAAAACGAGAGAGATAAATAAATACAACATCAAAACAAACAGTCACACCAGCCTGGACAGAAATACATTTTAGGGAGCACAGGATGAGAGCAGATAGCACGGTTCTGCTCCAGAAGAGAAGTTTGATTTATGACATGACAGAAAGCAACCGAGATCCCGTAACAAACATTAACAGTAACACATAAATAGTACTAATGGTACTTTTCCTTTTCCTGAATATGACTTGAAACACATGCAGACTCAAAAACCATCGATGAAATTAAACAAATTCTACATGCACATTTATGTACTGTGCACAGATTTGTACATATTGCTCTAGAGAGAACAAATCTGAAAGATATAACAAAGTATCCTTCTTGTGACACCTGTTCATTTTAGCTGGTTTTAGTGACAGTATGATCATAACTGCTAACTGCTATTTGAAACAAGAAAACTACACAAAACGCTGACATGACACAGAAAAGATAAAGAAAAACAATGGCATCTTTTGGTTCAATTTCATCGCCATACCTGCATTGAAATGAAGATTTCATTTGATCAAAATATGGTGTCATCTGTCCATCTAATCTCTCTGCATGTGATTTATTTAGTTATAATCCTGAATGTAAATGTTTAACATGGAAATAATAATAAAAAAAATGCAATGATATTTTAAAGAGGTATATTTGAAGAAAAAAAAAAGAGCTAATTGTCTTTACTGGTACTGAAATGACCTACCGTAATATAATACTGGGCTGTGCTTTTATTGTTTGCCATATTAACATGTTAAGAAGACGCTGTATTGGTAGTTCTGTTTGATTCTCTCTCTTTTTTTTGCATTGTATTAATCTTAGTTACGTTTTTGTTCCTCAGTGCAATATTCAATATCTCTCTGTCTCTTTAAATCTAACTGGTAAAACTAGAACTACTGCAGATTCATTGTAAAAGGGAAACAGCCTGGTGATCATCAATTAAAGTACATTTAAATCTAAATGTGTGCCGTGTCTCTTTACTGGTCATTTTATATATCAAGAGTGTATATCAAAGTAATAGGGAGTATAACTAAATACATCTAAACAAATTTAGAAAATAATACAGTACTACTACTTACATGAAAGATGAAATGGTAACTGTCGTCTGTGACTGGACGAGTCGACAGCCATGCTAGCAGCTCTGTGAGGCTGTACTTGGACACCGCAATGCTTTAAGCTAAATGCTAACATCTGCATCATTTTAACAATTCATCCTGAGACTGAGATATGAATGTGTGTATTAAATATCATAATAGTCCATCCAACACTTGTCAAGACATGTCAGTCAAAAGCACACAATCTGCTGGTGGAGCAAGAGGAAACGTTAGAGGATCACCAAAGGCAGTACGATTAATCCTCTGGGGAACATGAACGTGTGTTCAAAATTTCATGACGATTCAAAATCAAATATTTGCTAAGATATTTCAGTCTGGACCAAAGTGGTTGCCAAAAATAAAATCAGTGCTATTTTAGATGCCTGTGAATAAAATAAGCGTCATCTTACCGTTTTTTTCAGGGACATGATTGATTTTACATTTACATTTTCTGACACTTAAAACTTAGAAGAAAACTTTAACATGTTCTATACGTGGATGGACTACATAAAGTTATTAAAGCTGTCACAAATTATATAAGTTACTGTTTTCTGTTTGTTTTAAGCCGGTCAAATAGAAGAGATGCAGAAACTGGTTGCTTTGCAATTTCTTAAAAGGTCCCCCATGGCATGAAAATTTCACTTTATGAGGTTTTTTAACATTAATATGAGTTCCCCCAGCCTGCCTATGGTCCCCAATTGGCTTGAAATGGTAATAGGTGTAAACCGAGCCCTGGGTATCCTGCTCTGCCTTTGAGAAAATCTGGAATCTCCTCCTTATGAGGTCATAAGGAGGAAGGTTACCTCCCCTTTCTCTACTTTGCCCGCCCAGAGAATTTGGCCAACCCATGAGAGAGAGACATCATGGCTTTCAAACGAGCAAAGTGGCAGTTGGTCAAGGCCATCAGTAAATGTCACACATGCTTAACATCAGCATATTTGCATTGTCATTGTGATCATGCTGATGTTATAGCCTGAAACAACAGTGTGCCTAAGACTATTAGTCTTGTTTTATGAATAAAGGGGCCAGAATTTTGGCTTACATCATTTATATCTCATGCAAAATTAGTAACTGGCAGAAACATAAGTCATTATAGTAAAAAACATTGGTCTTCTTACTTCAATTGCAGTGTCTCCACAATTGTGTTGCTGACAGTTTCTTCCCTCTGAAACAAAAACCTTAAAGTAGGTAGACATACAGCTGTAAAGCTGTTTTTGGTAAACTTTGAAATAGTTACCTGAATCTGCTGAAGTCCTGTTCTGTAGACAGAGGAGATGAACCCTAGCCTGGTCCTACCAGACCATGGTGCATGTCATTTGTACAGAGAGTCTGGCCACTCTCCATTGACAAGTGTTAACTTCCTTGAAGGCGGGTACTCTGTTGAAGTTTAAAACTATTTGATCTGCCCAGAGCCACTCTGGGTCTGCCATAACCAATCGCTAACATTTGGTCGTGACGTCGGCTTAGCATCGCTAGAGTTCGCCCTAGCCAACTCCTTCACCACTAACGGAGCGAGCTGGAAAATCAAACTTTTCCCGAACCCCGTGGGGAGGAGGGTCACAACATCATGGCCACCAACAAAACTCAGTAAAGATTGTTCTTGCTCGGGCTTTAACTTCTGGATATTGGGCAGCGTTGCCACAACAGACCGAATGGCTTTGCTCGCATCTTACTCCGCCGCCACTCAAGCTAGCGCACAACCTCAATATCATCGTTCTCAGCCACTCCCTCTGTTCGCTGATTGGTCCGGTTAAGATTTGGCCAGAGAAAACCCAAGAATATACCCCTAACCCAGACGGTATACTGAAGGAAAATGAAAATTGAGTGGAAGTACGTAGGAGGGCGGAGCCAGGCTAGATGAACCCCATCGGTCAGGGGTACTGGTACAGGTGAGGTAAGGAAGTGAGCTGTTGGCTTCAGTAACGGAGACAACAGGCCTGGTCAGCTTTGATTAGTCAGGTGGAAAGATGTAGTTTTGATGAAGTTTTGTTTCAAGCAGCGAGGCAAAAAAAAAACTTCAACTTCAAGAGGGACAGGAGGGGGGGAGGGGGGGGGCGGGGGGGGGGGTGGCGGGGGGGTGGCAAATCAATCTATTTTTCAAAATCAACCTGGATGGATCCACACCTACACCTGATGCTGTAACACACATTCATTACAGCCAGTGATGCAAGGCTCCTAATGTATCTTTGTCCCTTGTTGTATTTTTTCACCTGCAGTAAAGTGTCTAACCTCTCGCTGTTGTTCTTTCTGCACTCAGGAACAAAAGTAAATTTGGCCTGTTGCATGTTGATGTTGGCAGTCCCTCTCACCGTGGATGCCTCACTATTTAAAACCGTTTGTAATGTTCTAGAGAGATGACCGAGCCCACACATTGCTCCTCGGCTGCCACGTCGCCAGGCAAAACAACTCCCATCCCTCCTCCAGGTTACCATGACAATGCATTTTGACTTCGTAAGAGGGTTATATGGGGGAGTTGAGGACGGCTGTGGGCGAGCACTCAAGGTTTAACTGGACAACTTCCTGCCTTCCTGTCGGGTTTTGGATGGAGACTCACAAGGTTAATTCTCGCTTCAGCACAACTAATAGTTACTCTCCTCTCTTATCTTTCTCTCCCACTTCTCTCTTTGTGTTTACATTTAGACTTCAGGCAATTAGCAAAGTAAAAGCTAAGTCACTGAACAGTATGAACGAAGTTGGGGCATCCTACTGTTGAAAATACACATGTAAAAGAGCATTGATAGAAGAAATAAAAAGGCCTAAAGGGATTTTTAGAGCAGGTTAGAAAAGAGTTGTAAACCTCAGTCTGTAGATGATTTTTTCTATTTCTTAAACTTTAACTCTCACAGCATAATATGACTTTAGGGAAGCTGAATAGGTTGACCACTGGAAATATACAAGATATCATGCCAAGAGCACATCCAACGCATCTTTAAATCTTATATTGAACTGGCTGAGTCATGCATTAAGTGTTCAGCACCACAGACTGGCTTCAAAACATCAAGGCATGAGTCTGCAAAGCCATTACCGGTTCGTTTTGTAAAACACAATTAAAATTGCCAAGGGTCTAAAAAGACTGACATTGTTATACACCTTCATTTTATTTTGTTCAATTATTTGTGTACCCACTTCTCAGCTCATTTTATCTACTTCTAACTGCATCTGTGTTACGTTCTTGTTTAGCTCCTCTCTGTCTCGTCTATAAACGGCTTTCTTCTTGTGGTTGTGACAGCTGGAACTTTGATGCAAATCAGGACTGATACAAAATTGTTGTATTTTCTGGTGTTTTAACATGTGTAGCTGCATAAATATCTGGATATATCTACGTAATAGATTTAGAAATCGCTGCTCTTCCATTTAGTTTTTTTTGAGGAAGTTTTTCCTCATCCGAATTGGGGGTCTAAGGACAGAGGGTGTCGTATTCTGTACAGATTGTAAAGCCCTGTAAGGCTTCTGGATATCAGCTTTATCCCAGCAATGTACATCTGTGGAGCCAAACTATCATTCAGTAGACTACTGGCATTTTTTACTAAACAAAATATTTTTAAAGCCAACAGCATTCAAATTTAATCAGCTCTGCTACTGGAGTACCAATTAATAAAGGTCACAAAACTACCTGCAGCCAAAAAGTGGGCGTTTTGTGAGCATTGTGAATGAAAGTAGCTACAGCAAAGTTTGTATTAAAACAAGAGAGATGGCTGTGTGTTTAGGAAAGAATGACATCAGCTTTTGGCTAGTGGTGAGTCGGCGGTCTCTGTCTGTCTCCCACCCTCACTCCCTCTCTTCAGTCACCCAGCTTAGCTCAGAGAGAGTCAATTACATCTGGGGCGTTGCCATGGAAACGCATCGGAGCAATAGGAGGAGGCGTGAGTCATCACTATTCTTAAAGCTGTTTGGAGGGGAGTGGGAGATAGAGACAGAGAGGGGGGAGGGAGGGAGACGAGTAGAGAGAAAGAGGAGGAGAAAGGAAATGGGGTGAGGTAAAAAGACAAGAGGGAAGGATAAAGAGGAGAGAAAGAGGGGAACAAGGGAGAAAATAGGGTGGGTGGGAAAACGAGATTAAGAGACACGAGGAGAGGGAACAAGGAGAGGAGATAAGATGAGGGGAGGAAACAAAGAGTAGATGAGGAGAGAAGGGGAAGAAAAATGGCTGAGGTAAAAAGATAGGAAAGGGGATAAAAGTATAAGAGGAGAGGAAGCAGGGAAGAAAGAAGAGGGTGAAGAAAAAACAAGAGATGAGACAGCAGAGGAGAGAAGGCAACAAGGACAGGAGAAAATAAGAGGGATGGACTAAAACTCGAGGGAGGAAAAAAGAAAGAAAAACAAACTGAGAAATGAGACGGGGAGGGAGAGGAGTGTGTTGACAAGGGGCTTTGTTTATAGAGCAATAAAGGGCTTATACTGTTATTACACACACACACACCTGTGGCAGGTGTGAACACATGATTTGTTGTGCTTGATAACATATTGAACAATGTTTTCACTGTTTATTGGATTGCTTTTATTACCTCCTCCTCTTTCCAACATTACAGCCCGACCTGAACCTCAAGAGATCGACAGAAATGTTTAACACATTTTACACATTCAACATCCACTTTGTTCTCCAGCAGCCATCACAGAAACACCTCCACCTCCTCTTTGACATTAAATAATCACATAAATACACATCTAAAATTACTTACATCAAACAACCTTTAAGTAAAAAAAAAAAAAAATCATTAGTCCTATTCAAATCTAAAACTCTTTCCATGATGATTACAATATATACAGTATATATATATATATATATATATATATATATATATATATATATATATATATATATATATATATATATATATGTTTTTCTGCAGCAGATGTTTCCAGGTTATGGGAGTCAGTTCATTTTCAATTTAACCAGTTTGAAATGAGCCGTTTTATTTCTCCCATTTATAGTTTGGTGTTGCAGACAGTACTGTCTGAACATAATGCCCAACATCCTGGAGCTCTACTATAATAAAACTGCAAGTCATTGTTTAATGATAGAGCTCACCCTACAAGTTTTGGTCAAAGTAATAAAAGTATTTCTTTGGAGTTTGAAGTAAATTCACTACATGTACTCATTTTCAAGATAACCGAAAGTGAATTGACCCCCAGTTCAATCACATGTTGACAAAACCAGTTTACATCTGTAGATTCATGTCTACCTGAGTATCACTCATTCATTCATTGGAAACAGTCATTTGATTCATTTTTAAATAAAAATACACATTATTTGCAGTGACAGCAGAGAATTCAGCATCAACTGAGAAAACTCACATGGTTTTCATTATGTAAAAGTACATTTATACTATTTACACCCCCCTCCCCCCAACAAAATAAAAGTACAGCAGGAAACCCAGTGTCTACAATACTGTATTAAATATGCATTTAAAGGCACATTTACAGGTAAATTGTGTTTCCATTTCACAGCAGGCAATAATTGAAAAGATAAACAGTTTGATAAAGCTGGCTCGAGTTTTACATGGCACAGACACCTGTATTTTAAAGTATTAAGTAAAACTAAAACTCCTGTGAACAAAAAAGACCTTTAATGTAGCAGCTACCAAGTCAAATCTCAATAATAACCCTGCAGCACAAGACAGGAGAGACCGAAACACAGCCGGTCGTACCACTTCTCCATCCAACGGAAGAAGAGGAGGAGTGACACTATAGTTCTCTGTGCATGTTGGTTGTCTGCTCATCCTCACATTTTATTTGTTAACTAGCCATACAGACTTTTATTTCTGCTACGGTAAGATCTGAAATTAGTGGCTTGTTAAAAACACTTTATATATGTATCCCGTTTGTTCAATTCAAACAAAAGCCATAGTGTACAAATGGAAATTTGTGAAGATACATCATCCAGCCACGAAACAGTCGGGCACACAATCTGTGGTTTTACAGTAGGTTATTGTTTTTACACTTCAGTTTTTTGTACGAATTAGACAAACTAATAATAAAGCGTGTTAATTACAGGTGCCCGTTTGTTACCTTTGGACAGAACCAGGCTGCATGTTTTCCCCCGTTTCCTGTCTTTGTGGTAAGCTAGGCTAACCTGCTGCTGGCTGTAGCCTCATATTTAACGGACAGATGTGAGAGTGGTGTTGATCATCTTACCCCCCCCAACTCTCAGCAATAAAAGAGTAAGAATAAGGGACTATTTATTTAAGCTTTAACTTTCAGCCTATGTGCAGATGTGTAGCTGAAACAAACTGTAGGTCAAAGTGTTCAAATCAGTAGGTGATTTTTTTAAAACTTCTAACAGGGTTCGTAACGACTCTTGGTTATGTATTTTTTATATACCACCACTCTGTCACTGCATTCTCTCTCTGCTACTAGGGGAGGGAGAGAGGGGTTTGCAGGCTAACAAGGGAATCGCCTACTGGTTCAAATGTTAGTACATTTTACCTGGATTTCAAAAACAACAGCCTGTTTTGTTTCAGGATGGGATGTGAATGGCTAGCCACATTGACTGCAGCACAACAGTAGAGAAGAAGAAAAAATATTTCAAAAGAATTTCAGGTGGACACTTTGACTCACAGTCTGTAATCATTTCAGTCATACACGTCTAAGGTCAGAGATGACGCAGCTGGTGTGTGAGAATTTTGCAAAACAGCATGTGGGCTAAAAACAACAAAAACAAACAGGCACATTGTTGTTTAAGCGTGAGCAGCATTCAAATTAAACTAAAGGCACAACTGCTCTGACTGTTGGCGTGATGCACTGCTACACAGTCGAAGCTGGTTTCATGAATGTGTTGACAAAGTGAAGAGGAGGATCGAGGCTGAACTGTTGAAGGTCCAGTGTTTTTTCTTATTCACGGAGCAGGAAAGGTGTGGTGATCACATGTGTGCAGCTGAAGAGTCCATGTACAGTTTGAGTGGTTATATTTACAGTCTGAGTGTTTGTAATACACAAGGTAGAGTGGCCTCTCCCCAGAATCAGCATCTCTCCAGTGTTTGTGTGAATGTGAGCAGGACAGAGGAAAAGATGAATAAAAGTCCGGCGAAACGGACAAACCAAGGTCTTCAGATTGTGCCCTTAGATACCCAGAAGTCCTTGTGTTTTTTTTCAGACAGAGTCTACTCACTGAAGCTGAAGTTCAGGCCGGAGCTCTCTGTGATCGGGGAGGAGGGGCCTGCACTGGATACAGCACTGGAGGGGATACTGCCATCTTTAAAAAAAAAAAAAAAAAAAGAGATAATTTAGTCAAATATATTTGTAGCTCAGAAACAAAGATCTTAATGCGTATATGCACAGATTGTACAAACGGAGCTGCCCTTAACCGGAGAACAGATACATTATTTGGTACAAATCCTACATTTTTAAAAACTTAATCAATCTATGATGCAAGTAATAATCTCATTATTTGCCGCTCTCTGAGCGTGTACTATTCGTTGGTGTGTGTGCATCATGTGGAGGAACACAATCTGAACAAAGAGGGGGAGTGATCCGCAGTACAAAAACAGGAAAGCAACAGCGTCATCCCCCTGCAGCTTCATCTTCTGTTGCCATGGAGAACTTTATGAAAAAAAGTTTTTAGGGATTTCATAAATTCAGCCACATGCACGCCAATGTGTATATAAATAATGTAACTACAATGTACTCTTATGATTTAAGATGAGGATCAATTTCAGTACACTTTACCATGAAGTCACGAATATTTAAGGCCATTTTAAACCCACATGTAGCAAGAAATTCAAGTTCTCTCCCTAGAGTGACTACAATTGTTTCACAGTTGTTATACAACAGCCTCAATGACTCTGCACTTGCTAATAAGCTGTCCTTTAACAACAGCCAATGGGAGAACAAACAATGTCACACAACCAGCAGAACATGTCGTATTCATCCAGCTGTAACCTCCAGCACCCCTGCTTGTGCACCGTGTGATGAATAAGGTCGACAGAGAGATTAAAAAGCCACCCAAAGTGCACACAATGTAAATAAAACACAAAAGTAGTGGATAAAAGGTGGCGATAAAAGAGAAAATAAGTTAAGGACAAAGATGCTTCATCAATCAACACTGAGAATAGGGGCTTAATTAAACACCTCACCACCCAGGGGATAAAACAGATAGAAGAGAAGAAGTGAAGAAGAAAATGAAGAGGAGAGAAAAGAAGGAGCTGAGTTTTATAGGTTATACGTTTTAAAATTGATCCCACAGGACGGCCTGCGAGACATTCACATTCTTCTTTTATTTACCTCGTATGACAGTTTGAGGGCTTGTTTACTAAAATACAGCTCATTTTGTAAGAATGCAGGCAGTTCATGAAAAGCCCCAACTTCATAAAATTGAATATGCACATTTTAGTCATTTTAGATGATGCTCTTACCCATATGAATGTAAAATGGCTGTTGGTGTTCAGAGTAGTAGTCAAACAATGATTTGATCCTCAATTAGTTAACATAAACATTCTGATAAACAATGAATCATTCAATTAAAGCTTTCATTCTTGACCTAAACCTGAGCATGCACGACCTTTTTCAGCATCACTATCTTCTCATTTGTACAGTTACTCATTTTCACACATGGGAGCTCCACTGGCAGGACTGATGATTAAAAGCCTTGTTGAAGGCAGACTATGAAACTGATAGCCACAGAGCAGTGACTGCAATACTTTTAGATTGATTCTGGGGAAATACATTTTTATTTTTACCAGCCAGAATGGGGCTTCAAAACCAGTGTTCTTCCAATCAATGTCTTATATTCCTATTTTATAACAAATGCTTACAAATAGAATCCACAAAGCCCCAAAATGCTGTGTATATAGATCAAAATATATTCTAACAGACTCATTATTTCCTTTCATTGTAGTAACAGTTTGGTTTAGCTGGGAAATATTCCTAATCCTCATGACTGCATTCACATGCAGACTTCTATCAGAGGAGATAAAAGTGGACGTACATATTGCGTAATGCCATAAAATCATTAAAAAAAACACTCACGCCATAGAGGCTGGCTTGGTGGCCGAAGAGATGCTTCAGATCCAGAGGAGGACAGCGGCTGCTGAGGGCTGTAGAGAGACGTCTGGCTCTGAGAGTCAAACAGGCTGGACAGCGCTGGAGCCAAGACAAAAAAAACACATTAAGTTAGTTTCCAAATGTCAGTTTACTTACTAGAACCACAGTGCAGTTTTTAATAATTTTTATTGAGATGGCTCTACTCCAGTTGATGTGGTCAGATCAGATTACTATTTTAGGAATTGTAGTCCTTTTTCCACATACTGTAGTCCCCCAATTTTAGAAAGAAAGAAATTGGACACGTTGATTTGTACTCTTATCTATCTAATCCACGACTATTCATTCATTTCAGTTCTTCTTTCGGCCCTTAAAATTATTCTTGGTTTTCCGCTATCCCTTTCCCCTCGCAGAACATGAAAGTTGCTGGTCTTCTGCTGCCTCGATCGGTTGGTTTGTTTGTGTTATTGTGTGACTTTGGTTAAATCAAACTAACCCTTCAACACACCAAACTCACAATAACAAACTAAACGATCGAGGCAGTGGTAGACCAGCATCTCCCGTGTTCTGCGAAGGAAAATGACCGTTTTTGTCAAAAGAGGCTGGTGGATTTGAAGAGAACGTATATAGCGGCATCAGTTCCCCGTCGGAAAGGGCTGTCTGACAGCAAGGTAATAATAATAATAATAATAATACATTTTATTTGTAAAGCACTTTTCATAAAAGAATCTCAAAGTGCTACAGAAACCACATTACAATTAAGGAAAATACAGCATAACATGAGGAAAGAGGAGGAGAAAAAAAGCAACTCCCAGACTATGCTCCTGTGAAGAGTACAGTGTGGGAACAGGAAAAAACACCTCGGCAACAAGCACATAACAACACGACTCGACAACATGACTTGCAACAGGGGAGGGGAATGGGGGGTGGAGGTAACCCAGCACAGGCAAGCAGCCATCCGGTCCTGTAGACGACAAATGGCGATGGTCACAGACCCGCTTGTCAGACTGGGGGGTAAAAAGCGGCGAAGGCGTGGGACGGGGGTATTGGGGAAGTTGGGGCCTGGAGAGAATCGCTTTGCCTGGCACCACAATCTTGGTGCCTCAGTCCGCAGGATGTCATAGCGTTAACACAGCAGATTGCCATGGAGACAACCTTGTATAGGTCCCAAGCAGAGACAACAATTGATGGTAAAGGTAAAGTGATGATATGAATATTCTAAATATGTTTTGCTGTGTGCCCCCATCCACAGCAGTGCATTGCTTTGCTTCCATGCTGGTACTCCTGTTTCGCCAAACTGGGGGCATGCCAACAGCCATCTACTGTAGGTAATACACTGACTAAGGATAAGTACCTCATGCAACCCCACTTCAAAAGATCCAAACTATCACTTTAAAATATTTGCTGCACTGGAACTTGCATTGTGTTTTTCTCCCTAACAAAGCTTTTGTCTGCATTTCATAATTAGTGGAGAACTAAACCACACAAAGAAAGACTGGTTGGTTATATTTTAGTTATTGCTGCTTTACTATGCACACCTACCTTTCATGGTTTTGGCGTGGGCCTCACTGCTGCTCGCACACACCGTGTTGAGGAATTCGTCCACCTGCTTCAGTGAGAGCGAGTTGTGCAGTGTCTCCAGTGGGTAGATAGAGGGCACCATGGAGCAGCCTTCAAACCCTGCAGCACAAGACAGGAGAGACAGAAACACAGCCGGTCGTACCACTTCTCCATCCAACGGAAGAAGAGGAGGAGTGACACTATAGTTCTCTGTGCATGTTGGTTGTCTGCTCATCCTCACATTTTATTTGTTAACTAGCCATACAGACTTTTATTTCTGCTACGGTAAGATCTGAAATTAGTGGCTTGTTACAGTGACTGGTACAGTCTACCTACTGTCTGGCCTCTGACAGCAGCTGCACTGCACACATTCTTCCAGCCAAAAATGAATGTCAACAAACTATAATCTGCAACATGGCTAATGTTAATTTCCTTCTCTGGTTAGTTTGACCATAAAAAGCAGGATGTTCTGATAATATGACAAGAGGGTGTGGATCAATTCACTCTGATTCACACCACATGAAAAATTATTGATTAATAAAAGCACATTCACATAGTGAGTGGCTGTCAATCATGGCTGTCAACTTTAGTTTCCATGCTGATGCTTAAATGTTTTTTTTTTCTTTAAGGGAATGTTGGATACGAAATACAAATAGTCTGTAAACCTACCGAGGAAGACCATCAAGAGACGGTGAGTTATTGCCTGTGTATGCAGCTTTACTAATAATATGGCCCAAATATCATTTATATATCATGTTTTTAATAGAGGCAAGATTTGTACAGGGCAAGATTTCCACCTTATATCTTCCTCTGGTCTAATTCATTTAGGTTGATCCAGAGAGCAAGAGGAATGCAAAACAAGCCACTTAACAAAGATTATCTGGCCTGCTGACGTGTCCTTGAGCAAGACAGAGTTGAATTGGACTTTGACATTGAACCTTAATGATGGGGTGGGTGACAAAGACGATTTCTCCTTGATGGTCAATTGTGTTGCAAGTTTTTTTTCTTCCATTTTTGATCATTAATTAATTGACCACAACCCAAGGTAAATTTAAATTAAATAAATCCTTGGTGCAGTGTTGTACTGTGTATGATTCATATGTGACAGGTTTGTGTTTGCAATCAATCCTGTTGTACATATTTATCTTGCCTTTGTGTCAACTCCTTTTATCCGTTTTAGTTTGGGCTGGCAGAAGTCTGTATGGATAGATTAAGTAATTCATGTACAGCATATTTTCCTTTCATAAAATGATGTGTATGTGCTGAGAAACGTCTAAACACAAACAACTGTGCCGTGGCAAGCTGACTTTTACACACAAGCTTGCAGCAAATACAATCCAGTGTTATTCAGTGCAGCCTGACAAAGAACTCTATGAAGAAGCGATTCCATGAAACAGAAAAAGGGAATGGATGGAGGTTGAATCAGCACATCCATATCCCCAGAGAGCATGCTGGTCAACCTTGCATTTCTTCGTGACTAATGCGCTATGACTACAGATTTTTCCAGGGCTACTCCCTAAAACTATTAACAACACGAGCGGAACAAACTGCAGCCAGCACTTAATGGACGGGAACCATTCGAGGCCTTGAGGGGCCAAGATGAGAATTTCCCCTGTTGATAATTTTCACATCTTAGTTTAAGTGGAGTTTCTCAACATTGTTTCTCGTGGGATCATTTATGAGCAGAACATGACACGAGAGGTTATCAAAATCTGTTCAGTCGGTCCTTTCTGCTGTCACTCCCATTTTACATCTCAACATGACATTTCTTTGGCCAATTATCTGATATACACCACAACAAAAAGAACACCAGGAGTGGAAAAGCAGGATACATCACAGCCAGATGCTTTAACACTTAGACACTTTAGACCGTATTCTTCCATTAATCATCAAATTGTTTCCTCACTGGATGTTGGCCAACGTAGCTTTATTTATTACACCAAAGTAAGAGGATCGCTGTTCAACAAGAAAATGTCTTCCTGCCAAAACTTTGAAGACAGAAGGAAAATAATACCTGCTTGGCTTAAACTGATGATACAAAGTCTCAGGACGAAGTGTTTTGGTGGCTCAAGATGTGTATCGTACGCTCGCTACATGACATTTATCCTCACATCCATCTGTTTGTTCTGTCCTTACTGAACTCTGTCTAATAAAGCTGTTAGGTGGAAAGTATAAAAATAAATTACGATGATGTTTATCTTTACTCTTTCCTCCTCCCCATCCTGCTGCAGCCTCTCCATGTGGATATGAAATTCAGCTCACACACCAGATATGGTGGGAGCAGAAAACACTGATGCTACTCTGCACCATTCGCTCAACCATCTACTAACCCAGGTGAACACAAAGACAGGAGGACAATGACATTTAACATATCAAAAAAATAAGTCATATGTGACAAAGCCAAAAATCTCAATCAAATAAAAGAATCTGTAAGTTATTACTGACAGTCGTCACTGCTGACTGCAAAATAATAATTAACGTGACACAATGTGCCAAGATGATGTGCTCTAGAAACACTCTACAAAATCAGCAGTTTGTGAACCGTCCACCACTTAATTAGCTAATTAAAATGAGGGATGAGACGATGACCCAAATCGTTCAACAGACGCTCAAATATCTGCTACATGGCCAGGAAATATATTCTGGGATGGGTGGTGCCGATATATAATTGGTGCCACCAACAGCTGACTGTACAGACAGAGCTGATGGCCAATGACCAGTTTTAATGTCATTTTCTCTATAAACTCAGGATGGAGCACGCACACAATGCAGTTAGACAAGCCTAAAACTCTTCCACAGAAGTGTTTGTGTGGCTGGTCATCAAGTGTCCACCCAGCATGCATGTAGAAATGCATGCAAAACAACAGAAAAATAGAAACACATTTACAGTTGGACATGAAATGGAGCAGGGCTGCAAATGTGACAAAAAGAAAAGGAGAAAGGATGAATGCACAGAAGGAAAACCAGACTGAAAAAACACTGAACTACAGTAGATGCAAAGCTCAACTGGCATTAACAGCATCCAACTTGCCCCACAACACTGGCTGTGGGGCACAAAGGAAGTGAGAGGGGTCTACAGCGGCTGACCGTGGAGGCATTCTGGGAGCTCCTGACCAGACATCAGCCAGCTCTTGAGGAGGGGGAGGTGGTAGGGACAGTGGCACAGGTGGTGGGCTATGGCCCCATCCACAGCCAGAGGGGCAAACCCCTGCAGGGCCGGCTCAGCGGGAAGCCCCCCCAGCAGCTGGACTACATGGAGCTCGTCTGAGGGCTCTGAGGGACGAGAGGCAGAGCAGGGAGAGAGGAAAAGAAAAATACAGTGGAGCAGGAGGAGCCGTACAAGCTGTGCAACATATGGGCACAGAGCTAAAGATTTGTAGAGCTGAGAAATTCATCATAGAAAGTTTATTCAGTTCCAATCTCTGGCTTCATTTGATCAATACCTGTCTTGACCTTTTAGTTATGACTGAAGTAGACCAACTACTGTATGAGAGACACTATCAGAGACACAGATTTGCTTTACAAAACATGTGATTTTTTTCTATAAACCACTCTGGGTTAGGGTTGTGACGATAACTGCATCACCACAAATCTGACGGTGACGTGCCACTACCGCGGTGTGACATCAACACCGCATATCTTTTTTTACTTTTTGCTTGCGGAAGTTACAGGAGAACAGATATTGTGTGATATGAAATGTAATGAAAGCGTTCTCTTAATACATCCATGAATGAAATCAATAATCATTATCCACCTCACACAAACTTCCTTCTCCCATTCTCTCTCTTTACTACTACTACTACTACTACTACTACTACAACACACCCACACACGTACGACGCCGAGTGGCTCGGAGCCCAGCTGCCGTTGGAGGAGACCGGTTCAACGGCTTGGTCAGCGACATGAACTCGAGCGGCTGTTGGAGCTTCCGAGCACCGAGCCTCCACTGCTGCGAACGGGGGGTTTTAGCTTTAGGAGAAGGCATTTTATCTGTTAATCCTACACTTAGACATTATGTAGTTGTCTCGCAGTGATGAATTGTCTGCAGTGCTGCGCGGGTTTTTGCCGGGTTCCGATTGTTCTCATCTTAGCTCCGCCGAGACAAAATAGACATGCCGTTTCAAAAATGTTTCATTTATTGTCAGAAATATCATGTTTTCAAAAGCATCCCTTCATACAATTTTATGTGACATATTTCCAGAGCAGGCTTATGTGCCGGGGCTGAGCCTCGGAGCAGACTGCCGAGTCGCCCTCTCTGCTCTGTCTGCTCAGCTGCTAAGACCGCTGTGCTGCGGACATAGACCTATATATAATAGGCTGCGGAGCGTCTGCCCTCGGCTTTGTCAGCAAACTTTTTTTTCTCTTTACTTTATTGACAAAAGAGCCTGTGGAATAGATCGACAGAGAGGAGAGAAAGCAAAACACAGTAAATAGCCTACTCTCACATTGAGCTGAAATGGAAACTGTGCTAGGGGTTAATAGCTGATGTTTTTTGGGGGTAACGCCATTCACTTTACCGGCGGTATTGACAACAGATAAAGCCACTGTGTCTTGAGAAGCTAAAGCTTATTGTTTTATTGTTCACTTTTAACTCCCTTACATCATCTTTGCTATCTCTTTTTCCTCTCGCTTTTACGCACAGCGGCACTCATACGCTACTCTCCGTTACCGCTCGCTCTCCTTGCGCGACCATATACTGCCATTCTCGCTCTAACTTACGCTACTCTCGTAAGGGGGTTGGCGGTGAACCGCCATTCCGCGGTGATATGTTGTTTCGTCACCGCGGTAAGAAAAACACTATACCGTCACAGCCCTACTCTGGGTATGGAGATAAAAATACATGAAAAGGCTGAAATGGTGAACATGGTGGCAACAGTTGCTTATTTAAACATCCTGCAGTTACTGAGAAACATTACCACTCATATAGAGTTGTGTTTCTGTCCAATTTATAAATGCTAGTCGAATATTCACAATCTTTTAGCTTGGTTCTCCAGAGGGAAATATGTGGCACTTTTAGTAGCTAAATGTTCCACTATGTTCACTAGCTAGTCTCCAACTATGTGTGTCTGTTGTTTGGTGTTACGCAGGTAATGTGCAGTCGATTTTTAGAGCTTTTTCACTGAAAACAGCTGCCTGTTACGACAGAAATTGACACTATCAGGCCAGACAGCTAAACAATGAGCTGAAACTGCATGTAAAGCGCTGTGAAGCTGCAGATTTTAGTGATAATAAAACAGTGCTTAATGAAGGTAACACAAACTCCCACAGATAATTTTCTAGTTTGTTAAACTGGCCCTGCCTTGTGACTACAAAAAAAGCAACAGCTCAAAGAAAACAATGCAAGACTGAGTGAACTCTAATAATATCTTCTGATATTTGATTAATGAAGAACTAATCACAAAGTCATGGCTGTTGCTCAAACACTGCATACAAACTCATACAGAACATATTTTGCTGTCTCTCCAGTACACTGTGCCGTACGATATTTTGTCTAATAAAGTTATGAGAAAGAAAAGACTGTTGTGATGGCTCTTTTCACCACTGACCACCATAATGGGTAATTAATCAGTGCTACTTTGCTAAATTTCCTCAGTGAGGACACTAGGTTTTCACATACTCTGCAAGGTAATAACTAGAATTAAAATGGATTAAAAAAAATATGTATTCTCTACATTTTTCTCCATCACTAGTGTCTATATTTGCTGTACAAACTCAACCACATGTCTGAGTTCCACATGTCTGAGTTCAGGTTCAACTTTAATCACCTGAATAATTTATGACTCAATCTAAAGAAAAATATATAATTGAACAATTGTTCTAAAAATCGTTTTACTGGATATCAACCAAAGCCTCCCATATTTAAAAATGTCCACATTGAGTTTTACTTCTGCAGCCATAATTCTCTGTATGTGTGTATATAAAAGACATTCTGATATTAAACTACTCTTTAAGTGAATATCATTATCTATTAATAACAATAAAAAAAACATACAAAAAGAAGTAAAAAAACATCAGCTGCAGGTCACAGAATTTGAAAATAAAAACTTAGCTATAGAAACAAAGCTGAAGAAAGCCAGCTTGAATAATTATGTTAAATATAAAACAAACTTGTTTGAACAATTACAAAAATGATTTATATATTTGAATATTTTTTTTCTTATTAAAATGTGGACATCACAAAAATAAGTCATGTTATTACTTTCTAAGGTCTTAAACATACCAAATACTAAGCCAAATCCATGCACATATGTACTCAACGCACAAGAGGCTACTACAGTCCAAACAGCAAAACACTCAGGTGTTTTCAGTGGTCTGTCCAAACCCAAACACTTGTCAACATCACATCAGACTTCTGAATCACATCGACTCTGCTCGTCACTCTGAATCAACACATCAGATGATCCTGGTGCTTCAACAATATGCAATTTCTCCTGTACAGACGGCACTTAACAGGCTGCCAACACACGCTGGGCCAATTCTGAGCCTGTGATCTAAATCCTAAATACCATTCAGTCATATCCAAATAACCTTACAGACCTTGTAATCAGTTCTGTGCTGTGGCGTTTAATTTGCCCCTTCTGAGTCTATAATAGACAGCGGGGATTTTAAAGGACAAGAAGGATCTTTGTATTGTTAGGCTGCAACTAATGATTATTTTCATTAATAATGAATATATTGTTTGGTCTATGAAATATCTGTAAATGCCCATTTTAAGGTCCTGGAGTCAAACGTCACATCTTGATTTGTCCAACCAACAGTCCAAAACCCACTGATATTAATTTACAAAGATTTATAAAACAAAGACTAGCAGCAAAAACACACAATGGGAAAGTTTCAGGCATTTATCATTATATTGTTTATCAAAATAGTGGACGATTCTTTTTTTTTGGAGTCTTATCGATTAATCAACTTATCGTTTCAACTTTATTTAATGATCTCAGATTACAAGTGCTTGTAAAGTAGCACTAATTATAGGAATAAAATAAAATGAAACCGCAAAGCAAACTAAACTGTGATACAAAAAACAGTTTAAATAATAAAATGAATGACTGGGAAAAGGTTTTAATGGTCCAAAGTGATACAAATTCCAGTTAACCACTTCCTTGTTCTATTCTTTTGTTGAGTGTGTAGCTACATCCAACAAATGTATGAAGAAACAAAATCACATATACACACATCTTGCTCCCTGATTTTGTGAGGAGCTCCTCATTCACATGTTGGAGAGCAACTCAACACCCACTGAAAAACTTGTTTTTCCTGACCTGGTTTAAAGTCTCACCTTGCTGCAGTGAAGTAGAAGTGTACTCCAGGGTGTGTCAGTACACCGTGATGTCACTGTTGAGTGTGGTTACAAGTCAAGAGCAATATTTCTGACCACACCAAGAGTGATGCTGTCAGAAGTGAATTTTAGTGTTATAGCCCAAACTAAGAAATTAACAGACTAAATGATTTGAGATGAAAAAAAAGTGCAGCTGAGGAGCCATTATGATGTGTGCACAGATTATCTGCACATGGAAGTATATCTGAGGCAGGAGATATATTCCACATAAGGCACACATATCTATCCTGTGAAGAACAGCAGGATCAGAGAGGCAAATTAAACAATTGCAGGCAGAGCAGGTGGTGTTAGAGGTGAGGGCCGAAAACAACACAAGGTACAACAAACACCGAGGGTGTGTGGTGAAACAGAAGCTTTTTAAAATGTATTTATTTATTTTTAAATCTTGGAGACGTTTAATGTAATTAACGCAGCCAAACGTCAAACCCCCAAAAATAGAAAACACAGGAAATGTTTTCCCACAAAAAGGCCATGCAAGATAACAGGACAAAAACTGGAGGAGTGTCAAAAATAAATTGGAATAAAAGCAGACATACCATTAGTCGGATGCCTGGCAAACGACACAGAAAATCTCTTTACTGGCGGCATAGAGAACAGCTCTGAGGAGATAAGAAAGGTAACTGGTATTACTGGGTCTGCTGCTGGTACCTGTGTCTGCCTGTTTGCCAGTGATGTGTTTTCACATGAGAAAAAAGAGAGAAAAACAGAATGAGAGAGAGAGAGAGAGAGAGAGAGAGTTGGCCCGTTGATTCATCAATAGCTGTCTGCCAACCAACATGAGTGCGTGTCATCTCTGAATAAACAAAGAGGCTATCAATGAAAGTGAGTTGAGAGGCTGTGGAGTGGATGTTGTACATTATGAATCTTTGGCTGAATAGTAAACATGCAGGAGGAGTGATGCTAGCCTGTCCAAATGTAACTAAATGTGCTTACTTGTACACAGTATTTCTCATTTGTTTAACCCATACCAATAAAGGTCCAATACTGACTCTTTTAGCTCTGGTTTTGGACTCCACCTACTCCTATCTGGCTCTATAGCTGCTAAACGCTCCACTATGTTCACCAGCTAGTTGCTTACTGTGTCTGTCTGCTGTTTGGTGCCGAGCAGGTAGTGTACAGTGGATTTGTACAGCTTTTAGCTGAGAAAAGCTGCCTGCTGCTGAAATAATGCTATGAGAGCAGTGAGTGTGAACCAAAACAGTAAAGCTGCGGCTGGACAGCTAAACAATCAGCTGAAAGACGGCAAAATGCTCCATACAGTTGAAGAGAACTGCAGTTGAAACGAGTTCTGCAACTTTAAGCGGTACAGTAATAATAGCAATGCAAACTTGACCAAACCTATTGGGGATAAAAAAAAAAACTGTTTAGGCTTGATCTCTTTTCCAAGATCCAAGATCACTAAATCATTGTAAGAATATCCATTTTTAAATAATTAATAGGGGTAAATTACATTAAGTTTTAAATCCATTCAAAAGAACACATTTGGAACATGACGGGTGGTGTTAATGAAGGGGTATTTGAGCTCATCTGCTGTAGAGGTACATGAGACAATAAAGGCTGCTCTAAAGTACACTCCTCACCAACACTGATTGTTTTAAGGTCTGAGTTCAAACCAGTACACTTCCATTCACATTTCCCGTTAATAATCTGTTGTTCTGATGCAGCGCTTGCTTCCCTTCAATGAGCAGCACTGACGTCAGTCCAAACCCTCCCGTCTCTCGGAGAGCAGAACATGATGTAACAGAATTGCGAGAGGAAAGCATTGGTTTGCTCCTGCCAGTGTGTAGCCTTGCAGCCAGAGTGACACCTCGTGGATAAACTGAACAGCTCAGTTCCCCGTGTTTAAAACCAACAGTGTGGGGGGGGGGGGGGGGGGATATATATTCCTGCAGTTAGTGCAGAGTAGAATTATCTGCTGCTGACTTAACCCGAGGATGTGACACATCCTTGAAAATGTGACACAAACATGTTTAACTTAAGCAGCTGTGACCATGAAAATGATATCCAATCCAGATGTTTGGGATAATTAAACCTGCTATTAGGACCCCTGGTGGCTGTAAAAACAGCTTGCTTGTACTCACCATTTCCAACTTGAGACTGAGGGAAAAGGGTGGGGAGGGAGAATGCAACTGGGAATTATTTAAAGGTGGATTATTGGGTCTTGAAAATATATCTTTTCCAAATAACAGGCTGAGTTTCTTAATGTAAGGATTACCATAAATTGTGATTAATGAAAAAAGCCAGACTTCTGGCTTCCAGACACAAAAACTACTTTACAGTGGATTATGAAATTTAATTCCCTGATATGGTAGCACTGCAAAAAAACATGCACCGTGAGAGAGAGAGAGAGAGAGAGAGAGAGAGAGAGAGAGAGAGAGAGAGAGAGAGAGAGAGAGAGAGAGAGAGAGAGAGAGAGAGAGAGAGAGAGAGAGAGAGAGAGAGAGAGAGAGAGAGAGAGAATTTCAACACGTTCAAACCCAAGCAGACAGCTGTGTGATCAGTAAGCGGACATGCTGATCTGAGAGAACATGGATCACCGATAGCTGTGGTACATGACATAGTCCAGTCCAGTGTCAGGTTGCGTGCTCAGCATTTGCTGCACAGCCCATCACTCTGCCGTGAAATCAGTGCCCTGCAGTACACTGCAAAGTAAAATCACCCAAGAAATGTGATGCAACAGACTGAAATTGTTGGTTTGGGAAAGGTAGCAAAAGAAAGCAGGGAGCTTTAATTAAAAAAATAAAAGTGACAAACCTTGTCCCAAAAATGAAAAAATGTCTAAATCTTAAGGAGCGAAAAGTAGAACAATAAAATAAGCCAGAAAGAGTTTGAAGACTTTCTCAAAAAAGGATAGAGATGAAAAGACCCGCCTTGTGGAGAAGGACAGACAGTGGTGTGAACATACCGAACATGCTAATCTGGCACGGCAGACTGCCGGGGGACAGAGGTGGTTTTCGGTGGAGGTGGTGGTGCGTGCGTACGTAGTCTCGCAGGTTGGGGGCGCTACAGGACACCCCAAGGGCGGAGGCACTGAAGAGGCCAGAGCAGAGCGACCCTGTGTGAGGAGGAGTCGGGGGAGGAAGGTGTGCAGGGTGAGTTTTTTATTACACACCATGCCATTATTCATAACAAACTGATGCTATTAGGAGAGTCTGGCATTAATGTGTGTACATTACAAAGGATGTACTGTGTGTGAAAACCCTGTAGCTACAGTTTGGATGATTTTCAGTTTATGATAAACTAAAAATTGTTTCATGGACAATCTGAAAACAAAGTGGCTATTTGTTCCTGGAAGTGATAACATGCAAGCTATAAGGTGACAGCATATATAAGAACTGTTCATAATGTATGTGTAGGGCTGGGTATCATTTAAAAATGTTTAATACCGATACAGTCAATTCAATACCGGATCTTTGAAATACTTTTTTCGATACCAATTTTATAAAATACATTAACGAAAATAAATTACAACATTACACATTGCGGTTCAAATCTGTTTTTTTTTTTAGCTCCTTTACACCAATGTGACGATCAATGTAGTCATGCCTCTCAACACACACGTGAGCCGCATGTCTGTGCGTAACATAGGGTTTTTCCTGCACGCCTCTACGACGTGTAACATTAGACAGCCATTATTATTGCGTCATAATTATTAGATCTTGGTAAAGCATGCTGCATGCTTACTGAGTAAAACAAGTAAACAAAGAACATGTGTTTTGTATGCAAAAAGCAGCAGCGGCGTGACAAACCGACTGAATGTGGAAAAAGGATTGTTTCAGATCCCCTGCTGGGCATAAACCCTTTGAAGTTGCAACAGCCAATGCTCAAACATTTATCATGTTTTTTATTTTGATATTTTCAATCAATATTGAGTTTGTAGACCACACAGAAGAGGAAATATTATCTTTGGAATTGCAGGAAGAAAAAAAATGTAAAAGGCGCCTGTGCCTCATCCCTTTGTTCTATAAACAGTATGAAGGTATGAGAAGCAGCTCACTAACAGAGGTCAGCTCTGACACCTGCTGCTCTTGTCAGAGACCTGTCCAGTCAGTGCCGCTGGTGTTGGTGATGAACAGGGAGGGATCACTCAGCAGCCTCATACTTACTATACATAACTGGCTCCACTCACCCAGAGGCTTAAGGTGGAGCCTCTCTAATGCTGCGTGGACACAGAACCAACTGCTGCTTTCAGACTTGTGATAATTAAGCACTAAGTGACAGGATGATTAACACATTCAGGGAGAAGTAAGACACCCCTACTGCACTGTTATACTTGTAACTGCTCTTGTTTGCATTGTCTTGTCTACTTGATGTTTATGATTATACTTGATTACATCTAAGATTTTTTGATGTTGTTATTGTTGTTTATAATTAGAAAGGACTTATAATAAGCTTATTTGCTCATTGCCAAATATCCATTTAGTTTATTGCATCTTTTAGGTCTTAATTGTGCAAAGAAAGAAGATGAACTGTACTGCAGCAGTTTAACATAGCTGAGTGCAATACATAGGTTTGAAACTCCCAGTGAAGCACACGTGACAGAAATTGTTTCCTCCCTGTTCTCACTGTCACGGGTTTCTCCACACCTCTTGATTTAGACGACGGGGCTTTCATGCTTGTGTGAGTGTCACCGTGCTAGCACATTGTTGGAGGTTGCATGTCCTTGGAAAGTGTACACACAGCAAAACAAGATTCCTCTAATGGGTCTTTTATTAGGGGGGGGGGGGGGGGACAGCTGATTTAGAACATTGTAGGGCATTTCATGTGTACCATGATAGGGGGTCAAGAAGAAATACCCAAACATTTAACTTAAGGGGGTTTATTGTAGCACCAAAAATGGTTCTGCAGGAGGATGAGCCCAAAAACCATATTGGGGGCAATATAGAACACAGTGTGTTATTGATCATGTGTTTGTTTCATCTAGTTTCAAGGTTAAGACAGCTATAAAACCTAGTTAGACTGCGGAGCATGCACCGTACCATACAGCTGCTGATGAAGGAGACCCTCATATCTACACATTGTACAGACTTCAACTATATACCACCCTTTATAAGGATAGTGATTTTTAAAAAGACTAATTCTTAAATGACAATTCCTGCAATTAGACAAACACATTATCTTAAAAGTTATTGCTTGGTTAAAATTAAATAAATAAAGAAATTGTCTTTTTGTATTTCTTTGGAGTGTTCTAAAAATCAATTCAAAACCTAATGGGCACATCAGGTGTGCAAGATAATACCGCTATAATCTCACTGTGTGAAATGTGCATGACTCATGAGCTTATTTTTTCAAATATGATGTGAATTTATATAATTTTAATGTGTTGTTTATCTTTTGCTGCTATTACAATTTCTAGCATTATAACTATATTTCTTCTTTTGTTTTCAGGATTACAACCTGCATAAATATATCAAACAAGACACCTGTCACTGTTGCTGTCTGGTAACAACTAAATCTATTATTATTATATATTATTATATAATTTTAAGTCTGTTGTTCATGTACATTATTAGGCGTTTCCCCACTGGATAGTACTTGTACTTTTTAGGGGAGAAGTACACTTCTAAGCAGTTCTAAGAACTACTCTCCCCCAAAATCTTTTTTTCCATTTGCATTCCCACCGGCCAAGTGGCCACAGGGACTGGTAAGAGGGGTAAGGGAGTGACGCAAGCACCGCAACGGTCTTCATAGCATCGTCACTAGACCTTAGCGCCACATACAACAACAAAGCAGCATGATGGAGGAGAACATCAGAATGTTCCTGTTGTGCCTTGCTGGGATCCTCATAACGGAGATTCTCTCTCTCTCTCTCTCTGATCTGGGTTGGCAGTGGGCGTGACTTATAACTTCGACCAATCAAGTAGACCTAGTAAAAGGGAAAAGACCCTGCTCTGAAGTAGGAGCTAAAAAAGTCCCAAAATACGGCCAGAGGAACTAAAAAATCCCCAAATTTGTCCGGTGGGAACACAATGAAAAAAGTGTTCTAAGAACGTTTTAGTTCTAGGAACTGCAAAAGTCCCTCCGGTGGGAAAACACCTATTGTACCAGCCAGGATGCAATGCACAAAAGAAATGGAGCAGCTTCTAACAACTGCAAAAAAATTAAATAAACTGAGCTTGAAAAATAATATAATTGTATAAAATCACTTTGTCAGTTAGTATACAGTACATACTGTCTACAATTGGTGTGCAGTATGGAATCAGGACACGGGTTATATTTCAAAGTTTGTTCTGCAATAATATATACTTTAAAATAAAAAGCAAAATGGCAAACATCAGTGAACAGTCTAATGATTCAATTGGATCTTCAGAAGTTTGGTTTGTTTCCTGTACAGACCTCAGAAATAAGAGATAGAAACACCTACAGTATGTCCACTATGTTGTCACTTTATCACCTAGCAGGGATATCGGTATGTCTCTAAACACTATGCAACACCAGAGATCCTGCAGTTGGCTGTGAACGTAACTCTCCCCGCTGACCTCGTGCCTGCATAGTTTTAAGTCTGATCCTCTTTGGCTGCTGCTAAGCTACGCTAAGGTGGAAGTTGTGTGAATGTCAGAAAGAGAGACAGAGGGGAGGGGGGTGATGGAAAGAAAAGGGAGAAAGAAAAACACACAGAGAGAAATAACTGGAGACAGAGAGAGATATGGAAAGGTGGGAGGGCAAGGAGAAGTCACAGCCAGGGGCTTGTGATGAGGGGAGGATCAGTGATGACAGCTGCAGATAAAATGTGATGTGAGGTCAGTTTGTCTTTTGGCATGAATGCTCTCTCTCCACACACACACACACACACACACACACACACACACACACACACACACACACACACACACACACACACACACACACGAAATGAGGTGCCCACCTAGGCCACTGGCTGGTTTGATCTCAGGAGACTGGCGCGAACACAAGGGGAAGAGTCGGTGAGATGTGCCTTTGGAGGACTGGGTGGGAGAGGTTTCAGAGAGGACCTGAGTGGAGCCATGGAGCACAGGGGTTAAGACTGACAACTGCCAAAGTAAATCAGGGACCTGACGTCTCTCGTTGACTTAAACAAAACTGCTCAGTCTGGTTGTATTCTTATTAGCAGTACATCCTGCCTACTCCTGAAACACCAACACTAAAGGGTCTGGTACCTCCATGGAGCCCGTCTTGCGGTTGCGGATCATGGGGGACCTTCGCTGGATGTTGACTGGCTCAGAGAGGGGAAGTGCCTGGTCTGGCTGGTCCTGGGAAAGGTCCTCCAGACTTCCCTGATTGGGCTTTTTGTCTTGATTCTGATTGATCAGAGAATCCAAGAAGGAAACTATAGATATATTCTTTAAAAAAAAAAACTTCCAGAACCTAGAGTCTATGTGGTATTTCACAAAGCAGGATTACTCAGTTAGCCAGGTAACTTCTAAAATAGCATGCAGCAACTTCTGTAAACATTTGTTAATGGCAATAATCTATATGTGACTTACAATGACTGATTGACACCTAATATATACATATATATTACAAATTTGAAACAATAAAAAACAGCCAAATATTTTCACAGGTTCATTTCCTGGAATAACAATGAGATCTAAACCTGTCCTAAAACAAAAGTGGCTGCCTGATGAGTTTACAAACGTAAAATAATGGTGCGTTCTTTTTGCCTCGGAAGTCGGAGGTCACAACTGGGAATGACGTCACACACAAGTTGAATGCGTTCTTTTTGCAAGTGGGATTTCCATTGTTTTCATTAGCTCTAGCCAGGTTAGCCATTGTTAGCAGCGCCAGTTTAAACAATGTATACGCTGTTTTTTTGTGCATACAAACCACGTGACAACACAGAGAAGACAGCGCTGTGTGTACGACTGATTTAGTGTGGCACAAATAACACAGAAGTGCTTATAACTATGTTACTACAGCTTTCACAACTGTCGATACAGGGGGCAGCCATGTTGGATTTTCAGCTCGGGGTACTCGGTGGTTGTACGAGTTCTGAACTCGTAAATACGAGGTCAGGGGGCGTGTTTACGACTTTGACCTCGTAAAATACAAGTTGCGCGGGCAAAAAGAATGCACCATAAGTGACAAGTTCACACACCTCTGAGGAGGCTGGGCGGAAGCCGAAGCCAAGAGGTACATTCTCCTCATCTTCACACCCTTTGACTCCTGGACTGAAGTGAAGCTCGACATGGAAACGCTCCTCTGAGGAGGGCTCCTGCTCACGACACAGATACAAAGACAAAAAGAAATGCACAAAACTGCAGTGGTAAGGCTGAAAGACTATAAAAGAGCAAGACATGTGCTGCACAGTTATGCAGCTCTCTGCAAGCTGACCTTATTGTTGTCTTCATACAGCATAATGACTATCTGAGTCATGTAGTTGAGTTCAGTCACAGCACTCAGGTAGTCCATGGCCTGTTTCCACTGCTGGTCCTTCTGATCCTGATACTCAAACAAAAACATACATACTGTAAACACACACAAACATCTCATACATAATAAACACACAAACACCTACATCTAATTATACACCAGATAATATGGAAAATTAAATCGTCACATGACCACGAAACAAAAAGGTGTTGTGTTTAAGATATAGAGAGGCTTGTGTTAACAATTATCTAATAATGTCCATAACCTTAATAATGATGTACAACAGAAGATATTAATCTGTAGGACTAGTCAATACAAATCATTTTATTGATGGGACACAGTCACCAATGTAGCTATATCAAATATATAATTTGTTATATGCAAGTATGTATACATTACACAAGACAAAACTTCACAAATTAAAAAAAATAAATAACAAAAAAAAACTCAATATACAATTATACTGAACAATTGTCCGGCTCATTGCTGTAGAGTTAGTTGTGTGTACAACCTAACAGTAGAGTAGCCTTTGTTGGCAAAGACAAGTAAACACATGTTACTTTTAAAGCTACAGTGCGTAGTTTGTCGCCGCCCATGAGGAATTCTAAGTAATGACAACAACACTGTCGGCGCGTCCACATGACACAACCTTCCGTGATTGCGCACGCACCACCAGCCCTCCTCCACAAAGTAGCAAATAGCCAAGGACACGAAGGATTAAAAAAACATGATGGTCTCTTCAGAAGAGGTAATTATCTTCACTCGAGTTTCTGCGCAGGAAAGTCACCAGATGCCACAATCTTCTGAACATAGCCATACTGAGAAATACAGAGAGAGCTGTGTGGAGCTGATAGTCTTAATTAGCATTGTAGCAACTCATTTGGCAATGGCTCGAATGTAACAAATGTTCATTAAAAACAAAACGTTACGCACTAAAGCTTTAAGGAACTCATTGATAGAAATAATTGATAAAAATGTGTCCTGAGTGGCCCCTCCTGGTCTTTAGTGAAGACTAAGACTTGCATTGCCAGACGTATCTCCACAGCTCTGGAGTCTGGTCTGGCTACACCGCTTATCTGTTCTGGGATAGGGGAAAAAAAGCTCTGGCTTGTTTGTTTTTCTTTAAACCAATCACAGCCGTCCTGGGCGGTGCTAAGCCCAAGATGCAGCATTGGTGCCCTTGCAAAAGAGATAGTGGAGGGACATCTATCAGGCTTTATTTCAGCACTGTACATCCAGTGAGCCAGACTAGTAAAGACCGCAAGGACGTTGAGAACATTTCTGATGTTGAATTTTTAAATCTACTCTTATTCTGGCATCAGCAGACAAAGAAAGATGACACACCATCACTAATAAAACAAAATGGTCAGAGATATTAAAATCAGACATACATCCAGCAGTCCTCCATATCGGAAGACGCTGAGCAGGGAGTGGACGTGGCTCTCACTGGTGAAGTAGAGCCGTGTGCGGACATGACGGCCAGGAGACATTACGCCACGAGAATACCTGAACACCAGGGGATAAGAAATGACACAAAGCTTATCAGTCAACACAGCACCAGTGACCTCAAACATACACAAACACAGACTTTATATATTTGTGTTTTGCCTATATACAACATTTGTGTGTGCGCTTCAGTGGCAGCTTGTATTCTCACAGAGGATGCAGCTTGTTAACAGACTCGTCCTCATGGGTCCTCTGCAGATCCAGCTGGATTTTTTTCATCAAAGGAACACAGTAAGCCTGAGCGATGTCCAGTTTCTCATCTTTGGTGATGCCGTACTCCTGATATGGATGATATGAAAGAGAAAACAAAGCCATTTGAACACTTTCATCCAGTTCTTTTTTATCTACTTACAGTATTAATGGCCATGAAGTCTTATCTTAGAATATTTTGGGGCAGAAGGCAGTACAACTCGCACGCTGAACACAGATCATTAGTGACACATTCATGTATGGAGGTATTCTGTGACATACAATTATGCTGTGGCACTTCCAGAATGAATCCCCTTTTAATGAATATAGTGTTTCACTGTTGGTGCTGTATTTCATGGCATACTTTACAGAGTATTTTGATTTCACACTACCTTTTTTTGGTGCAACATGTTATTCTCAACTAAGAACAACTAAGTTTGAGTGCTCAAAAGGGAAAAACAGTTGACAAGCACAATATATTTGTGAAATGATCTGCAAAAGGCCTTCTGGCACAATTTTCTAATGTGACCCATTTGTTAACATTCCTGACATTCCCGACTCCTTCAGATCATTTAAGTACATAATTAAAATGTGCTACAAAGCTAAATGACACCTTTCACCTGTGGTATGACTATGTCAGCCAGGGCGCGGGACAGTCTGAACAGCTCCAGTGTGTGCTCCAGTCCAAGTGAGGCGTTGTGCTGCGAGTCGTATTTGATACAATCGTAGATGTCCGGGATCTTGCTGATGTCGTAGCGGCCGTTCTTCATGCGAAAGTCTCTCTCCAGTTTGGACCAGCGCTGCAGCATCAGCTCCAACGTCTCGCTGTGGTAAAGCTGAAGGTCTGGGGAAAAACATAGGATGACTAACCTTAATCTAAAAAGTAAGGTAATTGTCTCTGAAGATTATACTTATTTCACTACATAAACACATTTAGTCCTTTTCTGCTTCTGTCTGATTCATGCAGGCAATAGTCTATAGACTAAACTTAATATCCCAGCTTTAACAAAGTGTTCTCCAAATGCAGCTGAATATTTTTTCTTCATTATACAGATATGGCAGGTTCACACTACCTGCAGACTTGGGATCTTCCAGTCTCTTGCGGATCTGTGAATTGAGACTCTGGATGAGGGCGTACACCTTGTCACAGGTTTTGACTGGATCCTGTATGACCTTCATTGAGTTCACCAGTGACGGGCTGCCAGTTGGTGCCAACTAGGACACAATGGGAACAGAAGGAAATAGATAACATGTTATAAATAACATCATATCAATCAGTGTAGTCTGGAAGGACTTGGAAGAATTGCAGCCAATACATGCATGGGAAGGTTTTCTTTTGTTGCATTTTTGGGCAATGGGAGAAACATGCATAACAATATTTAAAAAATGCTGTGGAAAAGTATATGTTTCCAAAATGAAGACTTCTGAAGCAAGTCCAACTGTTTAAACTGAACATGTGAAAGCTTTCTGGCAAACATTGCACCATGCACCTTCTCAAATTAAGCCATTTTTTTATATTTTGACCTCACTATCTCAGGTTTGCCACATACCTTCTGATAGTCGTCCTGTGTAAACTCCTGGCCCTTCTGCATGATTTCATGCAGCCTTGCCTTCACCTTCTGTTGGCAGTCAGTCAGAGAGTCGCTGTCGCTGTCCAGCAGTCCGTTCATATTGGCACTCTTCACCATCTGAACCAGGATCGGAGTCAACTCCCCTTCTAGAGCCAGCAGACCCTGCAGAAAAATTGTGTGGCATTTCTACTTAATATATGTCATGTGAGAGAAATACATACAGTACATGAGTAAAAAGTAAACTTGATACGTTAAAGTTATAGTCTAGGTTCTTCTTAAACTAGAAGAACCTAGACTGTTCTTCTAGTCTCAGTTTATCTGAGGGTTTAAGGTTACCCTCAGATAAACTGAGGGTAACCTTAAACCATAGATATAAAACAGTTGCTTTGTTGCTGTTGTATATTTATGCCTTTAACCTTTTAAATGCCTTAATTGTTCTTATGGTAGATCTGCAGCTTCTTAAAATGTGGTCTTCGAACCAATTAGTGAATTATTCGATCAGTTGATGTTTTATTTTGTGGTTTTAATTTATTTATTTTTTGGTTTTGTTTTCTTTTGCAACATTGTTGATTGTTTGAGACAAATAATAAATTAAAGAAAAAAAAGATATATTCTTTCAGGTACAAGGGCAGAGTTACCTTCGCGAAAGCAGCGGCTGTCATCTGCACTCTGCCTTCGTCGGACGCATAGATCTTCAGGTCGTGGCGGTAAGTGCTGTGCAGGCGCAGGAGGCCACAGCCTGGGAACCCAGCATAGTCACCTGGAAGATAGTACACAGAGTGGGACATCATAGTTAACTAGCTAATTATGTTCTCAATTAAGAAATGGCTGAGTCAGGGAGGTAGTTGAAAGAAAAGAGAAAAAAATTAATTGATTGTACCCAAAAGTACCAAGGATTTCCATTAAAAATAGGCACACAGGCGATACACAGCACCTGTGCAGGTGCAGCATCACTTTCAGTTCAAATGCATTGTCCTCAGAATGCTTTGTAAGCTTTTGAGATGGCTCATTTCACTTAAACTAGACTTAACTTGTTTGGTTTAAGCTATGACTAAAATGAAGTGAAAGTGAAGTGAACAGATGTTGAGTAAACCCCAAAAATTACTGAAGACAGCCCCTGGAGAATACTTTAGATTACTTCTGGAAGAGAGACTGTAAGTAGTGAGTATTTTTAACATACCGAATATACTTAAATTAATGTAGCTGTAGGAGGTGGATGCATGCCAATGCTACAGATCAAATCACACTGAAGCTTCATGCATTTTTCTTTAGTGTACAGGCAAATAGTAGCCTGATGTTATACCATTTACTAACTTAGGTTATCATGCCTCATTTGACAAGAAAGAGCTGGGACGTTGGAAACGTACAACTGTTCTAGGATCTAATTGAGGCTAAAGTAGACTGGCTTTCATCAACCAAAGAACAACATCCCAAGAACTCTTGAAAAAGAAATGCAGTAGGATTAGTGTGAGATGATCCGTGTTAGCTTACAACACCAAACTGCAGTCACTTTAGCTGCCTGTTTACCAATGTGTGACCAAAACACGTTTGCTGCGGTGGATCACCTCGAAAACACATAAATCACGATACAAACAATCCACAGCAATCTCAATGTGGGACAAACAGGACTAGTTGCCAGGTGAAATGAAACAAAATCATGATGAGATGAGAGATCAGAGAACGTTAGTGGACGGAGCGACAAATGTGCAGAATGAGAAAGGCGTGGAAGAGCGGTGATGTCCAGGAAACTTCTTACCAAAGTCAGGGGACTCACAGCCAGGGGACCGGCGGTTACCGGCTAGTAGTTTACACAGAGCAACAGGTAAGAAGAGAAGAGCAGAGTTAATAGATAAAACTTGTGGTGGAGAAAGAAGTATGAAAAGTCTTCTTAGTCTTCTTTTTATTAAAAAGAAGCAACAAAAGGGACAGATTATTTAATCTACTTTCAGTTCTATTCCGTGCTGTTTGGGAGTTGTTTTGCATGCACTATAAAACAAAAAAAGCATTAAGACAGAAAGCTTGAAAAGGGGTAACCTATGAATGAAATGGAGGTGTTGCTCAGTTCAAAGCTCTGCAAAGTGTTCAAGAGAGAAAAACCTTTATGTAACAGGCAGGTTTGTCTACCAATTCACTGTATTTCACTCTGGTTAAAGCGTCAGGGTTTCTAAGCATTAAAGAGTAACTCCCACTTAATTTTGCATGGCGGAAAAGCATTACTGCATTTCTGTATCATACACAAAACCTGACATAACAGCTGGGTGTTGACAGGTGTGCTCAACTACAGAGGGTGTGGACAGTATGTAGTAGTATTTTGAGCCTGGGTATAGTTACTCTTTTAAATGTCATTATCCAGTGATACCTTGACATACATACTGTAAAACAAAATAGCAGTATTGTTAGTGCTAACATTTCTCAAAATTAAAACAAAGTCTTTCAGTTACTGATATAGAGACACTGTTTTACTTTGACTTTAAAATGCAGGAACCTTTGCACCACAATGTAGAAACCAATGTGAAGTGGTTGACAATATAATCTTAACTCTACTGTAGGTTCTTACTTGCTTGTTGTGGTGCTTTTTTTTTACGATTATTTTTTGGCCAAAGGGGAGAGAGGGGGAATGACATGCAGCAAAAGGCCGCAGATAGATAGATAGATAGATAGATAGATAGATAGATAGATAGATAGATAGATAGATAGATAGATAGATAGATAGATATAGAGCTATCTAGGCACCCTTGTGGCTTTTAACCATACCACACAGCCTTCATCAGCAGACCGGAGTCTGCTCAGTTGTCATGGAACTGTAAATGTTCAAACTTTATTCTGAGCACTTTTAGGACCTTGATTTAAGATTGTTTTACCAACTGCTGTTTCCAAGGTCATGGATGAAGTGCAAAGCTCATATTTAGATGTAGTTCTTCTAATGGCCACTGAAATAAACCACTGATTTAAGTGCTAAATTATTCTAATGTTGGTCTTGTGGTCATTTCAACAATGGTTGTTCCATTTAGAAGAAATTAAGGCCTAAAGAAGCAGGTATTTAGCAATTTGTTTGCATGATTGAAAGGTGTTTTAGGCTCCACCTGGTTTTCCCATTTAATATTTCCTAGTCCAAGACAGGCCGTTCTGTAACCTATGCGTGGCATTACAGATGCTACAGTATGTAATATGTTTTTCTACAGTCACATTTTTTAACCTGTTGCACATCTGCTGTAGTTACAACCTATTATCAGCCTCTTCCTGTTTTAATCTGTACAGTAATCCAACAGTTTCATCAAAATCCATCATATCAAATTAATTACATCATAGCAATGATTCTACAATGTGTGTGACAGCGTAATGACTAAAAGTAAAAATAAATGTTATATTTTCAACTGAGATTCTGACCTTTTTGAATGCATCAGTCTTCTCTATTATTGTCTATGATTTTAAGAGAAGGTAACAAGTCTTAAAGTGCTCATATTATGCTTTTTGGCTTTTTCCTTTTCCTTTATTGTGTTAGATATCTTTTTTGTGCACGTTACAGGTTTACAAAGTGAAAAAGCCCAAAGTCCACCCCAAAGGGACTTACCATCTCCAACAGAAAACACTGTTCACAAACTGCTCCAAACAGCTCTATTCTTCCGTGACAAATACTTTGCAACACACGTTATAATGCTGGCCTAGCTGCAAGTGTGGCACGCCCTCAAACCAAGCTAGTTAGATAGATAGATTTTTATTGATCCCAAAAAAATGGGAAATAACGTTGTTGCAGCAGCAAAATATCAGAGCAGAAGTAGGAAGAGTTCAGATAGTTCTGCCTGTCTATCGGGATCAGATTCGGCTTCAAACGTGTACGGCTGAGCCGAAGCCATGCAGGTTAATTTAGGATCACACTAGCTTGCTTGTCAGGGCCCGCCCTACTCTGCTTCTGACTGGCTAGTAGTCCTTACCTAGCTACTGCGTATGTGCGCTGCCCAACAAAGATGGTACAGAAATGAGATGTCTCACTCTGTAGCTAAAACAGAGAGCTCAACACACAGGGTGAAAAGAGGAGCTGCAGCAATGTGCAGTACAACAAAAAAAGGTGTTTTTTGAAAATTATACCATGTAAACCTATTCTGGTACAACCTCTTAATACAATTATGAACCTGAAAATGAGCATAATATGAGGTCCTTAAAATCTACGAAAGCAAATAATGAATGGTACAAAAAAAGCCCCAGACCCAGTCTGAAAATGTGGCGTGTCGACTAAAATAACCTCCACCTTTCACACGCTCTATGTCAGCTATGCAGTGTTGACATTGTATATGGTAGTGCTTTGAGTGACTGACAAGAAGGGCTAGGAAAAAAACTTTTACGAGCAAAGGAACATGTTGGTAGGACAGACAAGGCTGTATGATTATCATTTGCAGTCTTGACTGTGTATATTAATGTCTAATGTCTATGTCAGTTTTTGCCTATAGAGATGCGTGCGTGCGTGCGTGTGTGTGTGTGTTTGCTTCCTTGGGGGCATGTGTGCAACTGTACATAAAACTCTCCAAGTAACTCCCATCTCATGGAAGTTGGAGAGGTGAATTTCACACGGGGAAAGTCAGGGAATTAGATCCAATACTTTTAGGAAACTAGAAAGGATATGGGAATTTCATAAATAGTTAAAATGAAAAGAAAATACCAGAATGTCTTATATAACATGTTTCTTTAAGCTATTTCTTCCACAACAGCCCAACTGTACTAGAAATGTTTCCTCTGAGACAAAAAACAAAAAAAACATGACCACCATAGAATAACTTAAGTTACATCAGAGCCTAAGTAGAAGTATCATTCATAAGTACATCTATTAGCTAACGTGAGTGTGAGTCCAGTGGGTACCTTGACCTCCAGGGTACATGCAGCGAAAGGCCCTGCCCAGCTCCTCAGCCTGAACCCGGCCTGCAGGCGTCAGCTCCCCGCCCCACTTCAACACCAGCAGCAGAGATGGGCCGTCCTTCTTAGAATCTGAAAAACAGCAGCGTATTGTTATTCATATCAGTAATAACTATATAAAAATGCAGAGGAAGAACTTCTTTTTTTTTTAAGAGACCCAAATATCGGGTAATAATAAAGCAGTATTTCAGTCAGTGAGAATAGCACTACACCCCCTATATGTAAAATATAAACAGGGTATTTTCACATAAGGTTCCGGCCTATTTCAGCTTCTCTTCCCTAATTTAGCACTTTTTATTTGCTAAAATGTATTATCATTTAAAATGTCCCTGTCTCTACACTTCCCCAGCTGCATCAAAATAACTCACATTAGTCATTTCTTTTATTAAAATATGAATTTAAAAAGAAGTGATTTCTCTAACTAGCATTACATTTGCAGGCCTCCTTTATTCTGTAATCACATGAGTATCACGTGAGTTCGCCTAACCCTGTTCAAACACCACACAATACAGTTCAAAAAGAGCTACCCATGAATATAAACACTACTTGTGCGTTTGTACCTTCTTCTTCACTGGATGCTTTAGGTTGGCCGTTACGCAGGTAGGTCAGCTGAACTTTCCTGTTGATGCCTGAGAAATGACCGTACCTGGAGAGACAGAAAACATGCACACAAAGCAGACAAAACATTTGATATGCAGACAGACAGACACAGACAGACAGACAGACAGACAGACAGACAGACAGACAGACAGACAGACAGACAGACAGACAGACAGACAGACAGACAGACAGACAGTTAGCACACACAGATAGAAAGAAGAAAGACAGAAAGAATATATATCCCATCTTAAAGAATTTAGTTTAAATATTAAACAGCACACATCTGACTTCTATTCCAACAAAAGCTTAAAGAGAACAGAACAAGGCAACAACATTTTCAAAGATGATACAGTGATCATACCATACTGAGTACCAGTATTAGCAAATGGTTTAATGGTAATTCAATCATTCAGCAGGTACTTTGGATCAGCTAATGACCAGTTTGATTTCAGTGTGTAATTGCTTACACGTGTGTGGGCGTGAGAACAAAAGAGGCAAAGAGAAAGTAAAAGCGTGTGTGACTGCTTCTAAAATGGTGCAAGGTGAAAATCAATGCCAATTTTAATTGTGTTGTTATTCCTAAAAAGTCACACGCAGACACATATCAGGAGCCTCCACTTGCCCAGCGTACTGTACTTAAGAATTTGGCAAATCATGTAGGCTAATGATCGCATAGTGTTCTCTTATAGAACAGGCAGCTGAGCGGCCATCTCAAACAGCCACATGATGATGGACCCTAAACCAGGATTAATAACTGACAGCTGTTCAGATTCTCTGGCTTCCTGCCAAAGACTCACACTTAAAAGGCTTCCTGCCAAAGACTCACACTTAAAAGAAACTTTGGTAATGTAATTCTTGGTATTTGTTTGCATCTACTGGAGTATAAATTGGGTGGAGCTTACTGCATTCCTGCACTACACAAACTCACTCTCTCGTTCTGTCTCACACACCTATTATTAATCAAGGAGGCATTTTACCATAATTAACGTAAGCCCTCAGAAAAGCACACAATACTGCTTGTATATGAAAGGTTAGCCTCGTGAGACCATCCTGATCTCGCAAGCTCCAGTTTTCTGCTCGCAGATCAGTCTGGCATCTTGAGGCAGAGAAAATTTGGAGCCGTTCACCAAACGAACGGGCCAATCAGCGTTGGTTGAGGCGGGTTTAGGTTTGATGCAACGAGGAGCTTGCGAGATCAGGATGGTCTCACGAGGCTCAGCAAGCGGAAGCAACGCATGCAAATCTGACCTGATCTAGACACGTTTTCAGACAGCTGTAGCCCTGATTCTGTTAGCTGCTCGCTAATGCTGTTTTCTCTTGGATCCTTCTTTTGGAATATGGACCGGGAACCTGAAATGGGGCCTTTTATTCCTAAATTCTCGTTACACAAACGGCAAATATCCTTTACCGACATGTTGCTTGCTTGCTGAGCTAACGAGCTATGCTTTGCCTGCAGCAGCAGGGGGAGCCTGGCGTCGTCGTTGCTCTGTTGGTACGTCATACACTTCGTTGATCTGATTGGTTGATTTGGTCCGTCTATCACCAACATAGCTGGTGATAAACGGATGGTTTATCCAATCAGCTAACCAGTATTTTCGCCCCTTCCCAAACGTTCTCCAACGGAAAGTTCCCAGATGGATATGCTGAGCAAATGCGAAGCAATCCATCTGGCGGAGTCAGGTTAGGGAAAAGTGTCGCTCACAGTGACAAAGCCACCCGCCTGTGTTGTTTTCCACAGCTCTACGGAGCGCTTCAGCCTTTCTCAGCTCGTTCTTTTGGTTTTTACAGTTCTAAACTTTATTGTTTTGGTTCACCTTCACCGCTTTCATTCAGGCTGTTTTCAGCAAAAAAAGGCTGCAATATGCCCAGAGTACACTACCTGTTCAGCACCAAACAGCAGACAAAGTAAGCGGCTAGCTGGTGAACACAGTGGAGCATTTAGCAGCTAGAGGCCAGTTGGTGGTCAGATGTGGTTGGAGACCAAAACAGAGCTAAAAGGTGTTTAAATATTGGACTTACATTTATCAGGTAGACAGAAACACGACTCCAGATAAATGCAAATGTTGCTTTGTATCTGCAGGACGTGTAAATATGCAGCAGTTTGTTTACCATATGAAATTGTAAGGTAATAATATGTCAGTTGTTTCCGCCGCCCCCGAAGTGCCAACAAAAAATGTTAAATTATATTTTGAACAGGTAAACTATAGGCTTGTTTGTAGAAGCCTGTAGAAAGGTTTTGACAGAGAATGTCAACAAGAGCGCAATGTATAGGAGTTTATTTGAAATTTACAACAAAAACGTGGGTATACTGTGGGTTGAATCACTACTGCGGTGTATAAACTGGCAATAGAATGACGAACAGCACATCTTTCACTGAGGTGGATTACTCTTTAGTTGTAGTTTCAGAGGACTGTGTTCAAACCCTGCCGTACCTTTTCATGAAATTTAAACTTTTTTTTTTATACATATTCACTTCAGAATATAAAAATATGTTTTCTACTGCCATTTTGAACCTTGCATTTCTTTCAAATTTGATCATCTTAGACTTCCATCTTACTTTTGTTGTTGCACTCATTCCAATCTATATGGAGAAGAGCACCAGCAAATCACTTAAATGAGTGTAAATGCTGATGGGAGGCAGAGGAAGGAAGATATTAGGATATTTAGAGTCCAGCTGATATGTGGTGAGAACGGCATGCACACAAAGTAGCACAGAACACTCTGATTTACACACACACATACAGAACACAGTGAAATCCTCAAGGACATTTGACTGTGTATGTGTCTGGTGTTAATGGCTAGAAATGAATGTATGTTAATAAAAATGATACACTCAGGGCACAGAACATTAGGAATACCTTTCAAATAATGACTTTCTAATCTTGCACAAGCCATATCTAAATGATCTAAACTACCTCCTTTACCCTGTTTATACCCACAGACCCACTTGGTCTGTGTCAAGAGAGAGACCAGGTATTCCTAATATTTTGTACGCACAGTCTAAGTAGACTAAAGAAAAGGAGGGTGGTAAAACCTCATCCTTTAAAGTGAGAAGGGAGAGGGTGCGTACTGAGTGTCATTCAAGCTGGATTCCCTTTTGGAGAGAAAGAAGGAGGGATGGGTGGGCAGGAGAAAAGAGAGACATAGGAAGGAAGAAAAGAGAAAGTTAAGAGTTAGAGACTTAAGAGGGATGGAGAGAATCAAGGTAAACATGTGTCTATGAGTACAAGAAAAGTTGACTGAACCTTTGTTGAGTGTTGAAAGATGAAGCTAGTTTTGATGAGAGTGGGTGACTGCTGATGAATGATGACGACAGGAAACAGGAGGATGATGACTGATGTTGTGTGTTTGTGTGTTTATGAGAAGAGTGTGTGCTGGTTTGATGTGAGACGTCACTCACATCTCCAAGACCGTCTTGAGTTGCTCCAGTTTAGATTTCTTCTCCTCGATCTCACAGTCGTTGTGCTCGACCAGTTCAACCAGCAGCAGGCGGGCGATATCCAGCACTTCCTGGAAACACAGAGGCAGTTATTCTTAATTTAGTGCTTATCTTTAAAACTGACTTGGCACGCACACACACACACACACACGATGAATGCAGTGTGTTTAGACAGCTGTGCTGGTATACATATTTACACAACAAAACAACAATGGTTTGTGATCCATAAACATAATTATGAAGCTTGATATGCAAACATAACTATGCTCTGAAACCCTTCATTATGCTGTAAAAGAACTCAGTCATAATCAGAGGAAAGGGAGTGTGGGAAAAAAAGAAGGATCAAAAGATTAAAATCAACCTCACTCACTTGTAGCTGTTTTGGCTTCTTCAGTTTTAGTTTTCCTGACTTGTAGCCTCCGTACTTCTCAAATAACTCAAAGAATCTGTGCAAGAAAAAAACCAGAATAGAATTAAGAGACAAAATTACATTGGTTAAGGGCAACATCTTGTTGATTCATCTAAAAAATAGACAGGCTGGTGCAGTTTGTTTTTATTCCCTTAGAAATTTGCAGTGGGGTGAAGATGAGAAGGCAGTTTATGCTGAAAGATAATATAATATTGTAAACATCTGCACTTTTCTGTAAATAAAGTACTAACTAACATAGACTCCTAAATGAAGTTAGTGAGGACAGTAAATTCTGCATCTTAATCTTCTCATCCAGTATTTTGTAGTTAGAGGAGGTACACAATGCAAGGATATCTTTATTTTATTATGGGTAATAAAACAAAACAATTTTACAATAGACCAAATATTTAAAGTATATTCTGACAAAACAAGGAAGAGACATCTTAATCCTAAAGCCAAGAGACTTACAGAGGATGTCGGACCTCCATTTTCATCTTTTGCTTTGGTGTGCGATCTCCATGGCGGATAATGGCAATAACACAGCGCAGCTCCATCCTGAATAAGGTAGAGGAGTGGACAGTACAAAATTAAAATGTGGCGGGAACTCTGTTATTTCAACATTTCACCTCGACAAATGTCCACTAAGACCTTATCCAAGCCTGAACAACACTGCCCATCATCAAGAGTGTCACTAAGAATGAGAAACCAAAGGACATTTATTGATACAATTAGTGTTTAAGCTATAGTGCGTAGTTTCGCATGAGGAATTCTAAGTAATGACAACAACATTGTAGTTGCATCGACATGATACAAGCCTTCCGTGATCGCACACCACCCCTCCTCCACGCAGTTGCTTGTAACCAAGGAGGACACAGAGGATTAAAAAAACATAATGGACTCTTCAGAAGAGGTCATTATGTTCACTCGAGTTTCTAAACATAGCCATACTGAGAAATACAGAGAGAGTTGTGTGGAGCCGATGTGTGGCAACTCATTTGGCAATGGCTTGAATGTAACAAACGTTCATTAATATAAAGAAGTTACGTATAAAGCTTTAAGTAAATAAATCATAGTAAAATAATACATTTTAAAACGAAACATTTACTTAACATTGAATTTATCATTTTGCAACATTTGGTTAAAAAGTACTGCTAATCTGTTTCTTAACAAAAACATTAAATACCTAATTTAATGAATATTTTAACTCCATAACCTTTAAGGATTTTGAAGACAAAGTTCACACAGACATACTGTATAGTTAAAGTCATATCATCTCATATATGGTATGTCGTATCATACGCACAGTAGTCCACAGATCAATCTATCTTCCAGGAGTTATCCAGGCTGTCCAGGACCCTTACCCCATTTAACGGATCCTTTTTTTTTTTTTTTTTTTTTTAGTACGTACATGGTTCCTGAGGTTGTTGGGACAATTGGGATGTCTTCAGCTTCCATGGGGATGGACCAGGGGATGTGGAACTGGGGGGCCAATTCCCTCATCACCATGTTGCTGTTGAGGCAGAGAAAACAATAAGTGTGTAGTAGAGCCTACTGTGGCCTTCAGGTAACGTAAAAACGCGTAAGGCCCTCTCTATAGCCAGTGTTTGGTTTGTCCGTTCTGAGCTACTGTAGAAACATGGCGGTGCAACACGGCAGGCTCTGTGGAAGAGGACGCGCTCGACATTCTAAGCTAATGGAAACACAACGATTTATAGTTTTAGGTGATTATAGACAAATGAAAACACAATTATGAATAATGTATTCTATTTCTGTGAATAAATCCCTCTAAATCCTAAACACTGCTCCCTTAAAGGCATGAACAGTATTAGAATCAGTATGCAGTATACACACAAGTGTATGCTACCTGAGCGGCACGACTTACATTACATTCATGCTTGTGTCCATTACTGGAGAGAAGCTGCATTTCCTGTGTCTCTCTATTTGTAAAATGTACGGGTCTTTAGTCGTAAAGCTTCAGTTTCACTTTACCTGGAAGGAGAAGTGATAAATCACAAACAAACTAAGATGTAAAGCTGAAACCGGACCACCGAGCTGTCTAGAGGTGTGGATAAATTACAACATGACAGCTTCAAGGCAATATTTACTTTAAAGGTACAACAAGCAAATTCTTCAAAGTGCCAGAGACGTCCGGTAATATAGAAAACATTGCAATCAAACTAGTCCAGAACAGGAATTGGAAGACATGACCATGCTTATCACAAATTAAAGCTGACATTTACATATATGTTTGACAAGATTCTGGTGTCCATTATTTTCATTATTGGCTACTGCAACTAAATAGTTTTATTATAAAGGATTTTGATGACAAACTGTATGTATGCATGTGTGTTTTCTGTTGTGGCTGTCTGTAAGCTTGTGGTCAAAGAAAGAAAAGAAAATTGTTTTATTTCAGTGTTCTACTCAAACTAATCTGTTTATGGATCAGCACAGTTTCATGAAAATAAGCTAAAAGAACAATAAACCTAGATAAAATTGTATGTAAGCTAATGTCACCTACCCCAGGACTTTGGCACAGTCGTCATAGTACTTCATGGAGTTTTTGACGAAGCTGAAGCCATTGACGTCACAGACATAGGAGTGGCCGTTGGCTCTGAGCAGGTCGAACCCACACACCGTTTGCTAAAAACCACACATAAAACTGAGTTAAAGTACATTTACACACTCCATAGAGATGTTAGACACAATGTGCAGAATAAACCAAACAGTTGTAAGGTTTGTAACTGAGTTTGTCCATTTGTTTTTTGTTCCCCAAAGAAGAAAATGTGTTTTCATGTGCATTATTTGTGGCATGTTATCATTTCATTTATATGCGCACCTCCCGCTTTTTTCTGTGAAAGGCTTTATTGCTTGTAATAAAACATGTTTTAACTGAAGCTAAATAAAACTTGTGTTGAGCCGTGACATCTGTAACGGTATAACTGTTATTCAGTCGCAGGTTTGTATTTATGAGGCTTGTATTGCTACTAGTAGCCTACCATTTACAGGAAGATTTTCTATTTGGTCTCATAATCCTTAAAAACAAATTGCCATTGGGAATACACAAAGCATATTAAGAGCTCTACTTACAATACAAAGAACTTATGAATTATTCATTTTCTGTGCCTCATGCTGTCGGCCTTGTGAGTTTAGTGAGGTTTCTGAATTCACTCAGTCTTCCATAACAAACTGTGGGTGTTAACGGAGTCCGCACCAGAGATCCTCCCTATTTGTTAAATGTTTGCTGATTGCAGCACTGTATAATGTTGGTCAGAACAGTGTGATATGAACAATTCCCATGGCAGCAGCATAAGAAACAATGCTTCTGGCAGCCCTCGTTCACCAAGTACATTTGTGTGAGGAAATATTCCATTTAGTTTGTAAGTAAAACAATTAAATAGGTCTACAACTGTCTGTGTTTACAGTAATTGGTTTGAAAGATAATGCTCTCCCTGCTCTAAAATGGGTTTCATGAGCTGATAGCACAAGGTCTTACCGTCTCATTGGTGCAGTGTTTGTCTTAGCTATAAATAGATTACTCAGCATAAAAGAGTTTTATTTAAAGAGTTTCTGACCAATAACAGCTTGGGCAGCAATACCAAAAGGACAAGAAAAGGACCCTAGGCCCATAAATAATGCAGTTTTCAAAAATAAATGCAGGTTTCAAACCTCTTTAATGTTTTCCTGCACACTACGCTGCACTAGATCCTCTACATGATGACTAAAGTTTACCTTAAAGGCCAGGCAGACCTTGCGGGCCACCAGTTTCTCCATGGCGGTCAGCATGACGGGGTAGCGGATCTCCTTCCCCTCACTGTCCCTCTCTACCTTTCCGTCCAGTGCAGGAGATTTCCGGGCCTCCGCGTGGGCGTAGTCTGGACCCACTGTGTAAACCTGGAAACACCACATGCACGCACACACACACAGAATGAGTCACTGATGCATTAACCAATTCAAGCAATTAAACGCCTCCATCAATGGTTGATGAACATGCACAGTACCTTGACATCAGTACCATCTGTGGGCATGAACTCCTCGTAGATGTAGGATCCAGTCTTTCGTACGCTGCTTTCTGGGGAGTACACACTGCTACGACTCCCTATCTACAGCAAAGAAGGGAGAGAGAAAGACAAAAAAGGGGAATTCAAAGGGGATTTGGAACCAAACCTGTAAATACTAATCTTATTTCACCTCATTCCCTAACCTTTGCTCCACCTATGCGCTTTCCTAATAGTACTTTGTGTCACTGATGTTCCATTGTACTGTTCGACTGCCCCATTAAAAGCTAACAGGTTTAACCCTGCAGCTGCCACACAACCATATCTACTTTGTGTATAGCAAGTCATTAAATTATGCAATAGCGCTAAGTCATAACCCCAAAAAATGGAAGGATTTCTTTTTTAAAGTGAGAAACATTATATAAAAATAACATTCACTGACATGTAGTCTTTATGTAGCTCAACATATTAAGCTTATAAATTGTCCATGAATGGAAATGTTAACAAGCAGTGTGCCCAAAAGCTTAACTCCTCCTTCGCTGTACTGTAAGTATCTCAGGATCAGAGCATCTGTCAATGACTAGATTGGATTTTTCTGCATCACTTAGGTGACAGCTACCTTTCTGAAGAGTCTCTGGCTGCCCCCTCCAGCAGATGTTGGGTAATAGATGTACACATTGTGGTCCTCGGCACACACAGGTTTCTCCACGAAGGGTTTAAGGAACACCTCCCCGTTTACCTCAACGTGGTCCTCAGCTTCCACGAGGTTACACTCTGCACAGGGTAAGACTTTTGTTTTAAATTATTTTTACTAGATCATAGAATATCTTTAAAACACATACTTAAAAAAAAGTCAAAAACCATCTGTGCTTTATAGCGCAAGAGTTCGTAAAATTTCTTAGGTTTCTGAACTTACTGATGCTATGCTATGCTGCCATTTATCAGAGATCTATTATCCTATGAATCTTTCCTGGAATTGATGGCTTTGTTTTAGTGTGTTACCATGAATCAGAGGTTTACACATACAAACTTAGTTAACACAAAATAAGAACTCTTACTCACCCTCAGGATTGTCAGGGTCTCGGTTTAACACAGCATAACGAGGCAGGTCAATGCCTTCTTCCTGTAAGATCCGGTACACTTCTCTCCTGACACGGAATCAAATACCATTATAAATTACCTCCAAAAAGAACAATCAAAGTGAGTCTATGTATATGGCTTTGATTTTCATGTTTGTGTGTGTGTGTTACTTAAAATGAGCTTGTTGCAGGTACATTGCTTTTTTGTGTTGATGTTGTTCAGAGAATATACTTCAATAAATCACTGAGTTTCGAAGTAACTTCTTGGATGACAAACTCAAGGAACTGATACAACGGCAAGCACCATGTGTCCGAGAGCACTAGTGATTGTTTTACTTTCTACAACAAGTCTCACAGTTATAAGCTGGTAAAAAGAAGCCCAACGATGACTTTGTCTACTTTTTGACACTTGTTATACTAATGGCATGTGCAGCCACTATTTTATTAGGGACGATTATTTTGAAATTAGCCAGTAAAAACTTTTTTTGATACCCCTCAGCGCTGTGTGTGTGTGTGTCTGCTCAAACTGTACCGGTCCTGTATGAAATACTGCATGTTGAGGTCATTGATGAGCAGTGGATTCCTGAGCTTGGCATACTCCACAGCTTTGTCCAGAGGGAAACCTAAAAAAGAAAATATCACACAACATCAATCCTAGCTCAACCAGCATTTACAAACAATGTAAAAAGGAGTAGTAGAAGTAAAATGTATATAGCACATTTCTGGTTTGCTATTCTCTGTTGACACAATAGTGAATGAGCCTATATTCAGTTTAGCATATTAAAAGTGGTAAAAACAATTGTATTGATGGTTTATGTATGGATGGTGCCTGGTGGTCTTTTGAGCTGCTTTCTTTCCCTGCATACTGTATATGGGATCATGTATTGATCCACCCATCTGATGGATTCTAAACTTATCTTAAATATGTTGTATTTAAACTTGTAATGGGTCTTAAAGAGTTATTTTTATAACATGTTAATGTCTTAAAAAAAACTTTTTACATCTATAGAAACTTCAACAGATTGAAAAAGTATCTGCACACCTGAATGTGTGAATGTGACAGAAGAAAGCAACATTTGAATAAAAATGAGAAAACAATCACACATTGCATGAGAGTTTTCTCATTTTTTAATCAGAAAATGAAAAGGAACAAGTCTTGGGTCAATACCACTTTATATTAACAGGCTTAATACTATGTGTGGAGTAGCTAATTACTGGTTGAGGTAGTGACACATATTATGTCACAAATGACTAAAAACACACATGCTCCAGGTCACTGATCACCATATTGCTCTATATGTGAGCAGGATGTCTCCAGGAAACATTTTTGGGAAATATTAGTGTTTCCACTTTCCAATAATAACAACAACAACACAGGACTCCTACTATGTTCCCATGGTCTCTGAGCAACAATCCAAAAATCTCATTCTTTTAAAAATAGAATGGAAAAACAGTCTCATGTGATAAGCTTAAGACTTAAGACTCAAATACACACTGTGAGACAGTTCAGTGTAAAAAGGGAAATACTTAAATAGTGTATCAAAGCATATGTTCTTTGCTATTGTAATACATGCACAGATCTTAAAACAAACTGATCCTAATGTTTGAACTCTTAATGTAAATGAGTGTTCAGTAGCATGTATTCAAGTGTATAATTTAAGATAGAGGTCATATACATGGAAGGTGTATGTTTCTTGTTCATCTAGCTCTGCCTTTGTAAACCACACATGGTCATACAATTCATTACAAGCCATAAATAGATATGACCAATCCCACAGTTTTGTTTTCCTCCATTGAGAAATTCCCAGAAACTGGTACTGGTTGCTGTCAAACAGCTTGACACAAACTTGGCAAACAAATATGACCAAGGCTTTTTCAGTACACAGAACAGAAAGAAATATATATTTAATTTGAACAGCCAATAAACTGGATCAGGGAAACATTTTACTAACTTACTGCCAACACCAACAAAATCATTTTTAAAACAAGACTTTGATATCAAAGAACAAGGGAGTGAGCATCTCTTATTCATTTCTGTTGCATTGTTACTTTATTGCCATCTCTTTCCCCAGTTAGAGATAATTTACTTAACCTCAGTTGAGTTCCGAAGAAAGATTAGAGATAGGTTTTTTTTTCCTTGTGGAAAACATCAAGGTATTTTGTAGTGACAAAACATGATGCAATTGCAGGACACAAGGGTACATGTAAACAGCTTAAAAGCAAGATAATTTATTTGGAAGATATGTAAAACATGGCTTACTCCACATATGTCTGAGTAAACAACTAGTTATACCCATTACATAATGTCCATTTTATTTCTATGGTTATACCAGTTTATGCCAGTGTAGCCAGTGAAGCTACACAACCTCCCACATTTCCCCTCCACCTCCCTGTCACTGTTTCCTCTCATGCAATGCAACAGGATGTTTGTTTTTTACCTTTGGAGTGGAAGGAGATGAGGCAGTCGCAGAGGGGCCATTTCTCAACAGGTTCCTCTAGGATCACCTCCTCTGGAAAGATGACCATACTGATGTAGTCAAATTTACAAAGGCGCTCCAGGATCTCAGTCATGGGCTTGGATTTGGACTTCTTCATCATGGCACATATGCCAACCACAATCTGACGCTCTGGTGGCTGGTGGAGAGGACAGGGAAGACCAGGGCAGAGAAGGGAAGGATGACCAGTGAGACAAGGGTATTGACCACTGACAAAAAAGGGCCAATGTAACAGTATGTATAGGGGAATGTAAAGACAGCAGGACGGCATATCCTGACTCTTGGTGGCCTTTAAAAGCATATTGGACCGTGTGGTCATATTGTGAGATATTAAAGAGTGATATTTGAGTAGTGTGATAGACAGAATAATTCTCTTTAGAGTTTTACAGCCCTAGATCCTAAGGCTAAAAACTACAAACATGGCATAAACCCGCACTCTTCCTGAAAGCTTGGTTAACAATCAAATGGTTGGTAACATGCTAACTGTAGGTATCTTAACTTAAGCTAATATACACAGTACAACACAGTAGAAAGTGCATTACAATGCCAACAGCATAATAAGATGCACTTTGAGCAGAATGCTAAGTAAAGCTTGGACTGATAATGTTCAGTCAACAATGTGGAGCTGAGCCTACCAAGCTGAGTCTGAGATGTCCTAAAATAGGAAGTGCAGAGAGGAAAACCCTTTTGATTTAACTAACAGCATGGCCTTTCCTCAGTCCATTTATTTGCTACACAAATGTTGGTACTTACAATGATGATTCCCAAACCTTTATTTAACCAGGAGAAACCCATTGAGATTAAGAATTTTACATTCACATCAACATCAATTTTGTTTTTGGTGTGCTTTACAGCCTCACATGCCGCTGGTGTTGCTACAGATTTTTATTTTTGTTCTATCATAGTAAGGTTTGCTGTCCGTCAAGATATGAGAATGATGACAGCTGTGTCTTCATCATTATGAAATCATCGATTCATTGGGTTAGGGTTGAAACCTGAAAATGTCACCATTACCACAAACAGGAGAAAGTTATCGCTTCATCAGCATGCTGACACTTCCCATGCATGGAAATGCATTTGAATCGTGAGATAGCATTACACTAAATTGTTTTTGTGTACATTGATTCTTACATTAAGTAGGAAAGTCTTTGCTGCTGTGCCACAGTGGTTCAGGTGACAGCTAAAGTATGAACACCTGTTACCTGCTATCTGTTCACTCAATGTAACTCAGTCTCTAGATAAGACCATCAGCTAGTACAACAGAGACATACACCGAGACAAAGAGAGGAAATCATAGCAAGTAAGCGAGCAGCCAACACAGCACTACCATAAAGTCCTTTTAAGATACAGGACTAAACAACAGTCCAGATGCCTTAACTCTGTTTATCTACTGCATTGTTCTCACGTCAGCCTTTGTATATTTCCATCTCTATTTCTTTTTCCACTCCAAATAAAACTTTCCTCTTTAAAATTTCCAGTCCTGTTTCTCTTCTGATTCTTCTGATTCTGATTCTCTTCTGCCCAAAAAATGACCAAAGGTTTAGCTTCTTGTTCCACAATGAAATCATCTTTTTCTATTGTAAATTTACAGTTACATTATTAAGTACAACGGATGGACTCTAATTTATAAGTGCAAATCATTGTGTGATATTTTACAATTTACACTGCTAATAAAAACTTTTAAATAAACAAAAATAGTAATAACTTAACTTTGATTTAAAAGTTTAAAGTCTTTACACCTGTCACTTACCGACTCATCGCCCTCCATTTCCTCTTCCCGATACATCTCATTCCTCATGCCTGCCTCCATTTGGCCCATGTCCTGCTCGTCATCCCCACAGCCAACCACAAACCTAGGAACATGTATGTCACCCCGCCCCTGTCCTTCCCCTAGTCCTGGTCCTGGTCTGTCGCAGGTCTCGGACATCACAAACCCCTGTGAAACATGGCTGCTTTGGATGGCTCCTCCCCAGATAGCGATTATGACAGCAAAGCAGGAAGAATCCCAGTGTACTTTGTTACGACGTTGCCAGATGACTGGCGCCTGAGAGCCTGGTGATAGAGTGAAGGGTCTGTTGGTGTTTCTGAGCTGGCTGATAACAGCTACGTGCTTCTGTATGTGTACAGTATTTGTTGAGGTAGAAAAAGAGCCGTGGATGTCCTAAGAGGTAGAATACAGGGAGTGGACTCAAAGTATGTTGAGGTAGAAAGTCAAGATCCTGGTTGCAAAACTCCTCGCGTCAGGACAGAGGAGGTCTGGCTCATGACCTAGTCTGGAGACGCTTCTTCACACAGGAAACTCCAGGGTCAACATCTGTGCACCATTTTGCTTGCCCTATGAATGAATAAAAAAAAAAAATACAAAATAAAAAGGTGAAACTGGTTAAGCAACTGGTTCAAACTATTCTTATACATAGGTGAAAACTGTTTAGACAAAAGAGTAAAACTTGACAAGTTAAGCAACATTTGGCAGTTGCAGAGACACACACCAGTTACAGTTGAGTAAGCTAACTTAAATAAACATTCTGCATCTAAATAACCACAGTCCTGGTTGTTGCAGTGTTGCTACATCAACCATTTGTGAAATTAACGTCAGGGCTGTAACATCAGCCACACAATAGAAGAAAAACTGTATTGATTTCTGAGGAAACTGGGTCATTGCATCACTCAAGACAAATGTTAGCATACTTAAGATATGAATCAAGATTTGGCTAGAGAGAATTTCTGGTATGTTGACTATTGAAATATGTATGGATGATGGAAGTGTGTACACATTTATGAATCCATCGTGAAAGGGTGTTTACAGACATGCTAGGTATTTATCACAAAACGTATGATCTAAATGAACATCGCAAGTTTTAAAAATGTAGAGGATCCAGCAAGGTGGAAAGTCCTCAATACAAGATATTTATAACGTGAAATTTAGGGACCCTTTTTTGTCAAACTACTCAGGGTTACACCAAAGAGCCAACTGAGGAGTTGAGAGTGAGCAACAACACAGCAACTTACTCCAACAACTCACATGTGTTCAGAGCAGGAATAACCAATCGAGGACAAGGATTTACGATTCATCTGTCATTTGTTATTATTGTTGTTAACTTTACTCAATTATGTTATTCTGCAAAAGCTTCTTCAAATAAAGTTGAAGAAAAGCTGGTACTTTTTAAATTTCAAAAAGAAAATCATTCATATTTCCAGTAGCAATTAGCATGTAAAATTAAAGCTATAGTGCGTAGTTTCTGTCGCCCCCCATGAGGAATTCTAAGTAATGACAACAACACTGTTGGTGCGTCCACATGATACAGCCTTATGTGATCATGCACGCACCACCAGCCCTCCTCCATGCAGTTGCTAATGGCCAAGGAGGACACAGAGGATTAAAAAACATGATGGACTCTTCAGAAGAGGTAATTATCTTCACTCGAGCTTCTGCGCGGGAAGGTCCCCGCACACCACAATCTTCTGAACATAGCCATACTGAGAAATACAGAGAGAGCTGTGTGGAGCTGATAGTCTTTATTAGCATTGTAGCAACTCATTTGGCAATGGCTTGAACGTTAACGGACGTGTATTAATATCAAAAAGTTACACAATAAAAATTTAAGCATTTAATTTATTTATAATGTATAAATAGAGGTTAAATAATAGAAGATTGGCTGAAATGGAAACAAAAAGAAAAGTGGAGCAGGAAAGAACTTCTGCTGTTGATATAGAACAAATCAGAAAAACAGATAAAAATCATTCATATCAATGTCAGATTTGTTTTCATCATTTGCGCCTCTGATAATTGCAAAAAAACATGTTGTAACATCAAGTTTTCCATTTCAGCTATACAATAATTATTTTAGCGTTTATTGTACAATCACTCCCTGTCAGAAGGTGTTTGATAAACTATCTAAGTACTACAGTCATAGGATCTACTTGTAATTAACTTAAGCCTCTGATGCTCATAAATTTAGGGCAATTATTAATCTGTAGAAGTCTGTATGTAGGCTCTAATTTCCCTTCACAGCAGTTTAGGCCAAAGCTTTAATTTATTTCTTTTAGTCTGGCTCACAGCTCCTCTAGGTGAGATGACCCCACACTTCACTTTCAGCTTAATATCACTTATCATCTCTTACACACTTAATGTATGTATGTAGGAGGTGGATCCTTTTTACAGTCTATGGGTGGATCACATTACTACTATGACACATCCTAGATGGACCCAGTCCTGATGCCATTTTTATCGCAATTGTTAAACTAGAACTACAATTTAATTTTAATGTGTTTCCTGTTGCCGGGCCGAACAACGCCCCATAGCTGCGATATAATCACAACATAGCACAACATATCCTAAGCTATTGCTTAAACATGTCAAAATCAAATCAAGAGCTGCTCACTCCCAAATAGTACAAGGATTCTACCCTGAGGCCTTAAAGTCACAAACACCATTCTGTAACCTTTCCTGCTTTGTGATCACATTCTTAAAATGTTCATTTTAATTGTTTCTTTCACACTTTTGATGGAAAATGCATTTGTATGGATACAAAAGGTTAGAATGGCATAATGGCTCAGTCAATGTAAAATGGTGCAGTAAAGTGTGGAAACAGCATATTTAATTGTATTTTATTAAAAATGTCATTAAAAGTCTCCTGTGCAGTACTTATTTTTAAATGTATTATTTAAATATATTAATCTGGATGCTTGTAAAAAAAAATCTTAGATTGTCGGGGTTAGTTTGCTTGATGGTGCGTGTTCATCATCAGACGGCTTCACAGCGAACTGATGCAACACTCAAGTTGTTTCTGCACCTGGTTTCAAATTCCAACTTGTTGAGATATTCTTGGAAGTGAAACAAAAATAGCTGCTGTTTGTTGTCTTTGTCTTTACTGTGATGATAGTCACAAACTAGTTTCAGCCTGTCCTCTTAATGTGACTTTCCACCACCCGGTAGAAGATTTTAGTTTTGTGTATTGTAAAAGCCAAGCTAGTCTCGTTTTTTTTGAAAATACTTTGAACGTCAACAAGAAGTAACGTCAGCCAACATCGCTTAGAGCACCTTTAAAGAGGAAAGATGACGTGACTGACCGTCTGCAAAATCATAGCACACACCAAAACAATAGATGTTGATGCATTTGGGGAAAATAAGTTGATAGATAAATTAGGATAATTCTAATCATCTATAGCTAAAACTCTTATCGGTAAAAGCTGCCAAATTTCACCAAACATTTGCAACCCTCTTGCTTCCATTTAATTGGTGTGTGTGCAGTTACTGCTTATCCATTATCTGCTCCGATACAGCTCAATCAAGAAACAAAACTGTTATGTCATTGCCTCACAATTGAGCCCAAACCCAAGAGTGAGGTGTTAATTGTAGCCAAGCTAGAAGAAGAAACTTGCCACTGTAGTATGTACACAAACAGTAGACGCAGCCAAAGCCTGTTCATGTCTCTCATCACCCCCCACCCCACCACCACCACCCCACAACAAACAGCTGACTAGAGGGGAAAAGCCTCCTGAAACAGATGGATGGAACATATCAGTGACGGCCCACATGCCGAGTGTGCGCTCCACGCAGTCTTTGAATGTCTGCAACAACTTATTTAAACTTCCACTTTCAACTTATTTAAACTTCCACTCACATACAGTGGAAATTAGGTCACTGGCATTGATGAACTGTTTTGGCTGCTAAAGAGAAGACATGTGTCCTGAATAGGGCTGTCAGTTAAATGCGTTATTTACGGCAATTTTTTTAATCACGAGATTAACGGTCTTTCGGATCTAGCTAGACCGGAAACAAAACAGGCACACGCTGCAGTCGCACACACTTGTTTGGGCTTGTGAGCCGCGTAGCTAGTAGTCTTGTCACGCCGATTAGCTTCGGAGCGAGTAGTGACTCTACAGTCATTAAGAGAAACAAAGTGTCTCCCCTGTTCTTTCTGACCACGGTGGGAAACCTGGAGCAGGAGAAGTTAACCCTCTCCTTGATTTAACGTTGTTTATGGAGAAGGAGAACCAGGAAATGAGTCTGGGGAAACCATAGACAGTTAAAGAAAGGGGGGAAACTGTCTATGGGGAAATGCAATGCTACCAAACTCATAGACTCAGTTTACGCAGTCGCTATGACGACCAGCCATGCTCGCCTCAGGCATGAGGCAGTACTATCTGCAATGGAAAATGGAGGTAACAGTGTTAAATTGTGTGACATTATAAGTGTGAATGTTAGTGTGAAATTGAACACTACGTATATCCCAATGTTGTTTTCAATAAAAAAAAACATTTGCTTAAAGGAAGCCGATCCACTTTTCCATGTTGATAAGAGAATTAAAATGAGAAAAAAATGATGGGACAAAACGAAATCAAGGGACATTTAGAATAAAAATGTGCGATTAATTACGATTAATTGTGAATTAACTACGACATTAATGCGATTAATCGCGATAAAATATTTTAAGCGCTTGACAGCACTAGTCCTGAAATGTGTTGCCAGGACATACAATCATACCACTAAATCTCACACCACGTGACCCAGCCTAACCTTGGTACCCAGAAATAACAGTGTCCTCTTCTGCAGGGGGGCGATACAGGAGCTGAAGGGTGGAGTAAAGGCACGGGTGTTGGGTGCCATGGGCCAGCTACGTTACCCAAAGATAACTCACCATTACTAACGTCTGAGGCGATGACAGGCCGCACTAAACAAAGTGGAAGCCCTTCTTGATTGCCCGGGGTCGAAGAACACTGACAGACAAACTCGTAAATAAATATAACTGCTGTGAGTAGGCACCGCTCAGCTTGAGTTTATTGTGTCTTTACTAGGCCAAGGACATGTCCTTTACTCGCCTGGCAACGATAAGCCAACATCGCACACCATAAAAGAAATTCTGCATGATGGTTAGAGACACATACATGCAAACAAAGGATATATCAAATCATACAAAATTCCAACCAGAGAGTAAACCTTCACTGACTAATCTTTCAGCAATGAGCTCAGCTGGTGTTATGATTGCCTGTAAGGGGTGAAAAAACCCTCACTCACACATGACTCAACACCACTGATGGTTCTACTTTGCATGCCATTATAATTTTTCTCCAGGTACACTGTGCTCTGAAGCAACAGTTCCACAGAAAATCAATTCCTCTTACACCTGATTTGCATCTTGGAGGTATCCTATGGTGTGTACACAAGTCTTGCCATTGCTTGCTACCATTGTGGTACTCTTTTTATAGTTTTATTTATTTAGGCAAAGTAATTGTACAGCTGCTCGTTTAAATGGGGTCTCCACTGATATTCCACATGAAGATCAGTTTGCTTATTATGAGGAGTATATTACGTAATATAAATCTGAAAATAGCTCTGATAACATCAGGGTTAGATAGAGTTTAAATGTGTTAATTCAGGATTTTGCTTCAGTTTTCACCATTTATTAAAATCTGTCTATTGCAAGTCGCTCAACCTTATGGAAGTCCCATTACTTAATCGCTGAAGTGTCTCTTTAAATGAGACTATGCAACTCTTGAAAATGCAAATAACACATTTAAAAGGTTGAATTCATAATCAATAAAATGCACAGTTTCTCAAATCAATACACAGAGAACTTGCTACAGCCTTGGCTAGTATGACTGGTTGCTTTAGGTAGCTAAGCAAACTTTAGATTGGCCTACATGTTGTAGTAAAACTGACATCACTGAGTTAGTTTGTTGACTTTATGACTCCTTTTCTACTTGTTCTACATATGCTCTGTGTTTGAGCATTTACCATGATGTCTAACTATGACTTGCGGTAAAAGTGGCCGCTTTTTAGCAAAAGTCACATAGTCCTGCTTTAGACAACATTAAACACAAATGCATTTAGAAAAATATATCATAGAAAAACATATATGTCACCCTAAAACTAAGGAATTAAAAAAATATTGCTTTGGTATCAGGAACGACCCTCGGGTGTTGTATTCCAAGAATTTCAAACAATTCCCACTCCTAGACAGTGTTGAAAGTTGTATCTCGACACAGAAAGTGTATTATTAAAGCATGACTTTCATCATAACAGAGCTGCGATGTTGGAGTTCCTTTTACTAGGACAAAATGGAAAAGAAATACAAGGAGACAGACAGAGCAACCAGACAAAACCATCATATGAAAATGTGTCCTCTCTGCCAGTTAAATTGTTCCCCTCAAAAAAAAAAAAAAAACCCTATATCACCCACAAATAAATTAGGAGGCTGATTAAAAACTTCCCCAGCTGTCAGCTGCAGGCCCTCGTCCATGCATGAGTCACCTCAGTCATCACTGCAGGGCGGGAGATATCAACACGGCTCCAATAAAAGGCTTTTAACCTTCGAGACTGTCTGCCACAGGGAGGCTGTGTCGTGTTTGTTACCGGTGAGGGAGGAGATGGTCATTAGCTCCAATTCACTATCACTTCTCTGATAAGATGGCAAATGAGGAACATTGCGATTTATGACACACCGTGCAAATGGAAACAGTTTGCCTGTTAATTACGGGCTCATATTTTGTGGATTGATCTAACTGTAGCTTATTCCTAGGTAAGAAAAAGGATGCATTTGTGATTAGGACCTTTATTGTGAAAGGTAAAGTATTTTGCTTAGCCCAGTAACACTACCTTTCTATCAGGGTCAGTATGATGCTGATCAAGTGAACAGCTTGTTATCTGAAGAGAGTTCAAGACTTAATCATTAACAAAACTGTTAATTATTATATTCAATAAAATTCAACTCACTGCTCAAGTCTACACAGTTATCGAGGTTGGGCACTTACGTCAGCCCTGAAACACTATCACCCCCAGGGTCAGAAAACATGCTGGAGATGTTATTAGGTGAAACAACCAGAGGAACAGCAGTTACAGATGCCTCTACAAGCTTGTAAATCCATTATGCACCAGGCACTCGAGAAATTAGCTTTGTTTGCGAATACAAACTGCCATCATTACAGAACACAGAGGCCATAATAAGATCACCGGTATACTGCAGGCCCTGCAAAACAGGCCCATTATTTCTAACTCATCAACGCAAACATTTCTCACTGTATGAGATGAGACCTCTGTAGGGTTTACAAGATGATTTATGGAACGTGGAAAGATGACTTTATTCTCCCGCTTCTAAGCTACTGATGAATATATTCTTGCGTTTCTAAGCTACTGATGAATAACTTTTGCCAGGTATACAGTTTTCAGGGTTACAATACATTTAATTGTAATGGGTCCCTTCGGAGAATATGGGCTGCTGCAGCAGCAGATCACTTAAAGATGCAGCAGCAACAAAACAGATACTTCATACATATATTAGAGGTCGACCGATATGGGGTTTTCTCTGGCCGATGCCGATCTTTAGAAATCAGGGTCAATATAAAATTGAATTTTGGCCGATATGTGCTTGTTTTTAAACCTCTATTTGAAAAGATAAAAATGTAACACTAAGAATTACTTAAGATACACAACATTTCTCAACAAAAACATTCATTGAACACTTCCCCAATCTACACTTGTATACTTAAATTAAAAATGTATAATGTAAAAACATATATTGTATAATGTATAAAAAACATTAAATAAACTAAGCAGGTAAGAAGAAAATAAACTGTCAAATAAACTTTTCAATGAAAAAATAAAGTTTAGTGCACTTAGCGGCATTTATCAAACTTCTGACAACACAAATCTGCAAACTTTCATAAATAAAATAAATTAACAATTTTAACAATAGTATGATCCATACAGAAATGTTATTATTAGTCTCAACACTGTTTCCTCCTCGCTCCTGTTGACTCACATAAGACTACGGCTATCTCAAGTAAATTATTGTTCACTTCGTTAGATCATTGTTCATTTGTTGAAGTGTTTTATCTGTGTTTTGGGGATCCTGAACATAGCCTGTCCTGTTGCACTCATTAAGATCTCATCTGAGCAGATTTCTGTCATTCAAACAAACAACTTTGAGTTGTAATTTAAAACTCGTTTAGCCAATTTAATAAAATTAAGGGTTTTATTCGTGCTCGAGTCCATAAATGCAGTTAATGGATACAGTCAAGGAGAACTGACGGCTCTGTTAGCAAAGATTAGATCCGGTTAGCTCCAGTTAGCTTTATAAAAATATGGAGCGGAGGAGACTGCCACGGACAGGGGTGACAACTAGGCCTGCACGATTAATCGTTATAAAATCGCATTCTCAATTCACCCTGCTCCCGATTTAATTTTTAAGTGACTTCGATTTAAAAAAATATATATAATTATTTATTTATTTTTGGGGGGCCTTTATTTTGATAGGACAGCTGAAGACATGAAAGGCAAGCAGTTAAAGAGTGTGCTAAGAAATCATTCTGTTTTTGATACTGTACTTAAATTGGCAATTGACAAACTCCATTTCTCTAGAGACTGAAGCTGTAGCTGCAGCATGTTGATTGACAGGTTTTAATTATATAAAGACATGTTCAAGGAGTTCAGATAGAGCCTGTATCAGGGCCATATTTAGGTGATGCGCAATGTGCTGTAGGTGCCAAAAAAAATCTATGTTTGGTACTGTCAATTTGTTTTGTTTTGTCATGGTTCATGTGTGCAACAAACATTACACTTTGTGAGAAAAAAATCGTGGCAGAGAATCGTGAGGGGAGGGGTTGGAGGCAGCTGGTCTGGGTGCGCTGTAAAAAATGTCACCTATTCATGTTTTTTCTCAAAGTTGGCAGTAACATGTCATAGTTAATTAAATATATAAATATAATATCTTATAATAATTGAATCCTTTAACATTTTCTCCAAGGAACTTAGCTCCTCACTGGATGAGGTCTGCTCATTCTGCTGGTAATTTACTCTAGGGGCAGCGTGCGTCGGACACATGTTCCACAACAACACTAGGCTGCCCGCAGATGCGCCTGCCTATTAATCGGCTTGATATACTCGGATATCAGCTGATGCCGATTATGTAAAAAATGCCAAAAATCGGCCAATTAATCAGCCGTCCGATCAATCGGTCAACCTCTACTTGCAATGGGATTAAAGGTGCACTACGAGTTCCTGCATGGTCACTTCTGTTGATGTTCCAAGTAAATACCACCAAAACATGCTTCTGTAACTGTCATGACTAACTGACTAACTGTCACTAACCCCCACCCCCTCCCCCAACTATCTTGTCGGTGATTGGCTGGAGTAGTTTGTTGTATTTTGGTGCACGGCCTGTGCTCCTAGTGTTTTTTTGGCGTTTACGACCCCTGTGTTGTCTCCTGAGACCGGGCTTTTTCACAGTGTATTCAGGGGGCAGGTAGCTAGCGGATCAAGGAGAGATGCCTACGATTTGAGACAAAAATGAAATCATGCTGAAACCATGCAGGAACTCATAGTGCACCTTTAACTGTACTATTAAAACCGTAGAAACAACGCGGCCACGCTGCTTTGAAAGCTCACCGAAGGTCATTTATCAGAGTCTGGTTGTTACCCCTCTCCGCAGCAGTCTCCTCCGCTCCATTCCTTTATAACGGAGCTAGCTAGCTAACCGGAGCTGACCGGAGATAATCAGAGCTAATGGTTGCTAACCGAGCCTTCAGTTCTCCGTGCCTGTATCCATTAACTGTATTTATGGACCCGAGCCCGCATAAAATCCTTAATTTTAATAAAATGATTTAACAGGAGTTAGGGGGAACAGTGTTGAGATTAATAATAACATGTACCTTTCTGTATGGATCATAGTACAGTAGGTGTGTGCAGTTTAGTGTCCTAAATTTCCCATAATGTAACCCCATTTGTACAGGTCCTATCCCCTGACCAATCAGCTATCCTAACCTTAACCTCTCGAGGTTAACTACCTATCCCCAACCAATCAAGAACCCATTATTACTAAACCCAGCCATTACATGCCACACGGTCACATCCCGCGCCACACACCACCGCAAGTAAATTCCTAACCTGTGGAAAACACTGTGATCATATAACATTACATTCATTTGGCAGATGCTTTTTTCCTAAGTGAGTTAGGCTTGGGCCAGAGTAAACATTTTCAAACCGGTTTGATATTAAGCCAAACACCGGACCAGACTAGTACCTATATCGAATTTCACCACTATTGAGAAGTAGTTAAACTAGTAAGGCAGCTAACGCTACTGCCTAACCATATGCCCAACACTGCTTGCAAAACACGTTGGATTTAGTGCTGTGATGTCGTCGGCCCCATGCTGCTAATGTAGGCTATCTTTTACTTTGCCAGAACGTGTCAGTGACAAATGGCAGTTCAACAGGTTTGCATATACAGTCTATGGTCTGCATACAATTAAACCAGACGGATTATGCCGGAAATCGACCCAACAACACTAATGTTAACCAGAGACCACTTTTTCATGGTTTCTTCCATTGCTTCCATACATTTTTTAATGACGTCCTTGTTGAGGTTGCATGCATTACAGTTTTTTTCTACTGTCTTGCACAAGTCTTCTCAAACTGTCTCAATGTTTTAAGTAAAAAAATATTATTACTATAGTCTCTCATCTTGTCTCACATCAGGAGGACCTGTGCCTTTTGCTAGATCATCTCTGGTTAGGTTAAATGAAAAAATGTACAACAAGAAGATATACACACATGCATTAACATTACTATTATTATAATTATTATACATTATATTATAATTCTCAGATACTTATTATCATAACGTGTACAGCTTATCATGCATTTGTTTATTTTTCCTAAATTGTGATACTGTACTACACTAATTGCCCCCTGGGGACTAATAAAGTGTTTTGAATTGAACTGAGTTAATTTACAAATAGAAACTATTAGAGCAGAAACGATTAGTCAATCAATCAATTAATGATCAACAAAGTTGCTGAAGTTATGTATTGTTCAGGTTTCTCATCTGTTAAGATTATAGGTTAGACTGGGTAAACCCCACCCAATCTGCCACCGATTTGAATTTCGCCCTGCAGCTCAATCTTAAAAGACTGAGCTTGGTCTGGTGATAGCCAGACCAATTATAGGTAGCACTTTATAATAACCATCATTAATACATGGTAGTGGGTTGTTCTTATTAAGTGTAACCGGATTACCTGTATTTGTTAGTCCAAGTGAATGTAACTTTTGGTGGGACAAAACAAGCAATTTGAAGATGTACCCTTGAGAGTTGGGGTATTATGTTGGTCACTTGTCACTAACAATAATGTTAGTTCCCGCCCAGTATTCAGAGAACTTGACGAGGAGGGTCACACATAATACCACCCTCAGCGTGCGCGCGCACACACACACACACACACACACACACACACACAGTTTGATAGTTAGGTCTTTCTTACATCAAACTGATGATATACTCCCTGCTCTCTCTCTCTCTCTCTCTCTCTCGGTGGTTAATACACAAAGGTTATATTTGTACCACACATTACAGGTGTCCATCAGCCTGTTTCAAGCCACAACCTGTAGTTGTAGTAAAACACGACTGCTTTGGGAGGAATAAACCGAAACAAAACACATAATATAATTGAATGCGTCGACCTATACCCAATACACAGCACTGTTACATACAGTTACGTTACACAACGTTTAAAAACTCGCCTGCTTTTATCCATTAACCACCGACACAACAGCAAAAATCCAACTTTTCGCTATCACAGGACTCAAAGCTACGCCGTAAAGCACAATGTTGAAAACAACAGGACTTACCGGTGAAAAAACAACTGGAATTCAGTCAGCTGTTCACTTCCTTAGTTCCCCTGACTGAAGGGAAGCTGCAGCCGCCTGAGTTTAGTTTTCTACTCTCAGTCTCAAGTTGTGAGGCAACTACACGCTAAGTTCACGCCCGGTCATCGCTGCTGCAGCTGCTGCTGCTGCTGCTAGCCAAAGTGCTAGCTTCCTTCCTTTTCTTTTTCTTCACCTTTTTTGTTTTTTTACATAAAGTTTAGTTTCTTTAAAGACGCGTCATCACTGCCATCTACCGGTCAAAGTGCTGCACGCTTCAAGGGCATGAAGAAAGTTGAGATAAAAACTGTGAAATAAACAGTGGCGGAAGAAATATTCAGATCCTATATTTAAGTAAAAGTATCAATACAACAGTGTACAAATACTATCATTTATTATATATTGTACTATAATATATTACGTTATACTGCTTTATGTTATTCTATAATATTATTATAGAACAATAAAGGCTTATCTGTTCTTATCCTTTTACAAGTAAAGTATTGCATTCAAATTCCTACTTAAGTACATCAGCAAAATGCTTCAAAAGTACAAGTACGCATTTCTCAATTCTTTGTTTTTCTTTGAGTCTCGAACTATTTGTCAACATCTGAAACAAGGAGCCACAAATACAAACAACTTTTCTGTAGGCCTAAATAGTCAGAAACCGAGGTTGAGAACCACTGATTTAATCTTCAACAATGTGTAAACATTTTTAAGCTTATTAAATGTTTTTTAATGTAAAATTGTCAACAGAAAAGTAACTTGGAACTCCAGCTGTAAAGTAAAGTAAAAACAAAGTACAATATTTATATTAATGGAATATAGTGGAGAAGTATTAAGTAGCAGAAAATGGAAATAAGTAAAGTACAGTACAAGTACCTCAAAAATGAACTGAAAGGTGCCCTGCCACACGTATTTCATTACTTTGTGGTAATGTCTGAAGTTCTACCATGAACTCTGTAACATGTTTTTGTGGGGAAAAAAATGCCTTGGTTACCTTGTTTCAAGCCATTCTAGCATGGTATAGAAAGCCTGCAGGAAGACTCAGCTCAATTTGTGCCAGTTCTCATTAATATTCAACTAGCTAAGCTGCTGGACTCTGATTGGCTAACAGGTAGCCAATGAGAGCCTGGCTATCAGCTATCACTCATGAATAGTAATGAGCTCAGGCAACATGATGTCAGACTGACCAGCTTTTGTAATTGGCCTGATTTCTCCGCTTATTTCTTTTCAGCGGCTAGAGCTAGAGGAGGTAGCAGTTCATTTTCACATTCACCACATAACACAAACACATATGGACGTAACAGATTTCAAAAAATGCAAGTAAAAACGGTTTTGTGTGGCAGGGCACCTTTAAGTACTGTTATTGTAGGCCTAAACAGTCATGATATAAAATACCGGGTATACAGAAACAAGCAAAAATGCATCGCTGCATATTAAATGTTACATACGTTCACTTAGCCTGGATGTATCTTGAGCTAAACCGTGTAACGTTATCACTGTCACTGTGTCACGAGCCAAAGCAAAGTCTTAATGACTTTGTTGTAGCAACCAGACAGACTCTTTTAATTAGGTGAAGTTATTCATCACACCCTGCAGCCTCACACAGGAACCACACACAGTCAGCAGAGGTATGAAACAAGTCTTACATAAATGTCCATACTCCCACAGTACCCTCAGCTTCCCATTGAGCCATTCCCAGCATCAGACCGGTGCTGGTTGCTGCCAGACAGCCCGGTGTGGCTGATGTGAGTCTGGCAACCTGTCAAGAAAATGTGGAGCAGCTCTCTATCCCATCATGCAGCAGGACATGAGAAGTCAGTCTGTGCTGCAGGCATAAGGAAGTAGTGTTCACTAAAAAAAAACAGTAACCACCTCTCCCTCCTTCTCCTCATCTTCTTTCTCTCACCACCTATCTAGCATCCAAAAATCTCTTTTTTAAACACTTTAAATTATGTAATGCATAAATAAAAGCTCTCTGAAGCGCCTTGTCTCTGATTCAAGGCAAGGCAAGGCAATTTTATTTATATAGCACATTTTCAGCACAAGGAAACTCAAAGTGCTTTACACAAAACATCAAAAGCAAAGAGCAAAAATAGAAAAAATATATATAAAAAACAAAACAAAATTTAAAATATGAATGAATACAATTTTAAAACGAGATAAAATACAAGAATAAAATTTGCAGTTCAGTATAAGAATTAATTCAATAGGCACACTATCATTGATGGCCATCTTGGATTTTAAAAAATAAGTCCTTATCCACTTTAAGTCATATTCAGTTTACAAAGAGACAGAAACAGAGAGGGGAGCAAGAGCTGGTTAAAATGTGTGCGCTGTGACCAAATTTAGCTCCATGCCCATGAACATGGTTAAAAAAACACTGGAAACTTTCCTTGATTCCATGGATAAAGAGTGTGCACAGTCACTAATGATGGATAATGAGGTGAACGGGTTCAGTAAGTGTCTCTTTATGTTACTTTCTCTTGTTTCTTTCTTCCTCTAGCTGTCTTCCTCATTTCTCTCTCTCTCTCTCCCACAGATTTCCTTAAAAAGGGGAAGATATTATTATAAACTCATAAACTCTGCCACATTTACTAAAACTGGATTGATCTTTATACAAAACTGCACTTGCATTTCTCAGTCCTGCTTGCCATTTGGCACATTGGCCTTATTAGCAAAAAGTAATAACATTTTACTAACAAAAATGCACACAAAACTGTGATAAGCACTGGTGGAATGTAAATAAGTATTGTGCATTTAGCCTACTGTATGTCTTTCCCATCTTTATGAAGTTTTCTTTTTCTTATGCTGCAAAGTCTGACAATACTAATGTCTCTCTACTAAGTCTCAATAACTTGTGGTTAAATCCTCTTTTGTGCCTTCTGGCTGAAATGAGAATTAAACTTTTGACACTTTTTTTTTAAACATTTCCTCTTCAAGTTGAAAAACACGTGGGGTCAAGCACAGTAAATGGATGGTGGTATTATTGTCTGTTTTCTATAGTCCTTTATGTGCTGTGTAAGTCATCAGTTTGTCTGTCTTTGCATCAGTGTCACTGATTCCTGCACACATGACTGACTACAGCATCCTAATGCCAGTCGGATCATTTCCTACAAGGTGATAAAACATCAACAGCCTGTTAAAATAAATCACAGAATGATGATACTCATCTTATCAGGACTTGCCCACCAGAGCTATCAATGTGGCTCATACATCCACACATATACACATGTATATATAGTGAGTGAGCCCTGACAGCCATAAAGAAGAGACTATTCACCTCTATAGAGAGGCTGTAAAGAAAAAAATGAAGCCCTCTAACTTGATAGACTGCCAGAGGCTGTGTCAACACACACACACACACACACACACACACACACACACACACACACACACACACACACACACACACGCACACACACACACACACACACACACACACACACCACCCCTTTCCTTAGTGCATAGCAGGACGAGATGCCCTGCCAGGACTGGTTGAAAGAAGTCCTTATGACAGCGACACACACACACACACACACACACACACACACACACGCACACACGCACACGCACACGCGCACACACACACACACACACACACACACACACACACACACACACACACACACACACACACACACACACACACACACACACGACAAGCAGCCTTCATATTAACAACTTGTGTACCAACCCTCATGTGTAGAAATAAAGGAAAAACTTTACACCAGAAAATGACTTTACACATGCATTTTGGTGACAACCAGCATAATATGATAATATGCAGTATGATCTCATTTTAATTCCAGACTAATGCATGTACAGAATACCTCAACTCTTGGTGCCCTCTATTGGTCAAGGAAAGAAGTTGTATGCCAACCTTTCTTTTGTCATTTTTTATTCAGTGATTTGGAGCCGTGTTTCAACATGACAATACACACATTTTACTTAGCATAATTCCCAAATCTGACAAATTACTGTAAATGAAATATCTGAGTAAATCAGCTGAAAAACATACAAATGTAGATTACAAGAGGTCATTGAAGGATTTTATGTTTTATTTGGATACTCACTCACTAGAATTGACATTTATTTTTGAGAGCTATGAACAATGCTTGCCCAACCAATCTACCTTATGTTGGACCTGTTAGAAGTTCTGTTGGAGTGGGGTTTTAAGTGTAACATCAATATGGAGAATTGCTCAGTGTTGGCAGGTTTGTCCTTCCTATTTCATTTTTAGCCATAGAGGTGAACTGAATCTTGTGTTTTGAATGAACATTTTCATTCTCTGTGCATTTTTAGAAATAAGTAAATAAATATACTAACATGTAATCTAGCACGGAACAGTGTGAGGACAGTACTTTTAACATTCAAAAAACTCACAATCACTGTATACAAGCAGCCACAAAATGCTAAAATGAGAGTGTCTATTTCAGGCACGTTTTAAAACACAGGAAGGAATTTTCTGGCACCTTCAGGATGTTAATGTTTCTTCGAACAGTTGCTGGACCCCAGGATGTTGCTGAGACACAACTATCCAACAGTCTGAATAGACAGAAAGTGTGTGTGTGTGTGTGTGTGTGTGTGTGTGCGTGTGTGTGTGTGTGTGTGTGTGTGTGTGTGTGTGTGTTTGTCTATTTCATTGTCAAACCTGTCTACCTGCCTCTCTTCTTGTCTGATATTTCTCAAATGTATCTATTGATCTATCTGTCTGTCTAACAGACTGTTTTTGCCTGTGTGTGTGTACTGATTTACAGTCTGCAGAGCGTACGAAGTCAGCAAAAACTAGTTTTACTCTATGAACTGTGGAGATATTTTACAGTATGTCAGGAACTCTGATGTACAGACCACTGACATTTATATGGTATTATATTCTAATATAGAAGATTTGCAATTGCAAATTAGTTGGTTGTGTACAACGTTCCGCTTCCACTCCGAGATTGCTCACGTTCTGCTGTAAATTCCGCCGGATGTCCCTCTTTTCGGCCAGATGTCCACCACCTTCTGCTTTCTTTATTTTGTAATTTTAAACTCTGGTCGATTTACGAGGACTGTGGTTAACTGCTCCTCAGATCTCTGCAGGGTAAATCCAGCTAGCTAGACTATCTGTTGAATCTGAGATTTCTGTTGCACGACTAAAACAACCTTGGAACGTACACATTCCATCAAAACAAGTTCCTTTCCGAGGCTGTTTTGCAGAGGCACCGTGGCTCCGCTCTGCGCTTAGCACCACCCATGACAATTGTGATTGGTTTAAAGAAATGCCAATAAATCAGAGCACGTTTTTCTCCCAACCCGGATTGCTGTGTGAACTAGCCAGACCCTCCTCCGCAGCACTGTGGAGGAAGGTCTGGCAATGCAAGACTATGGCAAATCATACGTAGTAGCAGTAATAGCTGTCAGGACATATCACAAAAACATCAAAATGTCGACCTTCTGGTGGCGTGAGAGGAAAAGTCAGTGAGTCACCAAAGTCTGTAGGACTTATCCTCTGGGAAACATGAATGTCTGTACCAAATTCTATCTTAATCCAGCCAATTATTGTTCAGGTATTTCAGCCTGGACCAAAGTGGTGGAACGACAGACAGACATTGCATGCTATAATTTTGTGCTGTTAATGTGACCTACTGTAAGAGAAAAGCCAATCCTACAACAATATTTTTTTCATTACTATATGTTTATCTATGCATACCGTCCATGCAATTGTGTGTGTGCATGTCTTGGTGTGTGAGTGGGTGGGTGCATGGTGTGTGTGAACAGAAAGTGCATCAACCCATCAACCGAAACAGAAGCCTCAGCACTTTTCCTGAGCTTGAAATTTGTCACCCTCAAGAAAAAAGCCTCAGTCTGGTTCCAGTTGATCCCATCTGACTACCTGTGTCAGCAATATTCCAGTGTGTTCCAGCGTGTTCTAGCGTGTTCCAGCGTGCGGCTGCCCATATTTGGATCATTTGAGGCAGAGCAGAGAGGAGACACAAGCGTCTCTGTGTTGACCCTTCTCGTCCACTCTGAGAGGTCTTTCAGGTGGACTCTGCTTCTAGTTGTAAGTCAAGTCTGCACTCACAGAGACTGCAAATGAGCTGAAATCAGTCACTATAAATGATGGTTTGGGTGTGTCGACAAAGGCACACAGATAAACATACATACTTAAATACAGAAAAAACTATTTTAACTCAACTTAACCTATAAAACAAACTAACAAAATTCTTAATTTTCGTGAGAACAAAAGGGTCATTCATGGTCGAACTAGGATGCTATATTGAACAAATAGTCATTTGCTATTAAATATTATTGATTTTGTGAGTCAGCTCAACACCACAGCCATACACACAATTTCTTTACGACCCAGACTGTGAAAACAGATTACATGTCTGTTTCTAGAGACTCATTGTGTGCCTTATATATAGTTAGCCCAACACATGAAGCCAATACACTCCACACTTTTAACAACCTCAATGCAATTTCAGGCTGATGACACTATTTATTCTGGAGGTTTTTTTTCCTGCTGCCACGAACAAAGTGCTTCAGTTCTTCAAGCTCCCAAACACAGAAATACTTAAATCCTCTTGTTCTGACTTTGAGTGACAGTAGTATCAAACACCAAACTGGAGGAAAACTTTACCCTTAATCACGTGTTTCTAAATAACTCAACAGTTTAAATATTTCCTAACATTTGTACTAATGTAGCAAATTAAAGCCATTACTTACAAGACTAAAAGATCCCAGAGGTTGTAATGTTCCTTACACAATACAGAAGTGTTGCCATACAGCCTTACCAGTGAGACTGAAAATGTTAAAGTAACAATCTCCAAGAGTTTCATTTAAATAAATGTCTGTAAAGTCACTATCTATCGCTGAGGTAACACAATGGTTGAGCCTATGGCCCACTGAGGAAAGCCCTTGCATTTGCAGTATTGCCAACTATTTGTCTGTGGCATGAATGTATTAGGTCTGTGGCGACATTCCCACGAAAAATCACAAGGGGCGCACAGTTAGTGACACGTTTTCCATCACCCAGCAGTAGTTAGGACTCGTTTACACTTTTTTTTCCCCGTGTCGCAGACAAATTTCAAATATCGGAATGAAATCATCATCATTGCTAGAGTTGGGGCACGCTCCAGTCTTCTCAATCGTTTGGTGTAAGGTGGTCATAAAACTCGGACCAAGCTGCCCTAAGTCAGTCTTTTCATGTCTGGAGGTTACGACAAAATCAAACATGTTTGATATTGTCATAAGTTTTAAGTCTTGGTAGTGAAGTCTTGGCAAAATCTTATAGTCTGTCACTAAAAACTCTATGAAATTATTACAGATTGTCTTTAGATGTGAGATGGTGTCAGACTTTAGTCTTTTCAAAGTATTTTCAGAGTCTTCTAGTGTATGGTAGGCATCATTTGTGTGTAAAGCACCGTAGTGTTTTTTTCCGGTCTCTGTTAGTGTGAGTAAATGGTTACTCCAACAACAAAAAAGAGTGACGGACTGAAGATAGACAGACGGATGAAACTTCAAAAACAAGTGAAAGGCGATTAAAAAACACACCTGCAATTACCGCTTATCACCATAGGTGCCCCCATAAAGAACAAAATGGAGATCTTCGAGATTGTAACTTTAGGTTTGTCCCGACACAGTTGATCACAAACCGTAAAATAAGGGGTACATATGTTACTGGGATCATTGCAACCAAAATGACTCATCCTCTGAGGACATTCAGCAATGTGCCCATTCGATTTTGATAGTTCTTGTTCCCTGTTGTTTGTGCTGGATGGAATATGAGGGGCTCAGTGTTTTCATTTCATGTTCAGTGAGATGATGTCCCACTTGTGACTCCACCAAAAAACAGAAATGTATCAAAATACTATACTGTGTTTGGAGAGGTAAAGGGTGCAGAGCCACTTTGTCATTTGGCTGTTAATGGCAGTGACAGTTTAGCTATACATCAAAAAGATGGTTTAACATGAAATTACCTAAAATTGTCCACCTAGAAAGGTAAATGCAACTGGACTGGAAGTTGATATTACATTCATTGCTGGCATTTATACTTTAGTCATAATCTAATTTACATAATCTTAACAGATGACTCAGTATGTGAGAGGATGAATAACTCTCCCTATTTCAGAGAAATGTAACACAGAATTTCTAAAGTGTATACAGTGGAAAACATAGCTATGGTCTCGTTCCTTTATCTGGCATTTCATTTTTCTTTCATGGGCTACGGAGCAACTGCAGGGTTTGGTTCACCAACAGTCTTAGCTGTCTTTACCTTAACAGAGATAAACGCACAACATCCAGTCTGAGATCACAGCAATGAGTGAGTTACTTTGTGGTTATTAGGGGGATTTTCCATGTAACAAAACTATGAATGCCAGAGAGTAGTTTTCTCAGAGTTTTGACTTTTCATACAATTTGTAAAGTCAAACTGCTTACAATCCTTTTAATCGTCTTATAAAATCTACAATGTATAATACATTTTGGGGGGCTTTTGGCCTTAAGATTATGGATGCTTTCTTGTGACGTGAAGAGCGCCATTTGGAATCCCCACATCTGTTGGCTTGGACAGTGGGAAACTCTTCTTACTCTTCAGCATCTCCTGTTGAAGTTTGCTCAACAGCTTTCCAGTGAAGCTTCTCAGCTGCCAACATCAGAAATCTGTGGTTGTACAGGCCATATATAACTATGAATGTGCATAAAAATTAAAAAGAACAAGTATCACCACAGTATAAAAAAAGCCGTAAAAGAGATATGTGGAGGTGGCGTGGTATAAAAAATGTTCTGGTGCCTGACTTTCTGTGCTACTCTTGTAGATATGTAACCATGCAACAGCTGATTGACATGAATGATGGTGAGTAAACCTGATGTTTCTATTTCATCTGTGTACAGCTGCTGAATAAACATTGAGTCTGCAAATAAGCGCAAAATTAGAGCAAATCGCCTGCTAAGACTTTCTTCCTTTGAAGATGTAGACGGTAAGTGTGTGTCAGTGAGTGCAGGGAGCACACAGCCAGTATTTACACCTCTGAATAGAGTTTGGTAGGAGATGAACGGGAGATACGCCTTTCCTTAACCTCAGGCCAACATTAGCATGTTTAACTTGAAACTGAATGCAAACAGACACATGTGGCTGTATGCATGCTGAAAAGACAAATGCATGCAAACACACAAGTACTTAAACAATTATCTTGAGTCTTTTTTAAGGATAAACAGTCAACACATACAGTATTTTACAGCCTCTAACATTATTAGACAGACCTGACCATGGCTCTGATATGCCAGTAGCCTAACTGTGTATTGATAAATGCATGGCGCTGTCCGTAGTGCTGAAATGATAGATAGATTTTTTTTTTATTGCGACTTTTTCTCAGAGTCCCGCCCTTCTGTGAGTTTCGTCTTGGATCTATAGTATTCTCTAAACTATATGGCTGATGAAGGTCTAGTACCGAAATGTCGCTAATAAATGTATCTTTGCAAGTTAGACGGTGTGTAGAAGTTTTGTTTAAAACTTTTGACCTACTCGTCCCCCTCCTACGCACCTGCCTAATAAAATAAATGTACGTAAAATGTGTGTAAAGGAGTATTCTCCTGAACATGATGGAGTGTCAAATTAAAGGTGGAGAACGCCTTAGTTGTATAAGTACACACTTGTAATGTTATCTATCTAGCTCAACAAAAAATACAACAGCTGTAAGATTATTATCATCATGGCCAACTTGAGAAACTGCATTTGTACTATATGTAGCCTACTGAATGTACTACACTTTGTTTAGCTGGTTCAGCTTTGTTGGCTAGCTGGACAGGTTGTGCAATAATAGCCACCATTTATTTTTTGTCGCATGATGAAAGATTAAACACCAGGAACAATGATGAAAGATTAACCATCAGGGAACAATAAATTTAAAGTAACCATAGCAATAGTTACTTTGCCTCACTGGGGAAACAGACCTGACCATGGGTAAAAATGACTACAAAACAAACTGAATGACGTCTTGAACACTTTTTGTTTCTGCCAGTAGTAAGTGGTATGGGGTTGACAATTTTGGTAGAGTTCTATACCTCTTGTTTATCAGGACCCCTCCATATAATGACAATGACACAGAAACAATTAGTGTAAGACATTGACAGACAGTGGACAATACTGCAAATAATTATAATTTATTCTTTTGTTTTCAGGCAGCATAAACTACAGCATAAGATACTATAAGATACACTTGTATTGTTCCTGCGCAGGGAAATTGAAAACTTGCAAATTATTAATCAGTGTTGGCAATAAGTGTGCTGATGAACCAGCTGAATCAGTTGTGTTTATTCATAGGGTTTGGATTTATTGGTTGTATTAGTTTTGACTACACAAATACAAGTGCAACAGGTTAGAGCAAAGACCAATTGATTGATACTAAATTATAAATAAATAATATTTGTCAACATGCATATCTACCTGTGAAAGGTTTGGAACAATGTTTGTCTATTGCCTTTACAGTCTATATAGTGTATTGAGTGTGTAAAGCAGAATGAACCTCCATTTAAACCAATTTGACAAAGGAAGATTGAGATAATCTGACATTTACCAGGAGCAGCAACAATCCTTTCTTTTTAAAGATTTTGTCTGATTCTGTGCTTCAGCTTTGACATTCAAGGCTGTTTGTATGACCTCACCAACTGGCAGCAAAGGATCACCTCTCTCTCTCTCTCTCTCTGTCTCTCTCTCTCTCTCTCTCTCTCTCTCTCCAACATCTAAATATGTGGTAGAGTTTGAATAAAGCTTCTTTCTGCTCTCCTACTCAGGCAGGAGCAAGAGGCCCCTGGAGTCGCTGGAACTGGGAGCTTTGGAGCATTAACGGTACGTTTCCAACTTACCACTGGATTCCCTAACAAGGAATATTGTGAAGGGGTTTTAGGGGATATACTTTGACACTTCTTCATCATCTGATTGAGGGGACAGGTATTGGTTGAGGTACTTTACTCAGATGTCAAAGCAAAGGTAACAGTTTGAAGTTTCTTTTTTGATATCAAGCTGTTCGGATCTCTGGGATGTTAATTATAACTAATACTGTACAAGTCAGATTTGACATAACAGATAACATAAGGTTAGATTTCGTGCTCATGATGCCATGAGTGGGAGTTGTGATTTATTTGCTGTAAGTCTGGTATGGCTTCTGAGTTTAGCTGAGTTGACTTTAGTGAGTTGTTAATGGAGTCAACTTTAATTCCTTTGTGCTGTGTGTGATTCCACAGTGATTTCAAATGTATAATGTGGCTAAAATACGAGTTTTAAAAGCAGGACATTGTTAAAATGTTATGTGGAATACAGAAATGAATTAGTCAGTTTGTTTTCTGGATGGCTTTCCTTGATGAAGAGTGGCATGTATGCAATTTTACTCAGTTTTTTAAATTAATTTTGTCTCAGTATGCCAGTACTCAATGTATTATTGGGAAAACAATGTTACTTATTGCAACATAGAAAACTGTCACAAGTGACATCCTGTTACTATGGTAACATCAAGTTGTTTGAGTGCAGTTGTTCACTTAAAGCAAATGTCTTTATAGTTAGGCAAATTAGTTAGGCAAGATAGTGTGTGTCTACTTATGTGTATGTTTGATACATTAAACTAATGTGCACATGCTGCTCAAGCATTTGTATGTCTTTGTATGTCGGTGTCGGTACTAATGCACCCATAAGCAAGAACCTGTGAATATGATTTCTCCTCCACTCATTTAACTGTACAAGAGTCTGTGTGTGTTCTCAAACACAGGTCTTACAGTATGTGTCAATAGCGACGTATGCACACACATACTCCCACGCGTTTTCTTTACCAGGGGCATTGGATGTGCGCTCCCACACATCCCCATGGTAATCTATGAGTGTTGGTCTGTGTTTCTGTGTGTGTATGCGTATCAATGTCAACTCTGTTCTTCTGCTGAGGGACTCTGTAGGGTTGGAGGAGAGAGGGAGGTGGTGAGCCTCCCCTGGATGCTCGCCTTGTGTTTACCTTGGCAGGGTCGCGTCCCCCAAGGCCCTGCCCCTGTCCGTTGCTGGAACAGACCATGGCCTTATTGCCCCCCACCTCAGCTGGGAGCGGAACATACCACAGCGGCCGAACAGGGGAGCCAGCAGCCACCCCACCGACTGAATGGACACACTGTGGAGAGAGGGCTGATTGGCTTGACCTGGCCTGGTGTGGCTTGCTCACGAATGCGAGTGCACGTTATGAAGTGGCCACAGTTTAAATGATGCATTTAAAGAGAACCGAGGGTCTGCTCAATGATAGTAAGCAATAGTGAGTCGAGGTTTTGGTTGGCTGGTGAGAGGGTTTTGCTGGCGTTCTCTGTGTAAATTCATTGTGTGAGTTAGTGCAGTTTGATTTCTAGCTAGTTTTTGCTATCTTTATTCATTTTTGGGAGGCCCACCTTGACTGTGACATATTGCATTGTAATTTCATGTAAAATAATGTATGACACCAGAAAAATATAGTACTAATGAAGACCTTTTTATGTATATATACTGTATATATCCTCTATAGCTACCTATTATCACTAACTCTTAAGAAAAGATACACATCAAAAGATTGACATTTTCACTGCCCGCTCTGGTTCAGTTTCACCATCCCTGAGGAAGTGTGCTCTGTCGCACCTATAACCACATCTATAACCACACCCAAGACTGATGTCACATTGTTCTGACACCCCCTGAAATGCACTTCTACATCAGATCCTAAGTTAAGCAAGGTGGAGGGTGGGGGTGTGGCCTTGACCAACTGCCACTTTGCTCGTTTGAAAGCCATGATGTCTCTCATGGGTTGGCCAAATTCTCTGGGCGGGCAAAGCAGAGAAAGGGGAGGTAACCTTGCTTGTTATGACCTCATAAGAAGCAATCCATTTCATAATTCGCAATCGTCTCCAAAGCTACTTAAAGGCATGTTGTATTAATGCTCATATGCATGAGCGACATCTTAAAAGGAGATGTTAATGGAAGGTTGTTGTTGTTGTTGGAAAGGTCAATTTGGGAATAATAGAAATTTGGTAATAATCCAGAAAAGTTGAGAATAAGTCCAACAATGTTATATAATTGTAAAAAGTCAGGAATCGCCCCCCAAAACAACAAAACATCGAAGGAGTTACAATACGTCATCGCAAAGAGGTTCCGGTGGTGGACTGAAGATCAGAGCCTGATAATAAAACAGTGTGCGATTATTCCAGGGAGGATCTGTCTACATATGCCGTGTGATATTTTGTGTTTCCCAAACTAAGCAAACATTCACTCTCAGACAGATCTTAGTCAGCAGGGCAAATATTAGTCCTACTGTACTGTAGCCTATGTCCTGGATCTGTGGAACTCAGAGAATGCTGGCACATCCCATGCACGCATGCACGCACGCACACACACAATATGCAGTCTAACAGTGTATTACAGTGAATAGATATGATCGTGCTTTTTATGCTGAGTCTCTTTAACTTAGAACGGTCATTGTATTTCTCTTTTAGCCTTTCATCAGGCTGCCAGCCTCAGGTCAGCCACTGCAAACACTTTGTGACTGTGAGCTCCAGGTTTATTGGTTGGAAATGTCTCTGTGTAGCTGTTTGGAATGAACTGAGTGCATTCTGCAGCCCGTCCTGGGGCTTGTGAACGCAGCACAATGAGGGTTCAGTTGGGACTCTCAACGGTTTTGTATGTTTGACTGTGCTGCACGTCACAGCAGTGGAAAGCTGAGAGAAAATAAGCAATGCGGTAATTAGGGCTTGACAGATGTGGGTTTGCGATAGCGGAGCTATGTTTATATATATCTTTTTTGTGCATGTCATAGGTTTACAAAGTGAAAAAGCCCAAAGTCCCCCCCCAAAGGGACTTACCATCTCCAACAGAAAACACTGTTCACAAACTGCTCCAAACAGCTCTGTAGTAGTCCAGCCTTTACTTCAGTGATGAATGTGCGTCACTTTGTAACACGTTATAATGCTCACCTAGCTGCTAGCATGGCACGCCCTCATAATCTGCTTCTGGCTGTCCTTACCTAGCTACTGTGCATGTGCGACTCCCAAAAAAGATGGAACAGAAGTAAGATGTCTCACTCTGTAGCTAAAACGGAGAGCTCAACACACAGGGTGAAAAGAGGAGCTGCAGCAATGTGCAGTACAACAAAAATATGGTGTGTTTTGAAAATTAAACCATGTAAACCTATTCTGATATATCCTCTACAATTATGAACTTGAAAATGAGCAGAATATGAGCACTTTAAATGAAAATGTACAGAAAACAGTAAGAAAAAAAAGCAAGACTAAGAGTCTACTGCCATGCAGCCGTTAGAGCTTTGAGCTAAATGCCAACATCAGCATGCTAACATGCTCACAATGACAATGCTACCATACTGATGTTTAGCAAGTATAATGTTTAAGATGTTTACTATCTTGTTGATATATTTGCTGCTGGAGCTGCTCCGCCCGCTACCCGACACCGGATAAGCGGACGAAGATGAATGGATGGTTTACTATCTTAGTTTGACATGTTAGCATGCTAGAATGCTAGAATTAACAGTAAACACAATAAGTACAGCTGAGGCTGATAATGACATTAGTTTTGCAGGACTCATACATTTATTGCACACATTAAATATTTGACCTGATGATGGCGCTAGAGGAAATGTCAGAGAATCACCAAAGTCTTTACGATTCACCCTGAGGGCACTATGGATATTTGTACCAGATTTAATGGCGATCCGATCCATCAGATAGTTGTTGAGAGGCGTTAAAGGGAAGAATCACGGGATCACCAAAGTCAGGATGCTTCATCCTCTGGGAACCATACATGTCTGCACAAAAAGCCAATTGAAGTAGTTTGGAAAGTAGACCCAAGTGGTGGACAAACTGACTTCTCTAACCATGTAGCTAATAAGCTTAATAAGAACTCAATTAAATAAAAGCACAAATAAATGCTCCATAGCAGTTTTTTGTTTTGGCTTAGAGCATGGCAAATACAAACATACATATATTTATTTGCAAGCAGATGAATTCTTTCTCTAGTTGTAATCAGAAAGACTTGAGATACTGAGAACAATTTGACAGCAGCAGATTCTTTTTTATACATGCACAGGCACCATGAATATACTGTATAAACACAGAGACAATAAAAGAACTGGTATAAGGTGGAAAAATGCCTAATTTTTCATTTTGAAGTCATTTCTTCATTAGTTTTCAACAAATGGAAAAGTGTTTGAAATGAATGGATGTACTTCTCCTTCTCAGCCTGAACTTAATTTTAGTACTAAAGACATTTCCTGTGCCTTGAGACAGAGGGGCTTTCATTCCTCAGTGAGCATGTAAGGTATTTCCAAATCATACTAGAGACTCTTGACGTCCACTTTCCATTTTAGCCAACAAGGCTGACATAATAACCAACCAAATGTAATATCCTAGATAGCATGGAATATGAATGTAAGTGTACAAGCAAAAATACAGTGGGGGCAGAGGAAATGATAATAAACCTGCTTATTCATTCAAACACTTACTTCATTGTTCATTCAGTGCAGCATTTGAGAGCAGTTAGAAAGCGTTTATCATTTTACATTCCCTCTATATACTCTATATACTTTATTCTATGATTATGCTCATTTTAGCCAACTTCTGATCACTAAGTGATGTGACAAGGCCAAATATCACTATAAACATTACAATGGCTTTCAGTAACTTTGAGCTCCGTCTGTTCTTTCTGTCATTAATTATCTCCTCTACACAAATTTGATTCCAGTGTCGTCCATTTGGGTGTTTTTCAGGTAACGATGACCCCCCTGCTTCTGCTTTGTGTGTCCTTGCCCTTCATCTCGGCAACAGTATTGTTTGAGCTTAAAAACCATGACGGTAAGTGTGGTTTAATAAGATGGATTCTTCATTGTCATTGTGTAAACAATTAAATACGTGTCTCCAGACCCTTTGAAAACCAGACTATAAGACAAAGAGTAGTAGACTAGACCAGACTAGTAAACTGTATTATAAAAGGTAATTGTTAGTTCTGTCATTATCTTTTGTGTAATCCTTTTTTCATAGTAATTTCCACAGATGCAATATTCCCCCCAAAAGTGACAAGCAGTACAAAAACAAAGTAGTCCTAGGACAGTTTTAAATGTGTTTTTGGTTGGTTTTTGATTGTTGCTTTGTTTAGTTTGTAGATCAAGTTGTTTAATTCATTTTATGTAGGGTTGGTGGATCGATCACTGGCTCTGCGTGTCCAAATTTTAAAGTGTCCTTGAGCAAGAACCCATAATTGCTACAGCCTTGTATGGTAGTTCTGCCGCCCTTGGTGTGTAAATGAGTGTATCTGCACTATATATTAGGTTGTATTCTCCTTAACACATAAAAAGACTAAAAACGTAACACTGACCTATCTTTGCATTAGACTTGGATGGCACATTGCGTGTCAGCATCCCTATGGAGATGCCTCTCCGTCCTCTGCTGGGCAGCAAGGTAGTGGTACCATGTTACTTCCAGGACAACACAGTCAATGACACCGTCGCCCCGACCGTCACCCCGCTCTCCCACCGCATCAAATGGACCTACGTCACCAAGGAGAAAGTCACCACGATCCTGGTGGCGTCAGAGGGAAAAGTTCAAGTGGAGACAGAGTATTTGGACAGAGTGACGATGATCAACTACCCGCTGGTGCCCACTGATGCAACCATCGAGATAACAGAGCTGAGGTCCAAAGATTCTGGCACCTACCGCTGCGAGGTGATGCACGGCGTTGAGGACAACTATGACTCTGTGGACATCCAGGTTCAGGGTACGCCGCAGAAACATTAAGTTTAATTTAATTCTACTAAATCTAATTCTACTGCAATATTAAAATCATTATCTACTCACCACATGGAAGTAAAACTTCCTTCAGTACATAGAACAACTTAGCCCCTGGAATTTATCTCAAAGGTCCTCTTTTACTAAAGGTTTACAGGAAGATCTTTTTACATGTCCAAAACATTTAAAACTTCTATGTTTGCAGCAAAATCCAAGTGTTGCTAAAACTTTATTCAATATTTTTCTCAAAAACAATGCTCTTAGAGACCAGTATCTAATATTAAGGATCACTTTCCGTATCTCACAGGTATTGTATTCCACTACCGAGCCATCTCCACCCGCTACACCCTGACGTTTGAGAAGGCAAAGGCTGCCTGCATCCAAAACAGTGCCACCATTGCCACTCCAGCCCAGCTGCAGGCTGCTTACGACGACGGATACCACCAGTGTGATGCTGGATGGCTCTCGGATCAGACTGTCAGGTAGTGTCCGTCAATCCATCCTTCATTTCAAAACAGCTTATACTGATCATTATGGACAGGCAGCCATCAAGCCATCAAACAAAGTTACAGTCACACCTACGGGCAATTTAAAGTTTCTAAAACACCAAACCAACACGTCAAAAGCCACACAGATACAATAACAAAGTGCAAGTTCCACACAGAAAGGACAGGCTGGCCTGCAGATTCAAACCCAATATCTTCCTTTGTTGCTGAATGACCACTGAGCCACTGTACTGCAGAAGTCAAGGCCGAGGTATGCTTTAATGAACTGGTGTATTTATAGCTGTTTTGAATGGCCACACTTGAATGTCTACTGTAAAAATATGGATAATGGTGCACACTTTCAGACAGTCTTTCCTCAAAGGCATTCATGCTGTTGACAGAAGTAGTTGTAAGAAGAATAAAAAGAGACAGTTTGAGAGAGAAGTTCCGACATACAGGAGTGCAGAAAGAGAGGATTTTAGACACCATTTGACCATTTGACAAGCACTACCAACATGACGTTTTGGGCTTTGGTGTCTAATTTTGACAGCGATAATATAAAACTAAATAATATCTTAAACATACCAACAGACTTGCAATACATTACAATAAAAGAACTGATGTTGTTACTGACTTTTTATCAAAGTCCATCTGCTGACCGACTTCTCCCTTGACCTCTCAGGTACCCTATCCATGAGCCACGGGAGCGTTGCTTTGGAGACAAGGAGGACTTCCCCGGCGTGAGAACCTATGGCGTGAGAGATGTCAATGAGACCTACGACGTGTACTGTTTTGCTGAGAAGCTGTCAGGTACACTTATCGAACAAGGGTAGCATTTGAGAGCAGTTAGAAAGTGTTTATCATTTTACATTCCCTCTATATACTCTATATACTTTATTCTATGATAATGCTAATTTTAGTCAACTTCTGACAAGGCCAAATATCACTATAAACATTACAATGGCTTTCAGTAACTTTGAGCTCCGTCTGTCCTTTCTGTCATTAATTCTCTCCTCTACACAAATTTGATTCCAGTGTCGTCCATTTGGGTGTTTTTCAAGTAACGATGACCCCCCTGCTTCTGCTTTGTGTGTCCTTGCCCTTCATCTCAGCAACAGTATTGTTTGAGCTTAAACTGTCACTGTCATGTCAATGATGTGTCTCCTTTCCTCTCTCCTCCCAGGCAGGGTCTTCTACTCCATGTCTGTCGAGAAGTTTACCTTCTATGAAGCAGGAGATCAGTGTGCCAAACTCGGTGCCCGACTCGCCACCACCGGAGAGCTATACCTAGCCTGGAAAGCTGGCATGGATGTGTGTAATGCTGGCTGGCTGGCGGACAGGAGCGTACGCTACCCTATCAATATCGCCAGGCCTCAGTGTGGAGGGGGGCTTCTGGGAGTAAGAACTGTCTACCTGTTCCCCAACCAGACAGGATACCCCTACCCAGACTCTCGCTATGATGCTGTCTGCTTCCAAGGTAAATCCTTCCTGGAGATTTTAGGGGAAATCTACCTGGACAAACGATACATGTTCAGTGGATTCTGAGAGCTTCTTTGTTGACATAACTCTAACTAACTGTTATGTAATAATTCTAATTTAGGGTGGATTTCTGAAATTTCTGGGACCCTTAAGGCTTTAAAACATTTATCAAACAATTATCCAATCTTCTCTCCTCAGCTGGTGAGGATGCCGATGCCGTTCCCGTGAGGACCACTCCTTTTCCAGACATAATCCGCATGACACCCACCAATGGGATGTACCCAAGCTTCACCCCGACACCTGGGGGAGAGGAGATCAAGCGTGGAGAAGTAGCCTCCACCCTACTGCCCGTCCCGCCCAGTATGACAGATTTAGATTCTGCCATGGCTCCCACAGGTAAGTTGGTTATGTACTTGATCAATGAAAAAAAAACATGTTGGATTATTGGCCAGAAGTCTTACTCTGTCATTGGCTAATCTTATGTTACATAACCACAGAGCAGCCAATAAATTACATATACATGTTCAAACTATGAGTACATGACCACAATTTGCATCTGGAAAATAATGGCATAATGCAGGGCTGGACTGGGACAAAAAATCGGCCCGGGCATTTTTGGCCCAGGCGGCCCACACCCACCGTGATTGGTCAGAGACATTCCCTGCAGACAGTCCTCTTAAAATATGCGTCCATTCTATGATATGTGTTGCCTAGTGTTCTGCGTTCATGTGATAGTTTTGGATCCTTCAAGAGGTCTCAAGACTTATCTGTTGATCTTACACTTAAATAATTAATTCATTCTTAGAGTTATGATTTGTATATTTATGGTATTTTTTATTATTATTATTGATATTTGATATTGTATTGCCATTATTGTTATTATTAATATTTTGCTTAATATTGGCTTAGCAACTTTTAAAAACTGTTTACTGTTAATTTTAACCATTGTAAGATTCATATTTTGTCGCTTTGGACAAAAGTGTCTGCTAACTACAATAACCATAACCATAACCCTTCCCAAAAGCTACAATAAAGCTGGGAGTAGTACATGCCCTGGAAAAGAGAAGCAGTGTACTCACTCACTTTTGATTGGCGACCTGGAGGCCATAGGGTAGCCTACACAATGTCCATACTCAAGTCCAAGTAAATGCCAAAGATAAAGTTTAAAGTATAATTTCAAATTATTTAATTTACTTAACATTTAAGTATACAAGTGTATTGTCAGTAAAGTCAATCAAAATGTTGCCTTGGCCCACACCAATGAACAAGAAATATTTACTCTAACAAGGTAACCTTTAATTGAGTGAGAAACAGAGAGAAATGTCAGCTAAGTTAAGGTATAATTCATTTAGCTTAAATCTCTGGGCAATGTAGAGAGACAGCTGTACACATAGTATACATGAGCCTAGTAGAACAGGCTGTATACATAGTATACATGAGCCTAGTAGAACAGGCTGTACATAGCATACATGAGCCTAGTAGAACAGGCTGTTACATAGTATACATGAGCCTAGTAGAACAGGCTGTTACATAGTATACATGAGCCTAGTAGAACAGGCTGTACATAGTATACATGAGCCTAGTAGAACAGGCTGTACACATAGTATACATGAGCCTAGTAGAACAGGCTGTTACATAGTATACATGAGCCTAGTAGAACAGGCTGTACATAGTATACATGAGCCTAGTAGAACAGGCTGTACACATAGTATACATGAGCCTAGTAGAACAGGCTGTTACATAGTATACATGAGCCTAGTAGAACAGGCTGTTACATAGTATACATGGGCCTAGTAGAACAGGCTGTTACATAGTATAGATGAGCCTAATAGAACAGGCTGTATACGTAGTATACATGAGCCTAGTAGAACAGGCTGTATACATAGTATACATGAGCCTAGTAGAACAGTATAGTATAGATCACAGACTTCAGCTACCCAACAGGCCAACCCTTAAACAGTTAGGTTACCTGACAGCCACTAGCTTTAATGTTACTGCCAAACTGCTTGTTGTCATGATGTGAGGCGCGCGCACACACACACACACACACACGCACAACCTGTTAATTCACGTACTTCTTACCGTTGTCAACTAGGCCTACTCTCTCTTCCATCTGTTCCTCCCTCTCTCCCTGTCATGGTCACTCTCCTCCTCCTCGGCCTCTTCCCTGTCATCATGATGTTGTTTCTGCTGTATAGCCAGCCACCTCTCCTCCTTCCTCTACTTCAGGTAACCTAATGCTGATGTTGAAGCAGCTACTACAGCCCCAAACATGTCAGACATGTTGGCACATTTTGAGGCATTCGCCTGTAGATACTTAATCTTTTTCTCCCGTAATTTCTGTACACATCGCTTGCGTATGGGGTTCCGTGGTCGTTTGTCCATTTTAACGTGGATGCTAAACTTCCAGCATATTATAACGTTTACAGCTCGTGTCTCAGGGCCGGGAGTGGGGAAGGGTGATCCTGGATTTGATTGGGTTAGGTCTAGTTTAGGATTGTAGTTGAGCTGATTCCGGTTTCCAACTTCGCTCCAGGTGTGTCAGTTAAAACACGGACAGAGACAATTATCGCTCTTGACGCTTTATTACATAAGGCAACAGTACAAAATGGGCATGGGTAGCTCTGCTATGGCTGTGTATCTGTGTGTGGTTCTGCAAAGAAACAAATAACATTGTGAAGGCTACCATACACAATGCATATGAAGTATATAGGCTAGCAAACAACAACAAACCCACTATTAATTACACTATATCAATGTAATGTAACTACTGCAGCATAATACAATACACTAATAATACAATAATGTAGCTAAATACAAACGTGAGCAAGAGCTTCCAACAATCTGCATTATAAATCAACAGCCACGTGCAAAGTAGCTAACAGGTGATTAACACAAACATCGAAATTACCAGCTAACTTACTTAAATGTAAAAGAACTACAGACCAATACAACAACAGGCCCAAATGAACTGACAACGTAAGCTATGGGACTTACAGTTCTCAAAGACGCACACACGCGAGCTCAACTGATTATCCTCTGGACGCACACAGTCTCTTTTCTCTTTCCCCACTTTTCTCTCCGTGTGGCGCGTGCGCCCGCTCGCAGTAAGGCGCGTGTCCGCGCTACCCCCCGGCATGCAGCCACAATCAGTCCTGACAGACGGACTTTTGTACAATTACCGAATGGGCCGCTGTCAGTTATCTATGGGCCGGCGCGGCCCAAAAAAATAAAAAAATTAAAACAAAGGCCGATAAATTATATCGGCGATTCGGCCCAAAAGTGCGTCGGCCCACCGGGAAAATGCCCGGTATGCCCGATGGCCAGTCCAGCCCTGGCATAATGAGAAATGAAAGGTGACTGAACAAAGTAGGCTAAGGTGGAAAAAGAGTAAATGACATAACATGAGAGTTTTTACCTTCCTTCTGTCCTATTGTGTTTCTTCTCTTCCCTCACTTTCATTTCTCAGGTGTGGTGTTCCACTACCGACCCATCACCGGTCGGTACACTCTGACGTTTGTGGAGGCTCACCAGGCCTGCCAGAGTGTCGGGGCGGTCATCGCCAGCCCCCAGCAGCTGCAAGCAGCCTACGAGAAAGGCCTGCACCAATGTGATGCTGGCTGGCTCCGCGACCAGACTGTCAGGTTAGCTGGAGGCATGTGTAGGATAGAGATAGACCAATATCTCATGATTCCTGGAGGGATGTCATGGCAAAGCAAAACCTTAATATAATACAGTACCAATATTCTCTTTCATGCTCAGGTATCCCATTGTGTCACCCAGAGATAACTGTGCTGGTAATCTGCCACTCCTCCCAGGAGTCAGATCCTACGGCCTGAGACCAGCTAGCGAACATTACGATGTTTTTTGTTATGTGGAACGTCTGCGAGGTGAGGAGCTCACTCTCTTAAATATCTATCCACCTACCTATCTACTGTATCTCACATGTTTCAGCTCTTCTAAATGTGAGTGAATGTTTCTTCCAGGTGAGGTGTTCTTTACCAGTGACTATGACAGCTTCTCTTTTGAGGAGGCTGTGCAGCACTGTCAGAAACTCAACACCACCTTGGCCACCACTGGGCAGCTGTTCGCTGCCTGGAACCAAGGGCTTGACAAGTGCCGTCCAGGCTGGCTGATGGACCGTAGTGTCCGCTACCCCATCACAACTCCCAGGTCACACTGTGGAGGCGGTCAGGTTGGGGTTCACATGATCTATGCCTACCCCAACCAGACAGGATTTCCTGATGAGCATTCGCGTTACGATGCTTACTGTTTTAAAGGTAGGTAAGGGTTAGGTGTCTCAAAGTCTCCTAAACAGCACTTCTTTTAGACAACTTCACCAACATTAGATGTTATTGCTATTTCTTAAAAACTCGCATTAACTCATCTGTTATTTCATTTTGTCTTTTTCAGCTGAAATTCCCATTGTTGACGTTGAACATGAAACCAGTGTGAATCTGACGACGGTGGAGTCTGTGGTGGTCACAGTTGATCAGTTTGCCCCTACAGGTGAGACGGATGAATGAAATCTGTTCTCTGAAGTCCTCGTTAATACCTTGGCTTGGTCTTGAGGTTTTATTATTTCTCTAAATACGTGGTCCTAAATATTATCTTAAATTTGTCAAAGTTGTTTATACTTTAATTAGTATGCATCTTCATCATCTCGTTTGTTTTTAGTTGAAACTACTGTGCACTACAATGAAACTGAAACTAGTGTGAATATTACTGAAATGGAGCATTTGATCAACAAGACAACCATCACAACTCATCAAGTTGCTCCCACTGGTAAGACAACTGGAAATAACTGTGACTGAAAAGTGTCTTTTACTTTCCCTTTTAATTCCTTACAATCATTAGGCTACAGTTATATCATTTCAATAAAGCTAAACACAATGTTTCACTTTGCTAAACAAGATATAACAAAGTATCTAATTTACTCTTGATTCTTGTTAATATTTCAACCAGTGAGCTCCCTTTTACCTCCAGTCCCTGTTGATGTGTCTGGCTCTGGTTCAGCTGTTGATGTGTCTGGCTCTGGTTCAGCTGTTGATGTGTCCGGCTCTGGTTCAGCTGTTGATGTGTCCGGCTCTGGTTCAGCTGTTGATGTGTCCGGCTCTGGTTCAGCTGTTGATGTGTCCGGCTCTGGTTCAGCTGATCATTCAGCCAGTGGGGAGATCTCAGGGGGATTTGGCACCTCCGGTACCAGTGTTGATGCCTCCGGTTCAGGACAGAACGTCATCTTCAGCGGACGCACTGACGTCTTCTCCGGAGGTCACTCTGCCTCTGGAGGTCTGCAGGAGGCAGAAGGGGGAAGTGCTGTCAACTTCACATCTGGAGAACTGGGTAGTGCATCTGGATCTGGGGAGGGGTTATACAGTCAACACTCTGGCTTCACTGTATCGGGATCAGGTTTTACTAGTGGAAGTGGGGACATCAGTGGTAGCAGTGGTGACTTGACCATCATGGTGGATGGGAAGATGGAGGAGGTGTCTAATACTTACCAAAAACCCACTGAGCAGGAGTTAGGCCAGGGAGGCATTGATACAAGTGGGGCATTCTTGGAATCAGGTACGTCCGGATCTGGAAGTATGTCCGGGTCAGGCTCGGGTGGATTTTCTGGCATCTCATTTGTCGACCACAGTACCGTTGATCTGACAGTCCAGCCATCTGGTGAGCAGGAGGTGTCTGGATATCGCCCCTTTGGATCTGGGGTCCACAGCGGCTTTCCCAGTGGTTTTCCATCTGGTGTCTCAGGCAGCGGCTCTGCCTCTGGGTACTATATACTGCATCATGATGATGTCATTTACCTAACAGACAATGACATGATAGAAGTGACCAAACCGCCACAGGTACGCCACCCTGAGCAGGGACGGGGGGTGGTGGAGGTAAGCGGGGAAGGAAGTGGGTCAGGGAACCATCATGAATTTAGTGCCACTTTGGACCAAAGCTTGCATCTCTCAGGAAGTGGAGCCCCTCAGGAAAAACCGTCTGCTGAGAAGCTTTCTATTGCCCTACCGCCTGGAATGAATGTCACAATTGCCAGTCTCGGTGAATCAGGACTCCCGGAAACCCGTGCAGAACCTACAGTTTATGCAGTGACTCCAGACGCAGCCTACACCAGCCCAACCACAGCACCATCGTTGTCATTAGCAACCCCTGCTGTAGTGGAGCAACCTGCAGTAGTGGAAGGTATGTGGTGGTACCATACTGTTTCATGAGGCCAAAAAAGCTGTCGTATTCACATTTTGCGAAATGCACTTCTATGTCCACCCAACTATTTTAGCAATTCTCCTTGTAATGCAGCACCACTGATGAACTGTAACTACTTAATCAGCAATAATGTTCAAAGTCAAGTCTCTTTCTCTCTGCTGTCAACCTCTGCAGACCTCTGTGATCCAAACCCCTGCGGTTCAGGATCCTGCTCTGTGCAGGGAGAGCTCGCTGTGTGTCAGTGTCCTACTGGTTTCACTGGTGAAGACTGCTCGACACGTGAGTCACCAAACTACCATAACAAACACCACTGTATTGTTTTTATTGCCATTTAGCTTGTACTGGATACCAATATAGAAATTCTATCTTTTATATACAGCATTTTATGCTTTTGTCCAAATGTGTTTTACTGTGTGTGTGTGTGTGTGTGTGTGTAGCTCTGCAGGGCTGTGCAGAGGGCTGGCTGGAGTTCAAGGGAAGCTGTTACCTCCACTTTGTGGAGAGAAACACCTGGTCTGAGGCTGAGCAACGCTGTCAGGAGGTCAACGCCCACTTGGTCAGCGTTGGCTCCCAAGAGGAGCAGCAGTTTGTCAATTGTGAGTAGCTCAGTGTGTGCTTCTACTGCTCCCACGTGTTTTTGCTACAGTTAGGGTAATTCTATTTCTCTCCAAAATGTATGGATTCTTCCTTGGCCCATGCCACACCCTTCTACCAAGTTTCATGAACATCGCGCCAGTAGTTTTTCTGTAATCCTGCTGTCAGACAGACAAACAAACAAACAAACGGACAAACCAAAAACATATCCTCCTTGGCAGAGGTAAATATCTAACAGGTGGGACAGTATAAGTAAAGGGGAGAATGTCTAACTTTTAAGAGCTATAAATGCTACATCGCTGGTCAGGTTTTGATGAAATAGGGAGGGAAAATGTATCTTGTTACTACTACAGCCATTTGAGGGATGCAAGGATACTATGAGGGAGGACATCTATAAGACGTTTAAGCTAAAATATATTTTTCTTTGCAATGCAGCCAATAACCAGGACTACCAGTGGATTGGACTTAATGACAAAGATGTGCAGAATGAGTTCCGCTGGACAGACGGCACTCCTCTGGTGAGTTTCGTTGCTTAACAACTCTCTACATAATTTATCTTTTATATCTATTAATGATCGTCTTTGTAACGTCCTTAGACCTTCGAGAACTGGAGGCCCAACCAGCCAGATAACTACTTCAACTCTGAGGAGGATTGTGTGGTGACGATCTGGCTCGAGGGCGGACAGTGGAATGACGTGCCCTGCAACTACCATCTTCCCTTCACCTGCAAGACTGGACCTGGTAGGCTTACTGGGTTGGAATATGTATCTGGCCAAGAAGTGATTCTGGAAATTCTTTCTAGTAGGAAAATTTGGATGGGATGTGAAACAAAATTGAACCAGCAACCATGACCAAGACAAGATTTGTAACCACCAACTGTCACTTGACGTCTGTTTATTAATAAACTGTTTATTTTTGTGTTTTAATTGGTTGTCCGTCTTCTTTTTAAGCCACGTGCGGAGCTCCCCCTGAGGTGGAACACGGTCGGCCGATGGGCAGCGGCAGAGAGCGCTACCTTGTCGACTCTATAGTCCGCTACCAGTGTGACGCAGGCTACACACAGCGCCACCTGCCCGTCATACGCTGCATGCCAGACGGACAGTGGGAGAAGCCGAAAGTGGAATGTACAGAAGGTGAGCTTGCAGGGATATGCTGACATGTGGATTTACCATCCAGAATTTAAAAACATGGTACTGTGGCTCAGTTAACAGCTAATTTTAGCAGCATCAGTGAAAAACAACCAAAACAGGAGGAATTGAGAGCACAACTGCCCTTCTATATATAGTGGAAATGTTGAGTTCAAAAGTAGCTTTTATCACATATTAGATCTGTTGGATCCAACATGAGTGTGTGGTCTCTAAAGCTGAATTTATAGTTGTACATTGAGGAGTTACAGCATAGCGTCAGAGCCTAAGTGCGTAGCCGGCATAGCTACACCAACGATGAGATAATCATAGAAATGTAGTCTCAGTAGTCTTCCCCTTAACACAGTAAGCCATTTCCATCTGCTCACCTTGATCACCACTTGGTGTTACAGTAAATCTAAACAAAGCGATTGCATGGGTGAAGTTTCTATTAAGTAATGAGACAAGGCTAATATCTATATATCTATATCATGTATGTGATATTGTACATTAGGGCATTAACAAATAGTGTAGTTTAGTTATCAACTACTCCCCAAAAGTCGGGGAAATGCAATCTCACCAATAAAGATAAATGTCCCCAGATGTCATGACATTTATGAATGTTATTCGTTTATTGAAAAACATCAATAGTGGCTGACACACAGCGGAATGAGCCATCATAAGGACACAGATAATTAACACATTTTCCTCAGATAGCAAGTGTAACCAGAAAATAGGCTGTAAACTGTGTAGTCTCGCATTGCCAGACCTTCCTCCACAGCGCTGCGGAGGAGGATCTAGCTAGTCCACACATCATTCCGGGATAGTAGAAAAACGCATTTCTTTAAGCCAATTACAATCGTCTTGGGCGAAGCCAAGTGCCGCAAAATAGCCTCGGGGGAACTTGTTTTGGTGGAAGGTGCTTGTTCAAAAGTTGTTTTAGTCCTGCAACAGAAAACTCAGATTGAACAGATAGTCTAGCTAGCTGTCTGGATGTACCCTGCAGAGATCTGAGGAGCAGTTAACCAGAGTCCTCAGAAATCCACTGGAGTTTAGAAAGCAAACACAAAGAGAGCGGAAGGTGATGGACATCCAGGTTGAAAATGATGGATATCCAGCGGTTCTTCTGGTGGACTGGAGCAAACCCCTAAATGAATCACCGTTGATATAGACTATAAACAGTGCAAACAGAAATTCAAAACTTACCACAATGAAACGGCATAATAAAAGTGCAAAAATAGATAATATCTAACATCTGTGTGTCCCTGATAAAGTGACAGTTTATCGCTGTCGCTACAGTCATCTTTTATTTATTATTATTCTAATTTTGCACTCCTGGTTAGCATTCAAAAAAATGTCCGGTCTATGTCCGTTGCTTTACCGCCTTGCACTGCACTGTCTTAAATCACACAGAACAACTATGACTTGCTTACCCGCACCGCCCCCTGCTGGATATCTGATGTAATTACATGCATATCTGATACATTGCCACTACTTCATTACTTCGTTACTGCAACCTTGTTAAACCCACAGATGAACAAATAATCGACAATAAAGCGCCAGGTTGATTACTGGTCGCATATTCTAATATTCCACTATTCTGTGAAACCCCTACTGTAGACATGTAGCATGTACATGTACCCCTAGACTACCTGGGCACCCCTAGTGCATGTTTTTAATCCACTTCATTCATGAATAAGAGATGGAGGACCCAGGCTAATGATGGGAGATTTAAACCTTGAAACAAACATGAATTGTAAAGTGTGTTAAATACACCTCCTGCAGAGCTAACGTTTCAACATTACACTGATGAAGAGCCCATGGTAGCTTTGAAAATGGATCCTCTAAGCCACACCACTCACAGGGTAATGTATAAGTCTATTGGCAACTTGTGTTTACATGATGTCATCAGTATGCATACCTTTTCTCTCCCACAGCCGGTGCCAACAGCAACAGGCTACACAAAAGATCCCTCAGGAAAAGAAGTAAAGTGGTCAGAAGCCAACAGGAACAGAGGAAGCTGCTCTGAGCAGGAATGAAAAGGACATACAACAGAGAGCCACAAAGGACCCCCCTCTTGTAAAGAAGCATGGACACCAATGCAAATGCCCGACCAAAAAGATAACACACACACTAAAGCACATTTAGACAATGATAGTGTAATTGACTGATGTTTTGGATCTTTGAGTGTCACCCTGCACCTTCTGAAGCCAGTTTGTTATATGTATTTGTCCTGTCTAATTTATAGCTGTGATCTAGTATTTGAAAGCATTTTTTCAATGCACATTATGACATTTTCTGCAATCAGTTGCCAGCACTGCACACAAAGTAAGGTAGATAAAATGGTCAAATAGTCATGTAGAGGCTTAAGAGTGACACACAAAGTCCAAAACAGCCCAATAAAATAAACGCGTTTTCGATTGCAGCTGGATTCTCTGAAGTCAAACACATTGTTACATAGACTATTGCTATATTTTTAGGGTATGTTTCTAGATCTGTTTCTTAGTAGTTTTTATTTCTTTTATTTAGTCTTGAAGGACTGGTGAAACAATACTGTTTCTTACATTATAGGCAAAGACAGTGAATCTCAAACCTTTTTGGTTGTGACCCCTGAAAATACAGCAATGCGAACATGTTACCTCTCCTAACCTACAATATAAGAATGGTAATTTCGGTTTTGCTTTATTTGAATTATCAGAGGAGTCCTACAAAAATCCAGAATTGCATTACAACCCCAATCTGAGTAAAAGCAAGGGGTAAAAGATATGCCGATACATTGGTGATAAGCCATCTTTCAAGACCGCGACCTCAAATTTGAGAGCTACTGTGCAAAAACATTGCCACAGTATCAGATATACTGAAATGATTGTGCTGTTCCAATTGATGATGAATATAGAAATCCAAGTTCAAGACGTGATTAAAGTCACTGCCACAGACCTGGATTGAAATAATCAGCACTTGTGCACTTTTGGGAGTCTTCAGTCACTTCTGTGCTAATCATTTGAATCCAGTGCACCTTAAAGACGAAAAAAAAAACTCATCTGTAACCGACACATTTCAAGCAACAAAATAACAAGTGAGATTTACAGTATGAAGCTGAATTGGCTGATGGCTTTTCTGCCAGGACCAGGTTGCAAAAGATCCACACCCAGTTTTGCATTTTGTGGTTTATGTTTGCAACTTCTCAAGAGCAATCAATGACTTCTGTCAGCACTGTCTGATGTAAGAATAATGCTTTTATGTGATTCGGTGTTTACTAAATGAATGAGTTTCTCACTGTAAATATTCTACCATTCTCTGAACAGCAGGATCTGTCAACAACTCACGCAGAGCAGACAATTTAATTGTTTGATTAATTCATAATCAACCTGTTTGTTGATTTGTTTGTTTTATTAGCTGGTTAGCAGTTATGAGCTACTTATCAAGTAGGCATGACTTTTGATAGCCAGCTGAACATAAAGTCTCAGACATCTTCATGAAGGTTTCTGGCGTTGGTAATATGACAGGGTCTTTAAACAGAAATGTACTTCTTAAAACTTGAGGAATTTCACACTTTTAGGGAAAAGAAGCTGTGAAAGCAGTAAAATGATTATGAAAAATGATGAGAAAGAAGATGAAGAAGGTTGAGGTGGAGGTTATAAAATGTTGACCATGGCCTTTTAAAGGTCAAGATTTATTTTTCAACTCTGAAAGCAGATACTTGAGTCCGTATCTGACTTCTCACAGAACAACCACACACACACAGACAGTCAAACTGGTACTCTAATGGACACACACACAATTTAGTAAACACACTACAGAATGTGAAAGTGGATGAGCGCCACAAAGTGAAACACGTAGCTTGCTCAAAGTAAATAAATGAATGCAGGTAATCTTGACACTCCTGATGTGTGCTGAAATTCTTTTACATTACAGAGTATGCTAAGATTTAAACTTGAAGCCAACGTTTGAGTGATTATGTGGCGGCCAGTTGAAGAAAATCAGTGAGTCTGTATCAGTGTTTTGATTCTTCAACAAACTGATTTATCTTTTGACAAATAAACCAAAATATGTGTAACGTTGCACACATACACATCTGTTGTGACTTTGTTCAGATCCCGAATCCTGATGTGAACATACAGTATGCTGTACTGTGCTGTACCAAATAAAACTTGGAATCATCTGCCTCTGTGAAATGATTGTACTTGTGTGCAAAACTAATGTCACTTTTTTTACCCAGGAGTCGTTCACATTTCATATTAAGGAACTGTACTATCTACCTTATGAATAAATCACAAACTGAGATATTCTGGAAACATCCTCATCATCCCCTGAGCTGTTAAATTTGAGGTTTAACTCTCCAAGCCAGAGGAACAAACCTGGCATTTAGTTTGTTTTTACCTTCCTGTGGAACGCAACCGTGAAAAAAAACACAGTAAATAGCTCCTTCATCGGCCTCTACAGCGACTACCTTCATCACAGTCAGTGCAAACAGATCTGCTCTGTGAGTGAAGCCTTGTATGCATATAAGCACACGTGTGGTTGCATTTATGTGGTGTGCCTGCGCAATCACACTGTACATGTTTGTACATTAATCTGATGTTTGTGGCATAAAATCCCTGTGTGTGTGTTGTGTGTGTGTGTGTGTGTGTGTGTGTGTGTGTGTGTGTGTGTGTGTGTGTGTGTGTGTGTGTGTGTGTGTGTGTGTGTGTGTGTGTGTGTGTGTGTGTGTGTGTGTCAACTCATGTTTGGCCAGCAGGTGTCAATAGGACGTGTTTATAAAAACCTGCTGGCAATATAATCACTGGGGCTTCTGTTCACACCCGGATGTAGGAGGGTGTAGCAATGTGTTCGACCCCACTCGTCTAAAAGTGCATCGTGCACCCAGACAGAGCGACGCTGTTTACATACAGTGGCTGTTTTGTATGGGTCAGTAACCCATCTCACCTCTCTACCCTGGCATTCCTGTTTGAACTAGAAACTGTATCACACCTTGAGAGCAACACCAATCAGCAGTTTCATGAAAATCACTGAAAACATCAGTGTTTCACAGGTACACATCCAGCAGTTAAAGGGCATACAAAAATTCTTCTGAACATGTCATTCATTTAGGATGATTAATAAATGTTTAGCCATGACTGTTGGAATGTCTGTTGGTTATTCTGTCAGACAAACAACAAACTAAATTTGGTACAGACACGTATAGATCAATCCTAATTACTTTGTTGATATACTGACTTTTCATGTAGGTCAACATTTCCACTTTCCAACACTTCAGTCCTAGTCCGGTTGCAGACCTCTAAATCACTACAGACATCTCCGATTAGTACATCAAAACAAATGTCTATTCAGTCAGACCATCAGGGTACTTTAATTCATGACAGGGCCTCAAAATCTATGCTAAATTTCTGTCAGCCTCATGTTTATTTATTATTAAATGATTAATGCTAACACCTAACATATATGCTATTATCCTCATGTGAGCGTGTCAACATCTCAAATATGTTAAATGTTAGCATCTTACCATGCTATGTGCTGACATGCATGTTAATGTTAGCATACTGTACAGGTCAAAGTACAGTTGTTTAGAGTGATGAAACTTGAGCTAAGATTAACCTAAAATGTCTTAAAATGGCCCACTGTTTCAAGTTACAGTATGCTCTGGTGCCACTCAGGCCAAACTGTTGCCTGCGTTTAGTTAAAAGGCTAAAAGGTTTGACTCACCTAAAGCTGCAGGACTAGACACCCATGTAAAGCACTGGCTGGCAGAGATAGCGGTTACTTGTCTGTCTAGTAGGCCAGATTTGGGAAGACAAAATTTGCCCTTGCTGGACCATCTGCACATGATACAGCGTAACATCTTCACCTGCTATAAGCATAGACCTATATAGAAATGGACCGAGTGACTCCACTGTTTTTGACGGAGACAAGTGAAGTATATTAGAAGCACTTTTCCGGTGATGGTTGAGCATTACTGAGCGTTACTGCGCAGCCGCAAACTGAGCTTGCCGCTGTAGATGTGACGTGATTAACATGTCTGAAAGTTGTAAGTCTTCTGGTAGCTGTGCCAAGAGAAATCTCAATCATTCCCAATCTTGCAGAGACGGAGAGCGTAGGTATATGTAAGGAGATAACATAGGCACAGGCTAATTATTGCTAACTAAAATGCTAGTTAACATCAGCATTTAAACTTAAACAGCTAATGTAAGTCCAAACTGCCTGCGAGCTTCTCCTGTACTGTACGGTAATTCATCTTCTATGCGACAGTAAGTCGCGTGGATATGATGCAATCGTTAGCCTATTTTTACAAGAACGTCTAATACGGAGCCATAACGTGAGATACAAGGTAACAGAGCCTTTTATACATTGTTGTGTTTCTTTAGAAATAAACAATGGACAAATTAAGTCTTTAAACGCTGTCAAAGTGACGCCAAAATGAATGGCAGTCAATGGGATGCTAACGGTGGGTGATGGTTTGGGTAGCATAAAATGGCGCCATAGCGGCTTCGCTCTGAGGAGGCAGGCTTGCCCCCTTGGCTATAAGGTTGTCTCCAGGTGTGTCGCATCAGTGGCTAATAATGAGTCCTGTGTGACATCACTGCTGACCCTCCAATCTCTTCCTACACATGACCTCATCTACCAAACATTTTCTAATAGTTGTGCATATGACATTCTCACCCTCAGATAACACGTTTGTGCTTGAGTACATACAGGATTTACGGGAACTTTGAAGTTTAAATTATAGTTTCCCTAAATCCAATTCTAATTGCTTCTAACAAATATATATGCATATATCATATAAAAAACGTCTCAAAAGTGGTGTTTTTATTATTTTGTAGAAAATAGTACAAATGCGTAGACATATATAATGAAAAACAAAAGATACATGTATGTAACAAAACACTGTTTCTTCTTCCACAATGGATGTAAACAAGATAGTTTAAATATTACAACAATACAGATACTCCCTCATAACTCTCCATCATAAAGCACTACTCTTAATCACCCAGAAAAATGAAAAAGAGATGCACTATACTTAATAACATGGCATACACAGACATTTCAGGAGACAAACAAAAACTCCAGTATATTTCAGTGTTAGAAAGACAGAAAGAGTAACCTTCAGTTAGTATGTGTACAATCGTGGACCAACTAGAAAGATCTGACAGGAAAATGAGATACACTCTCCACTCCCTCAACCATCAAGGTGCCCTTTAGCAAGGCACTTAACCCAGAAGATTGTGGTTGTAGTATGAAGCTCCCAAGATTGAATGTTTAAATGTTCTGGAGAGCACTGCAGAAAACAGTCAATGTGAATGTTCTGTTGAACAAATACAGGGTAGATGAAGGATTGAGGTACGGTTGGGGAGCAGTGATTTAATTTGAGTATGAAGATCGCAGCCATGTGTTATCCCCCCCTTTCTGGTCATTCTTAAACTATCAAAAAGGCAATAAGAAACTGTGGCAAAGGATTTGGAGCAACATTAGCTTGATTTGATCTGTGAGGGAAACCTTGCAGCAAAAAATTACTGAATCTACAAACAAACTATGGGAAGGTGTTCTCTTTTTCTGTCATTGCGGTTTGGACACTATACACCAAATGGCCAATAAAATGGGGACACCCCATATAATTCTAATCTGGGGTTGTTTTCATGGTCAGGGTTAGGACCCTTAGGTTCAAATTTAGGTTAACCTTAATGCTACAGCAAAAGATAGATATTTTATACAATGGTGCGCTTCCGACAGTTTGAGGAAGGTCCTTTCCTATTTCCACAAGACAATGCCCCCATGAACAAATTCACAATTTGGTGTGGAAGAACTTGACTGGCCTGCACAGAGCCCTGACCTCAAACCCATCCAACACCTTTAGGAGAAACTGGAACTGCAAGCCAGGCCTAAACTCCAAACATCTGTGGCCAACCTCACTGATGCAGCTGTGACCGAATGAGACCAAATTTCTGCAGACAGGTTCCAAAATCTTGTATCAAGCCTTCCCAGAAGAGCTGAGGCTGATAAAGCAGCAAAATAATGGCCATAGTTTTAGAAAGAGATGTGGGTGTAATGGCCGTGTCCACATACTTCTGGCCATATAATGTAGACATTTTGTACAAGTGGAATTGTATGATGGATGCACATAGTTTAACAGTTGTTGATTGGTAGTTGGGTTCAATACTGATCAGTTACAGTATTATAGAGGTGGAAAGCAATTAACCCAGATGGCCTCAAAATAGCTCAGAAATGAACAAACTGACTAACTGCTAATTTGCTTCCAGGCTACAGCCAACGCTAACCTCTCAAGCAGAGCTTTGAGCCAGTGAGTTAGAATGGTTTGTTTGTCTCTTGTGTTGTGGAGAAAAAATCTACCGATAACAGTAGACGCCATATTGCAGGTACAGAGGGGGAAACCCAAAACTACGCACCCCTGGTTCTGGTGGGCCACAGTTAGCCCGGGCCTTTGTTATAGGATAACGGACACTCCCATCAGCCAACCATCCGGCATCACAGCGGTCCAATCCCATTAGCCTCCAGGCGGCGTACATCTGGCCCACTTTGGCAATTTGAGATCCATCACTGGCACAAGCCTGGACCGCTTCTGTAAAGTTGAGCTTGGCCTGGTCATTTAAGAAGTACACAGACCCTAACGCAGAAGAGAATCATAAGTGAAAAGATTGTCATATAGTGATGTATTTAGGTTTAAAACGTGCACAAACACTCATACTGACCCTTGACCGAGGCAGAGAAGCAGAAAGCATCATAGCGGTAGAGAAGGCGATGCCGTTGTCCGTAGCTGCGCAGACCAGGAGCTATATCCACGCCCCCGCAGCCGTCACGTGGGACTGTGATTGGATACTGCACTGTGCCATCAGCCAACCAGCCAGCGTTACACCAGTCAAGCCCCTCCTCCCACGCTGTGAAGAGCTGCTCAAATGTAGCCAGAGTGGCCTCCTGATCCTGGCACGCTTGTTGGGCCCCAAAGAAGTTAAAACGGTAACGTCCTTTTTGAGAGTAGTAGGGGAACACCACGCCTATATCGGGAGGAGAAGTGTATTATGACAGTTTGTTCTGTCTTTTTATGGTCATACTAGCAATATATAGGCAGGCGACCTGGTAGTTAGAGAGACTGCCCTATTACCAAAGGGGCTTATCCAAGCTGAGATGCATTGGACATTGTGTCTTGCATCTGAAAGCATCTGTAAAATGCACAATAAACCAGATCTGAAATGTTTAGGTCTTTAAGACATTTAGGGCTTTAATATATTGTTACCTGTATAGCCAAAATTGACATGGTGCATATTACTAAGTAAATAAATTACAACAAACAAGTGGTCAATAGGGGCCCACCATGGATATATCATAAAAAAATGGAAGACTGGACTAGAAGATGACGCTCATTCATCTGAATGAAAATTGCTCTACCAGCGCATAAGCCTAAAAAGTAGATGTTACGTGAGCAACGTGTCTGAACATTGGAAGTCTTCTGGTAGCTGTGCCAAGAGAAATCTCAATCATTCCCAATCTTGCAGAGATGGAGAGCGTAGGTATATGTAAGGAGATAACATAGGTACAGGCTAATTATTGCTAACTAAAATGCTAATTAACATTAGTAATTAAACTAAACAGCTAATGTACGTCGAAACTGCCTGCGAGCTTCTCCTGTACTATACGGTAATTCCTCTACTATGCGACAGTAAGTCGCGTGGTTATGATGCAATCATTAGCCTATTTTTATAAAAACGTCTGTTGCGGAGCCATAACGTGAGGTACAAGGTAATGGAGCATTTTATACATTGTCGTGTTTTTTAGAAATAAACAATGGACAAATAAAGTCTTTAAACGCTTCAGATGTAAAGTTATTCACTGTCAAAGTGACGCCAAAATGAATGACAGTGAATGGAATGCTAACGGCGGTGAGGAGTCTGGTAGCATTAAAATGGCGCCATAGGAGGCTTCACTCTGTGGAGAGAAGCCTGCCCCCTTCGCTGTATCAGGCTTTTTTATTTTTATCCATTGGGCCCACAGATTATTTATGCTGGGCCTCCTAGTGGATTAATCCAGCAATGTGTCTGTGTGTATCTACTTCAAGTGCTTTATACTGTATTATACTCCAGGTAGAAGCTGTTTCATCAGGTCCCATCTTGAATGAGCCAATCCCTGCCACATTGTACAGTAGAAAGATTGTGTCAAAACATTTTTTGCATTAGGCTATAATCACAAGGCGCGCATGCACACACACACACAAACACACACACACACACACACACACGCACACACACACTCACTCACTCACTCACTCACTCACTCTCTCGCTCTCTCCTCACCCCGCAGCTCCAGCTCCACCGTCACACTCTCGTCCTCCAGGCCATCAATCACCTCACATCGGTATCTGCCGGTGTCGTTGAGTTGCAGCTCATTGATCACTAGGGACATGTCCCCTGGTGCCGAGCGTCGCAAGCGCACGCGGCCCCTGAAGCTGCCATAGCTGCGGTGACGGTTGCCCATGGCGACCATAACCTCAGTTTCCCTGGCGAAGGCTTCAGGGGAAGCAGGTGCATGGATGGCGTTGGCAGGCAACCAGGACCATTTGACCCGGGTCCTGCGTGGTGCGGACAGTTCAGGCTCGTAGTGGTAGTGACAGGGGAGGGTGACGGTGCTCCCCCTGGTGGCCGACACTGAAAGCTGCGGGGAATCCACGTGGAGGCGAACCCCGTTAAAATAGACTAAAAAAAAGACACAAACACCAGAAATACAACATGTGTTAAAAACAGTCGAATCATAACTTTGTTTTCTATATTTGGTATTGATTTAAAGCTAAAGCGCTCTGGTCTGTGTGGAAAGTAGTACTGAGCTGGTCAGGTAGCCTAATGGTGTAGGCTATTTGCCTGGGATGTGATTGGTGTATTGGGTTAATCCATGAATCTTATTTTATGGATTAACCCATCCCGCAATTAACCTTTTTAACAGCAGACCTTTTGAATTGTAACAGCAGGGAAAGCATAGCTGTAACTAATAACATTAATGATGGCTCCATTTAGGTCCTAGTAAACCATGAATGTGAGCCAGGATACAGTGCCCTAAAACACACACACACACACACACACACACAACATGAATGTATAAGTATGTGATGTTATTAGTAATACTTGTGCTCTCCCTGCTATGATAAAATGTCTGCTGTGAAAAAAAGTCTATAAGCTATTCACACTTAATATAGGCTATATGCCTGTGTGTGTGTGTGTGTGTGTGTGTGCGTGGGGGGGGGGGGGGGCGTGATACACACACACACACACACACACACACATACACACACAAATGTACGTACTTAACTGTTCGTGGCAACAAAAAACAATAAGACAACCACAGATCGACATCAGTAACTTTTGAATGCCACTGCCAATTATACTTCATTAAAGGTCCTATGACATGCTGCTTTTTGGGACCTTTAAGAGAAAGCAAAGTGCCTTTAAAATAGTTATTATTCTATTCAAAGCAACTCTAGTGAAGCCTGTGATGAAACACATTAATCTTTGTTGCACTTATCATTCGCTATATAAGCCTTTCAGTGTGCAATGATGTTGTCTGCTGCCGTCACCTGGGAAGGTACTCCTGTGCTGCACAAAGCAATCCTTCTTTGTAGATCAACACAAATATTCTATTTTTGTTTCGTTTTCCACAACAGTCCCTGGAGCTGTTCCATTGCAACAATTTGTATATTTTCCAGCTTTGCACTAAATTGTGGGACAATACTGTTTGTTGACAGCACACTCAAAAACTGTGATTCTAAAGTGAATTAAGTCTGCGTGCTGACGTCTGTGTGCATTAACATTTATAGTGCGAACCTACTCACTATTCAAAACCCAGTTAGAATCAGCATTGTTTCACAGGACCTAGACCGCACAGTGGACATTTTAATCTGTCTACCTCAGCTGTAACTAATAACATTAATACCGTCTTACTAGCCAACCTAAATAAAATGGAGTCATCGTAAATGTTATTATTTACACTTCTACTTTTCCTGAAACTACACTGAGAAAGATCTATTCAGTCATTCACTAGGCTTCTCACAGTGTGTACGTCCCTGCAAGACCAACTCTGCCTTTCTCCAAACTATTTACATCAGTGAACCTGTAATTGTACAGTTTAAGTGCACAGTGGTTCCAAATCTCCAATAAGTTTTACTATTTTTTCCTATATACAGTTTATTATGTACATTTTTTCCACAATATTGTCAGTGACGAAAATATAGCAACTAAGCAGTGGACCAAGGTAACAATTGATAAACAAAACACCTAATGCTACAGAATCTGTTTGGAGAAACTGATATTTTAGGTTGAGGGCAACATGAACATGGCTATGGTCACATCATTTAAGTTAAGGTATAAGTACTCTTCAATACCCTACACACACTCACAGAGGTCTACTGCAACACAAACCACATCAATCACTAGCAGAGTTTGTTTTTACAACCCGGTAGACTGTCTGGGCTCCATTAAATATAGTTGTCTTCTCCCGACACATCCAGGTGTTGTGATGTACACACACACACACATGAAGCATGTAATGGATCTGTGTCTCACACACTGAGGTGGAACAAGTATTCAGATCTTTTACTTCAGTAAAAATAGTAATACGGTGTAAAAAATACTCTGTTACATGTAAAAGTAAAACTACACAAGTATTAGCATCAAAATATACTACAAAAGTAAAAGTATGCAGAATGGCCAATTTCAGATTAATATATATTATATCACTGGATTATAATTAGCAGTGCATTATTTGGCAGATAATGTTGCAGCTGTTAAACGTGAAGTTAATTTCAACTAGCCTGTTTTATATACAGTACTGCCTGGTAGATTAACTTTTTCACATCGAGGACCTGTAAACTGACACAAATTAGACCCATTTAATAAGATTTTGTCCTAGGGCCCCCCATCTGATAGGATTTTTGCTTTTAGATGTTTATTACAGAAAGTGTATGAAACCGATGACCAAAATAGTCATACATACTGTCATTGTGTTACTTATGGATGGAATAATAGGGAACTAAATTATTCCCCTTTTTGCTGGGGACCCCCTGGAACCCCCTCAAGGAACCCTGGGGGTCCTAGGACCCCACTGGTTTAACAGCCTATTACATCATGTTGATTATATTTTGTATTAATAATCTGAATCTGCAAAGTAATTTAAGATATCAAATAAATTTAGTGGAGTTACAAGTATAATATTCCCCCTGAAATGTAGTGGAGTATAAAGTAGCAGAAAATGGAAATAGCCAACCTAAATAAAGTAGGCCTACAAGCTCTCTCAAAACTGAGTAAATGTACTTGGTTACATTCCACCACTGCCCACACATGCAGCAAAGCAAACCCAAACAAACTTAAAAGGCCTCCAGACGCACAGACAAACAAGTTTCAGACAAACGGGGGACCTACTCTCTCCGTTTCCATTCCCGTTGTTGCTGATGTCCTGGTAGTGAAAGCCGTTGTTGTACCCGGGGTTCCAGCCCTGGCCGCCGGGCAGCAGCAGGTACAAGCAGGCGGCCAGTAGGGGGCGTAGTAGACTGAGCATGATGTTGTCCTCTGCTAAATCAAGGAGCAGAAGAAATACTGAGCTCTTTATTATCTATAGCTGTGATATACTGTCTATGGTGATATACTGCAACCGGGCTGAGGACGTTGCGAAATCACACACTGGTGATTGTTTGGATAAAAACACCAATTACGTATAAATTGGTCTCAAAATAAGTGCAATAACTTTAGTTTGGCTCAAGGGAGACGGCACGAAGCGATAATCCAATTTCACAATTAAAAAAAGTTCCCTGTATCCTGTTTTATACTCGAAAAATGTGAGGAAACTTTATTTTTAAGCATGTGTTGTTTTTGTTGTGTTTAGTGTGATTATGGTTGTTGTTCCACACATTCCTTCATGTTAAATTTTCACAGCCAATCTATAAAAAAAATTATAAAACAAAACCTTTAAAAAATGCAATGCAATGTGATGACTAATGATACATTACAGGATAGGCTAGCAGATCGATCCTATGTCTTGCAGAATCTTTTCAGTCATTGACAAACGTCGGAAATGTATTTTTAATATCTTCAAATTATTTTCTTCGCAGTTTCCTCTCCCCTTACAAGTGTAGCCACATCCCCTAAACGTTTCAATAAATTATAGCCTAGCCTACTAATTAACGTTTTATATATTTAATTTTTTTATTTTAATGTATTTTTACCGCTATGCCAGCCTATGAGCCGTATTCAAGTAGGGTAACCATATCGTTTTAAAATTCAACCTCACAGCCAGCTTAACAAAACAGAAAATAAGCGAACTACCTCCGGCTTAAATCTTCCTTATGAACGTCTGTTTATGGAAATAAAAGTTGTAAAAGTCACTCACAGATAAGCAGTTGTCCGACCAGTGTGTCTTCAGCTCATCTCCTCCTCATCCTCTGCTGCCTCTCTGCTCACCGGACCCGGACACTAGAGGGGCGCGCGCGTGACGTCACGGGACGAGGCATCCCCTTTGAAGTAAACGGTGACCTCATCATACACGAGCCCATACAGCAGATTGGCAACTATTCTGATCGTTTAAGTCATTTTTCATGTGTAAATGCAAAATACATTTGATGGTTTTAGCTTCAAAAATATGATGATTATTGTAATAATTTGTATTTATTTGAATAGTTTTGAGGTTTGGGCTCTTGGTTGGACAAAACAAACATTGTGAAGGTGTCACTTTGTGCTCTATGTAACTGGGGGCATTCACTATTTTCAGAATTTTTACAAACCAAACAATCAATTGAATAATGGAGAAAATACTGAGACAGATTAATCTATAATAAAATACAAACTGCAAATCAAATAATCTAATGATATGATATATAATAGTATAATAACATTTTTCTGCATTGAGTACTTTTAATACTTTACTTAGGCTACTTATTTTTAATAACTGTGTTAGGATAACAGGATAACTAAAATGAACTAACTGAAACAAATACCTGTACAGATACTAATACCACATCTTGCACACAGATGGAACCTGAATTCTATTAGCATCACTGTTTAAAATGAATGAGGGTCAGGTCAAACCAGTTGACCCCTTTCTTGACCTAATCTCATCCCACTAAAAATGTAGGCAAACCCCAATGATGTTCTCTGTCTCAACCTTTTTTTTTATTTTGGGTGTGCAATGACAAGACAAAAACAGCTACATCTCGTTCATCCAAAGTGCAAATATAACGCTTTAACATGCTGTAGCTTCATGTAAGCAAACAATAATACCCTGGTCATTTTACTAGGTTTAAGACCATTTAACAGCAAAGGAAAATCCTAATGAACAGTTAACAATGGAACAATGCAGGTGTTAGGTGTGCCTTTTCTCGAGATGATGCAACCCAGAATGACCCAACCTGACCATGGAGTTTTAAAATATAAATGAGGGATATCAAGTATTTTTTTCCACCTGTATCTGTCATTGGCACTGGATTGAAACTTACTCTAAATCCTTAAAATGTTAAATGTTGTGCATGTGAAATACTGCACATTTGTATTAATTACAACAAATAACTGAGATTTAGGGCAGGCAGGTTATGTGAAAAACAATGTCAAGTGTTAAGTATAAAAGTTAATCTTTTTAAACAGCAAATATTCTCAAAGGCTGCCAACTTCTGTATTATTGCGGCTGACAGAGCATATTCCATGCCCCCTGTTTTGACATGGCCTCAAGTAACACAGCAAATATTGCCACATGGACTCATATTTCAGTCATTAGTTGAAATAATAGCAGCCATGGTGGAAAACAATTCCAGTTCTCCTCTGGGGCTGGAGAGAATGTGCTGCTGCTACTATATCTGAGTGAAGGCTGGTTATCACGGTGCAGATGGAAGCTGCCCTCCTGACACGAGCACATAGTGAATCCTGAAGCTGTAGATATTATTGCCTGGCATCACCCGGAAGAGCCACAACACTCAGAGTCCCACAGACTAAAAGTCTTAAGCCTCGCTGAGTCCTGCACGCAATGCTTTCCTCTGTGGTCAGCCCTCTGCAGCCACTGATGTTTTTCTTCGTGACTTGACTGACACCCAGCCGACATAACAAAAACCCAAGACCGCCACAATTTCAGCAGGGTGGGGGGAGACAACCACAATGTTGAGGGTTACATTTTTAATCACTGCTGTGGTCACTAATCAAGGATACTATTTGTTTATTTACCACATTCAAACATGAAGCATGAAACATGAAGTTGCATTACACCAAATACTAATTCCAGTGTAACAATACAGCCACGCTAGCAGCTCTGTCAAGCTGTACAGCACAGCGGTGCATTGAACTAAATGCTAACAATAGCGCAGTGGTGAAAAAAGAAGTATTCATAGCTCTTACTTAAGTATAGCAATGCCACAGTGTACAAATACTACAAGTGAAAGTCCTGCATTCACAATTTTATTTAAAGTGCTCATATTATGCTCATTTTCAGGTTAATAATTGTATTTAGAGGTTATATCAGAATAGGTTTACACAATTTAATTAAAAATCAAATTGTTGTACTGCACATTGCTGAAGCTCCTCTTTTCCCCCTGTGTGTTGAGCTCTCTGTTTTAGCTACAGAGTGAGACATCACACTTCTATTCCATCTTTGTTGGGAGTCGCACATGCGCTGTACCTAGGTAAGGACTACTAGCCAGTCAGAAGCAGAGTATGAGGGCCACGCTAGCAGCTAGGCAGCATTATAACGTGTGTTCCAAAGTGACCACGTTTGTCTCTGAAGTAAAGGCTGGACTACAACTGAGCTGTTTGGAGCAGTTTGTGAACAGTGTTGGAGATGGGCTTTTTCACTTTGTAAACCTATCACATGCACAAAAAGATATATAACACAATAAAGGAAAGGGGAAAAGCCAAAAAGCATAATATGAGCACTTTAAGTCAAAGTATTTAGTTTGAGTTTATGTGACCTTGCAAACAGTTTAGCTACATTAATTTAATGTTACACTTATGGCTTAAAAACAATAGTCATCTAAAAGCCCAGAATCCCAGATCCGGATCACCACCAACCACCTCATCAGTTGTGGTTTGCCCTAAACTGAACTCCTCATGCCAGGATTCATCTTGTTGTGCTCGTCCTCCTCCAAACTTCATTCTTACTTTCTTAACATTCACAAACCAACATCTACAATCTGTCTGAAACTCCTCCTAATACTACAAACGGGAATTGTATTGTGTTCTTCCCCACAAACTTACACAATGCGGAAATTCAGATGATGATGATGTGATGATTCGTGTTACTTTCACATTATCGGAAATAGTCATGAAATGAGAACATTATTTTCACATTTGTCACAAAAAGAGGTTAAATTAGCTCATTTAAAACATCTCTGGTTAGGATTTGGGTAAAGGTTTTGAATATTTGCATCTTCACTCATCTTCATTGACGCAGAATACCCTGAAATACAGCTTTGTTTCAGTGAACTGCTCACGCTCAATCCTTCTCTCTCCACTTCCCTGCATTCTGTCTTCATTACCATCTGAAATATGTGCTTTGAAAGAAAATATCCATGACGGCTTCAAAAAAAGGGCTTGCTTCCTTGCCTGGGATTTCCTTTTTAGCCACAATGCTATCCGGTCTACCACTTTGGTTCAGACTGAAATATTTCAACAACTATGGACTGCCAAGAAATGTTATTTAAAGTTTTTAAAGTAATTTATGGTTCCAAGAAGATGAACTTTGATGATGATACTGACTTTGATAATCCCCTTATTTTTCCTTGAGCACATGAGGTGGATATTTATTGTTTTGGGTAAAATGTCTCCACAATTATTGAATTGATTGCATTGAAATTTGATACAGCAATTAATTGTCCCCTTAGGATGAATTGTAATAAATTTGTTGATCGCATGACTTTTCATCATCAGGTCAAATTTTAATTTATTCAGTGAAATATCTCAACATCCACTATTGGCATAACACACATCGGCATAAAACTTCACACATTCATGGTTCCCAGAGGATGAATCTTGCTGACTTTGGTGATGCCCTGACTTTTCATCCAGCGCCACCATGAGGGTAACATATTTGTTTTAGTGAAATGACTCAACTATTGAAGGGATTGCCATACATTTTGGTAGGGGAAATTATTTTCCCATTGGGATCAGTTGTAATAACTTTTGTGATCCACTAACTTTTCATCTAGCGCCACCATCAGGTCAAAATTTAAATCTTTCCAATATTTAGATTTATAACTAAATACTAGCAAAACTAATGACATACCACTTTGCCTCAGCTGCACTTTGTGATTAGCTCTAGTTAGCTTGCTAAACTAAGGTGGGGAACATGGAAACCATTATACCTGCTGAACATCAACATGTAAGCACAGATTACCTGCGTAACCTGGTTTCTGACAGGGGCACCTGGGTAGCTCACCTGGTAGAGCGTGCGCCACATGTCGCCTCATCGGTCGCAGGTTCAATTCCGACTTTCCGACCGATCCTTTGCTGCATGTCATTCCCCCTCTCTCTCCCCTTTCAAATCTAAGCTGTCCTGTCAAATAAAGGCCTAAAAATGACCCAAAAAAGAATCTTACAAAAAAACTCAGAAGACTAAATGAAACCATGCAGATGACAAGCAAATAAATCTTGATTTATGGATTTCAGTGATGTAGGAAAATTGCTTTATTCCCTAATAAAATTAAATGTAAAATTTTAAGAGGCAGCAAGATAAGCATCAACAGCACCTAAAACCCTGAAATCTGTCTGTTAATGGCTGCAGCCCCCCGCCCCCACAGCCAGTGTGACAGCCGTTTCCCCTCCCTGTGTTGTGTCTCCAAGCCATTATCTCCCAGTGTGTTTGAAAAGACCAGACCGGTGCTCTTCCCAAAGCCCCAGATGAAAGGTTTTGGCCTGGGGCCCTAAATACCAGCAGCCCCTCTGAACTGCTGGGTGACTGTGGTGTTCGAAGGGGTGTAATTTCTGCAAAGCACCAACATTCAGGTCCAGATAGACCAGCGGAGATTGGACCTGGAGCCCAGAGAGACCACATGAAAGAGGAAGAGATGACTGTGTGTGTTTATGTTTGTGTGGTTTGACTGAAGAGCCAAGCAGGTGATCGTGTCGGTTTGTGAAGGTCACACGCTGTCATTAGCAGAGACTCCTCATAGAAAGGTTAGTCAGAAAAGGTGTGTGTGTGTGTGTGTGTGTGTGTGTGTGTGTGTGTGTGTGTGTGTGTGTGTGTGTGTGTGTGTGTGTGTGTGTGTGTGTGTGTGTGTGTGTGTGTGTGAGTGAGTGAGTGAGTGTGTGTGTGTGTGTGTGTGTGTCAGTGTGGTTTTAGTGTGACTGAAATGCTTGTGTAGGATTAGAGAGGAAGGCCTCAATAAAAGACCAACATGAGAGTGAACTGCAGGGCTCAGGGTTACAGTTTCCAGCTTGATTAAAAGATGGAGGGCAGAATGAGCTGCAATAAAAAATAAACACTACAATTCTTCATCTTTTTGTGACTCACTGGTGTAGGTTTAGCACCAACTAAAGATACAAAATGTCAAATAAGGGGTGTAGTTATGACAAAAGCCACTCATCACCTGTCAAATCAACAGTTTCCAACATTTATTTGAACAGAAATAACATAGGATTTCCCCTCTTAGATGACTTCCCATGGGATGGTGTCTGTGTTGGTACATACCTGATCTAAAATAGCAGTTGTTTTCCAGGAGTGGATCCATCCAGTTTGAACCCGCTGCAGTGCCTCCGGTGCCTCGCCTGACCCTGGCCAGCTGTCATACCAGGAAACCAAAACAGAGAGAGATGCCCGACACAGAGTTGATGGAGGTGCAGTCAGTTGGATTAAATTCATCATGTTTTTTCAAGACAACTCTGGGAGACATCGTGTAATTCACATAGACTAGTATATTCATATTAGTCAGTATTTATTTCACTGTTTAATGTCCCTGGTAACGGCTTTATTTTCATTTTCACATTTTTCATAAGTAGGTATCATTTCACTTTCCTTACATATTTAAACATTGTAGTTTTTAAGCCCCCTGATATTGGAACACAATGTTGTTGTTTTTTGTTGTTGTTCATTTAGGAATGCATCGGTTTCTTATCAGGTGTAGTAAATAAAACAGCACTTTATCTCAACATGCTATACATATATAATTTCAGGACAAAACAAAGTTGTTTGCTCAATATTTCAAGCTGGCTAAATTTTCCCACAACCTTTATGTTTTTGTCAGCAAAAAAATAAACTTAGTGACAACTGACAGAAAGCTGTAATACAAAAAAACTGAACTGACAACTGAGGAAGCAACTGAGTGCTCATACAACTGTTTTTCTACAAAGTACTTCCTAATTATAACAAAATGTGGCTACATACAGGTCACATCCAGAATTTATAAAAAGCAATAATGGCTAAGTACGATAAGAACAGTTAAAGAAACTAATAAAATCATCCCTCCTCTGAATACCGGACACTAAGAATCTTCCTCCTAAAGCTATGCAGAGTAAAGGACAACAGAGGGAAGACAAGATGGAATATTTGGCATTTTATTAAATAACAAAGGGGACACAGAGGAGAAAACTGTCATTAGGTCCTCAACACTTTAAATGCCAACAACTCAATCATGAGGGGAAAAACAGCTGGTGTGTTGAGGAGTGGTGGTGGTAACCAGATGAGATCATCATATAAGACAACTGTTGTCTTGCATGATAATTAGCTGCCATTTACTAATTGAGCACGAAAAGTGACGTAATCTGGTGTACAACAGCCTTTTTCCTCCAATACTACCGTCTGCTGTGCTGGAACACTGCAACTCCATCCTTTAGCCTTCACAGTGTCACAGTATTTTCTTGTGTTTTAAACCCCTACAGAGGGATTTCACCACTTTAGTGTGACCTTCACAGACTGTAATGAGGCTAAGCGGGACGTGCCCTACTCGGGTGAAGACACCTTTGGAAGATTGTATAGTGGTATAAAGAGAGATTAGGCCCCTGGGGTGTTTAAATGCTAAACAGGCAGTCTTTTGATCTGCCACCTCTTTAAATGGAAAACGGCTCCAATTAATCCAGTAATATGAATATTTAATACAACCTAAATCTTCCATCCAGTGATATACATAGAAGTACTTGAGAACATGGAATGACTATATTCATAGTCATTCCAGTATATATATATATATATATATATATATATATATATATATATATATATATATATATATATATATATATATATATATATATAAAAAAAACACATACACACACACAGTATATATATTTTATGTTTTACTCGATGCTGCTATTTGGAGAGGATGTCTCCTACAGAATTCCGTTGTACTGCATACAGTTACGATCTGTCTGTCTGTCTATAGATTATTGCTATTGAAGCCATTTAGAGTCAATTAAAAATGTCTGTTTTGAATTATTTATTTATTCTTCATTTTAAGATACAAATACCAAACAAAGGAATCCTCTTAGAAACACAATACTGAAACTTTTTTTAAAATCCCATCAAATTTCTATGAGGTCAACAGTCAGTATAGCAGGAAATTAACTCATATAATACCATAAAACATCAATTATTTATTTTTTTAATCAATCATAGAAAACCCGAACAGTGGGGACACAAGATATATACAATACTTTGAATGTTGCTAAACACCGAGAAAATATATGAAGCTAAGTCACCAGTAAATTCAAAATTGGTTCAACTTAAGTAACACTAGTCAATACAATGCATGCAGACATGGATAACAAGGGTGGCTGCTTATGGAATCGTCTGCAACAATAATAAATATTGTACAGTGTTTGACACCAACCTCTCAGTGACACCACTATCCCCTTATGCATTTTTTAAAGATCTTGAATTAATATTCATTGTTATCAAAACTAACACAGTATAATATTGCACAAGCCCATTATTCATAATTCATGGGGTGGAAAGGTTTAGAATACTGTGACGGGGCGGCAGAAGCAGAATGATATGGCGGGTCGTGTCACATGTCCAGTGGAACCGTAAAAATCAGTTTTAATTTGGTTTCTCTCTTACAGTCTTATCAGCGGGGCCTCAGCTTTCTACTGGAGGCATAATGTTGGACCCTGAATATATGGGCTGCAGCAGACATTAACATCCACCAATACGGACAGATCTCAGTACAAAAGTATTGTATATAGGCATGTCACATAACACTAAACAACCAAAGCAAGGGATTCCCCCAGACTTTCAAAGCTCAGTTTAATCTGACAAAGAAACTGAACTGCGAGTATATTTTCTTTTCTTTTGGTTATACTTTTACATGTAATATGTTTACTGCTCTTAAAACACTTCAATTAATACTGTTTGAAATAAAACAGAAATTTTAAATGTCAAAACACAAACATCAAAGTGCCATAAAAGAGGTGAAACTGTGAAGCACAGCAGTGTGTGTGTGTGTGTGTGTGTGTGTGTGTGTGTTTTAATGAGAAATGTTTCAGTAGCATTGACTGTACATTAGGAGCTGATTTGCTTTGACCTGAGACAATAACATCCATCAGAAATGTTTATCTTGCAGCCTCTGCACTATTGTTAATCTCTCCGTTTATGATTTAACCAATTAGTAATGAAGACAATTGTTGTATAGTCTTGAATTTAGTACTGCCATTTCAAAAACCCTGTCAGCATTAAAGAAAAAAAGAAGTGTGGAAGTGTCCAGATCTGAAGTGGTTCTGGTGATAACAATCTCAACACATGCTTCTTTCTACAATCATTCCACCACAGCAGCCTGTTAAAGACGAGACTAGTTAACTAAACTGACCATAAACCTTTTTCTTTTTATTTATTAACCACCTCATGAAATTTGTTACACATGCTGTAGCAGCCAATGACATGAATACTGCAATAGCTGTCGAGTGTAAAAACAAACAAAATGAATAATTTAAGACTTCAAAACTTGAGTTGTTGTGTAAGGTGTCAAATCAGCTCATGACAGCAGTACGTGAAAATCTCAGCCAATGACTCATTTCTTCAAAAGCAATAAAGTGCCTCTGCTCTTTCACTCAACAATGATCTCAAACTCTTTTTGGTCCTTTGTTCATAACAGCCTGTCAATGAGGGCGTTTCTTCTGCCCTTGAGTTCACATCTGTTTGGCTGCTAAACTGACTGACTGTGATGGTTCATTGACGTCAATGTCCCACAATGACATGAAATCTAAAATTTAAATTTATGTGAATAATCTTTTGTTTGGTGTGTGTCTGCATCAGTTCACCATAAACTATATTTTTCTAAATAAACCCACAGAAACAAAAGTCTGAGGGTGCGTTGGCACAAGATGAGTTGATGACTTTACCTTAATCTGGCCTGAATCCTCCAAATGCTTGGTGAGTGTGAATACATGTTTGTACACATGTTAAGGAAAAATGAGGAATTGTAAAAATAGTGGGATGTTCGCATTTCTGTTGTTGGCTGCAGAGTGAATACTATGTTTACATCTTGGATGTTAACCCTCTAAAGCAATTCAAAGAAATGTACTGTAGGAAACATGAACTGAGGATTTTACTGTCCAAACCACCGCAGAGAAATATAAGGAACACTAAAACACACACAGTGGGACGCCTTGAGATTTTGAGTCTTATTCTGCTCAACAGAGCTTTTTTTTTTTTTACTATTTGGTATTACTTTCCCCATCAAAGAGCAACAAGCATGTTTCTTACCAGATTACAGGTTTCTTGTCAATATATCAATCATATTTACTTATGTGTAGATTCACTTTTTGGTAAAGACAAAGAATAACTAAGCATTAATGTATCATCTGAATGATGGATAACATTTCACTGTAATTGTACCTCGTACGAATTAATGTGACAAATAAAATTGATTGATTGTTTGAAGATTATATATATATATATATATATATATATATATATATATATATATATATATATATATATATATATATATATATATATATATATATATATATATATATATATATATATATATATATATATATACTGTGTGGCTTGAGGGGAAGTGAAGTGTTTGGTTATAGGATGTGAGCAAGCTGTCAAGTGGAGCTTATGTACATCACCAGCCGTAGGTCTTGGAGGTTCAATGTTCCAGGTAGAACTGATCTAGGATCAGAATCTAGGCAGCACCAACTGATACAGCAGCAGTCTTGTTACCCCTGACCTTAGACACAGGGACGAGGGAGTCAACACCTTTGATTTAGCTGGTAGGTGGGATAAAAATCGGACCCTGAGCTCTGCTCAGTGACAAAGAAGATATACGGTTGTTTCTTGAAATGATCAAAGATTTGGTTCAGGTGGAAACGAAGAGTGATCTATTCAGGAAACGAACAAAGAGGGAACGCTGTGAGCTAAACTCGATCAGGGCCCTGGTAACAGTGGTTAAAGGTAACATCTCCCACCTGCAACCAGCCAGGGTTGGGGTGGTGGTGTGCTACTCTGGTGTTTGCTGCCCCCTAGGGCTGAGAGCAAGGCAGTGCAGGTGTGGCTCAGGAGGGAGAAGGGAGGGAGGGAAGCGAGGAGGGAAGGGGGGAGGTAGAGAGAGGAGGCGGAGGGGGAGGGAGGCTGGACCAGGCCGGCGCTACTCGTCACAGCCCAGAAGCTCCATTCGCAGGGTGATGCGCTCGTGCCACTCCCACGGCAGGATGCGGACGTACCGGGCGTAGAACGAGGGCTCAAAGATGTTCTTTTTGTGAACGTTGTTGTCGCCGTTTCCTGGGAAGATCTGGACAGAGAATAGAAGCCAATCAAAACGACACAGATCATAGCTGTTAGCCTAACGATCCAGATAACAAAACATCTATTATGCTGCTTGTTTCTTTAACTACTAAAAACAAATGGAAAATATTGGCATCTTTTGAAGTTAAAGAGCTTTGGAGTAATTTCCATTTTGTAAAAAACTGATTTAATTATAAATGTTTCATCGATTAAGTCAGAGGAAACTGTCAATGTACCACATCCTTGATTTAATGACTTCATTGGTCTGTACTTTGGCGCACATCTGGTAGGGAAATTGATGATTGATGATTTTGGATGCATTATAAATGAATGCATACAGAAAACGAATCCAATCCAGTGTTGACATAAATGATACCAGGTGTGTAGACGAGTGCGTCAGATACAAGCTCAACTATTACTCCTTTATATTTTCCTTTAAGACCACACAAATAAACAACCCTCTGCAAAAGCCTGTATTATTCTTTTTTTCCAAAAATCCACCAAGACGTTTTATTATAAATAAATCATTATTATTTTAATTAAGTAAAAAACTGTTAATATCTTATTGTGTATTTTCCCATCAAAAGTATTTTTGTTTAATTGTCTCAATAATGTATTTTACATACCCTCAAAATACTGTGTGCTTTTTTTTGGCGTGCATTGCAGCCATAATGATGCAATCCATGCATGTTTTTGAGTCAATGGGTTTTCAGGTGCTATTTTGTTTCATTTCTTATGCTGTAGTTTGTTTTTTTATTTCCACAGGGATGAATTCTGGGTTATTTTTTACTCAACACTGGTGAGCATGTTTCTGGCCACAGCTGGACTGACCTTGTCCTTCTGTGTGGTTGGGTCCGTCACAATGGTCCAGGACGAGCCATCATCACTGTGAGCCACTTTGAAGGATATGACGAATTGGATGGAGCCAAAGTCTTTGGCCCCCTGCGTGATGACACCTGTGATCTTCTTGGGAGAACCAAGGTCCACCTGGACACAGAAACAGCTTCGTTTTACAAATGCAGCAATGGGCAAACTAAAAACAACAATGAATGAATGAATGAATGAATTAATGAAGAAATTGATTTCAGAATAATATCAAAAATGAAATAGACAAAATAAATTAAATTTGTTCGCAAATAAGTAAAATGAAATAAAAAAGCATATTATATAACATAGTATAAAAACAGTATCCAGGATATACATTATTTAATCCTACACCTACTCCATAGTTTAGCAATAAATGTTTATCAAATCACTTCCCTTCCAGACCCTGTGTACTGCCATACGCTCCCATCTAACTATATACAATTTGATATATTGATATATTATATGTACAATTCATACACACACACACACACACACACACACACACACACATATACATACGTACCATATGCTAAACATATGTACCTATACATGCACATTACATTGTGCAGCTTTGTCCGGTCCTCCTCTCTTACCTGCAGCCACTCGGATTGGTTGTTGGTGGCGGCGGTCCAGGCGTTGGTTTTTCCCTGTTTGTCCAGCCGGGCGTAGTGAGCGTGCCAGGTGAAGGCCTCGATGCCCCAGGTGCGGAAGGTGCTGGAGGACGTGATCTGGCGGTCAGACACCAACCGGGACTTCATGCCCATCGGCTCTGAACAACCTGAAGTGTTTGAATACACTGTGGAGGTGAGACCAGGCAGAGAGACAGAGGAAGAGACAGAAACAAAGAGGAATGGAAAGAAAGAGAAAGAAAGCATGATAGACAGGGGACGGACAGGAAGTGGCCCAGGCCAGCCAGTGATGTGAAGCAGCAAACACACACTTAGAGATGATGATGCAGTGGACATAGAGGTGGCATAGAGCTGAATGTGAAGTCATACATGTGCAGCTTCAGGCTCACATCTGTGAACCACCATCAAGTTATACAGTGATACTCCACAAGTTTGCATTTCTGTATCGTATCAAGTCTGTATCGTTTCACATGATGAGAAGAATGCAAATCCTAAAGTAGAAACAAACTTGTGGAGCTCATTGTACAATTTCTAAAAGCTGTAACAGACTTTAATGAGTGTGGGTTAGTGAAACAGCTGCACATGTAGGTCAGATGAGCACAGAGTCAAAGATGCATGCAAAACCTTCAGCTGTACTGTTGCTGTCCAGCATCATGTAGCTGCTTATGCAACATCCTCTAATTTTCATAACATCATTTTACAGTTAAGGTGATTCACTCAAGGAAGTGTAATGAATTGAGTTTGAAGTTCGGATCTAAAACCTTTAGAAAAACAAATATACATAACATTCATACGTAATGAGTATTTTGCATCAAAGTGAAAGCACTTAAGACTTGTTTTTCTGTTTAAAAAGGGTCAAAAACGCATGCTGGCTTTGATCTAATGCAAGACTGACAGTAGACCCCGAAACAAGCCTCAAATATAGCAATTTTGGAATCATGCACAAACTGGAAAGCAAGACTGATGGGAGAAGAACAGACAGTGATCTGATGAATGAGACCATAAAGAGACAAATATTCAACAGTGTAATGAGGCCGGCAAGTTCTAAAGAACCACACTGGCTTTACATAAAAAAACAGCAAGAGGAACAGAAATTTGTTGCAATACAAAAGACTGAAAAGAAGTATTACATTTGCCTGCTGCGGTGACAATTTCTTAGATGATGAATATGACCAATGTGTTCTCTGCAGTAATATTATCTCTGAATCAATAGCATCCATGTGCAGTACGCTTGCCAGTGTTACTACAGTAAAATATGATCATATGGTTTTGATAAATGCGCATCTTTGTTCAAAGTTACTACATAGTAATGCAATCCTCTTGAGTAATATCCTTTGAAATATGATCAATCACTGGGCGTGAGGCTGAATATAATTAATGGGGAAACAATAGCTAAATGCTGGTTTTAAAAAAATAAGACTGTTGGATAACAAAGTTTCCCACCTGGAGTTTGAATGACTTGAGATGTGAAAAGAGTGTTTCGGTCTCTAACAAATACCAGTATACTGAACACCAACAGTGAGTGGATGTCCACGCAGCATGTGTATGTTGTGTTTTCTGTGCAAGTTTACCGTTGAGTTCACAGCCCACCAGCTCCATGCGCATAGTGCAGGCCTTGCGACACACTACAGGGACAATGCGGATGTATTGGGCAATGATTGGGGGGTCAAACAGGTTGGTCTTGGTGCTGTCGTTGTCCACGTTTCCAACAAATACCTACAAAGAAAGAAGGCATTAGCAAACTGTGTCAAGTGTGCTGTTAATTTGTTATTTTTGTAACTGAGTGATACTGATAATTGATACTTAGTGGCAGTTTTGAAGTAGATTTATGTATTCTTTTTTGTGATTAACAGTTTTTATCTTTTTAAACAAAATACAAAACATACAATTTACAACATGAACACATCCCCTCCCTTCCTGAACCAGTAGATTTATTTTTTATTCTAAACAAATAGCAATTAAACTAAAACATGATGTAAAGCACTCCATGAAGAATTCATCTTTGTTGCATTTGCTTTTCAAGCAAACTTCAACTCCATTTGTATAATATACACCAACATAACTTCTCACTATACACTAACTGGTGTTGTTGGCCAAAGTGCCACAGCAAAGTTCCAGTAAAATATTTTTCTGTGTACTGTATGACGTGTTTGTCATTGCTGCTCCCTCTAGTGGTTAATTGATATCTTCACGAAACATAGTGACATATTATGTGTATTGAGGTTTGATCTTTTGATATGGCCAAGGTGACAATAAATCCATTTAAAACAGACTTATGGACTATAGTTTCTTGCTGCGTTGTGTTGTGTCTTCTCACATTGTCCTTCCTCTGTCCGTCTGTTCTGTACATGGTATACGTCTTGCCGTCCAGGCTGGATGCCACCTTGAAGGCCTTAATGAACTCGGCTGTTCCAATGCGACTGGCACCCTGCATCACGATACCTGTAATGCGCATCTTTCTTTGCATGTTGATCTGAAAGAGGAAAGAGGAAATTAAGTTTCTTTTTTATGAGAGCTTCTATCCAAAAGTTCAACTTAATACACAAAATAAAATAAAGGCAATGTGGGTATGGCAAATAGTTTTGAAAAAATAACAAAAAACATAAAAGTGCTGAGCAAAAGTAGACTGGGTAGACCCAGCCCAATCTGCCGGCGATTTGATTTCACCCTGCAGCTCAGGCTAGAAACCTGTACGTTTATCTATCCTGCTTCTGTTACAAATTTGCGGGAACCAATCACAAACTGGCTTATCCACCTGGCACACTATTGGCGGGCTTAACACAATGACGATAGAGAAGCGACCAAGCAGCTTTTTGTTTACATTCAACAAGCCGGCCAAATATATTAATTGAAGGAAGAATAATGATGATATGATTTAGAAGGGTGGCCAGGCTGCAGCATTTTAGGATGATCAATAGGCAGCACATAGAGCAGCACTCCATGGCAGCAACCCGTTGATGCCGCTGTCGCTGCTACGTCACCCGGATCGTTGGTCTGATTGGTTGAAGGACTATCCAATTGCGTACAGAGTCATTTGAACTATGCCCGTTGATCACGCCTCTTGTGCAGAGAAAATACAGAGCAGACTCCCCAGACTAATGTTCAATCTTAAAAGATTGAGCTTGGTCTCATGTTTGTAACTGTATCAATAAATCAAGTTTTATTTTTTCATAATATATGAGTTCTAATTATTTAATGTCAGGAAAATAATTTCTAACCTGGTAGATCTAAAAAAAAAAAAAAAACATTTCCATCTATGCACTGTGTATGTATGTTACTGTCTACATGTCTAGCAATCTACACACTTAACAATCTACATTTCTATGTACCCTGGTCTCACCTCTATCCATGGGTTCTTGTCATGTGCAGCGGCGCTCCAGGCATTAACCAGTCCCTTGCTGTGAAGGCGGGCGAGCTCAGGCCCCCAGCGCTGCAGGCCCAGCAGGCTGTAACGGACTGATGAAGCCGAGATCTGGGACTCAGCGATGCCCCCTCCCTCCATGCCGAGCAGAGAAATACAGCCTGCAGAGAAAAAGAGGGAGTGGGGGGCAGATTCTGACATTAGTGTAATATTTCCCACTGTGGCCCTAATGCAAATTTGGCATACAATTCTGCTACTGAACATACAATTTAGACAAAATGTTTACACTATGGCTGTAGAGAAGAAAGTTGAGTGCACAATGAGAAGGATTGATCCTTATAAGAAAGTGAAATGTCTGAGTAAATGGTCACATAATCAAAATCTTATACACATTCAGCTACATCTCTGCATATGCTTTACCTTCACTCAGCTGTGTAAACCATAAAGTCATTAAGATGCAGAGCTTTGAATCAGCTTAACTGAATAAAGTATTGATTTCTCATTTAGCAGGCTCTCTGTGTGCTGCCTATAGATCATCCTAAAATGCTGCAGCCTGGCCACCCTTCTAAATCATATCATCATTATTCTTCCTTCAATTAATATATTTATATAACGCTGGCAATAATAGCAACATTACATATGGATTTAGTGTGCCTGTATGTATATGTGTTGTTAGCTTACTTGAATAAATGTGAAATTATTGAATTTGTGAAAAACACACAATGTATACCTCGTAAAATTAAGTTGTCTTATATTTTCTGACTGTTGACTGGTCACACTTACGCAGTTGGCAATGTTTGCCCACATAAGGGGACGGGCAGTGACATTTGAAATCTCCGTCCAGGTCCCTGCAGGTGCCACCATTCTGGCATGGCTGGCCGGCACAGTCATTCACATCTGCAGAGAGATAAATCACACCGTCATAATCACAAACAGCTTACTGATCAACTGTTATCAGCCAGTCTGAAATCAGATCACAGTTAGTTGGAAGTGTGAGTGAAGATTACAGGTCATGCTTAAGAGACAGGGATTCATATTCCTTCATCTGCTTCACACAGAGGTTAGTTGAAGCCATGCCAACAGGACTGGAGCTGTAGTACAGAGGCTAAGAGAGAGGAGCTTGTTTCTGAGAGGAGCTTGTTTCTTGTTATTAGATAATACATGTAACCTTGATCAAGATATCTGGCAGCAAAGAACCAGCTGCACCAGGAGATCATGTGGTCAGGATGTGGGGTATTTAATGAAGAGGTCCCAAGAGTAAATGTGTTTAGCTGGGAGAGTTTGAAAATGAGCTTTACAAAAAACCTTCATGATACATGCTGCTTTAAAAGAAGAGCTGAGTATCATTAAGGGCCATTTTAGTGCAACATATGTTTCATTTCCTTGTAACTCTTTGTATTGCCGCTTGATGGTGTCCTCACCAACATTATTTGCCCAGCTCAAAGTCTGTGCTAGATAAGTCAGAAAAGAGGAAAACGAATCAGCAGAATGAAACGGGAATAAACTCCTTTTCATCTCTCCCCCACAAGAACTGTCAGTGTGACTAAACCAGCTTTGAACATGCTCTATATTGACCGCATACACAAGGAACAAGGCACAAATTTAGCTGGTTGTATAGATGACTGCACACCAAAAAAGGGGGGTTTCAGTCAGTCTCTGAAGCTTTAATCCTCAGTGGTTGTTATTATGGAAGAAAATGCACGCAAACAACCCAGGCGCACCAATGTTAGGTTTCTATCCAACAAACAGACACATGGCAGCATCTCCCTGCCCACATGCTCTGTCCATAAATAGCTCCTTGTCCAAACATTCATTTTCACAGTCACAGGAGGAATACAGTCATTTTGAAATAAGCATCCACAAACCGTGGATAACGAAGTCCACAGTCATGAGCCCCATGACCTTTTAGCAGCGACAGCTGAATATTTTAAACATCAAGCTCGCTACACTTTGTAAATACAATCTTTGATCAATTTACTGTCTTGTTGGAACAAGTGAAAAGGTAGCAGCTACCTCGGTCTGTATCCAGATATGCCGACATATTAACAATATCAGGGTATCTTCGTGTTTTTGAGGCTACGGAACATTTAATCTAATGAAACTGTAACAAACTATAACAATTAGCAGAATGTGTAGTGCTAATTTGTTTAGGTCAGATTTGGATTAATAATAAAATTATATATATATATATATATATATATATATATATATATATATATATATATATATATATATATATATATATATATATATATATAAATAATAAAAGTATAATAATAATAATTTAATAACCAAATACCGTTAAGTCAGTTAGCAGCATTAACTAAAAAACATCAAAAGGTAAAAAGGTCATTCCTGTTCACACAATTTCTTTGATTAAAATCAGAGCTATTTCACGAGGACGGATGAAAAGAGTCATCATTCAGTTGCTGCATGGGGTACGAATATAAGAGTACGTAGTATTTGAGCAGGTTTCTAAAGTTTCCCCAACGTTAAACTCGAAGAGGCTGACTGGACAAAATGCTCCATGATGTCTCACCTTGTGGCATACACACCAAGATCTCTCTCCCATGTCAGAGAATACCCGCCCCCACCTACAACCCAGAAACCTATATCAGTAATTGATGAAAGGTGACGATGGAAGAAAACTCTTGATGTGCGTCAGCTGGGGACTTTTTCTCCAGTAAGAGGATTGGGCACCGGGAGGACCATACAGTCTGGTCAGCTCCAGGGTCTAATCCATTTACCTGACAACAAGAGCGGGGTCAGCTGAGGGAGGAACTTGAGAAGCATGCATCTTGAGTAGGTATGCAAAATTCTGTAAACATTTTTACCACTTTTAATGGGAATTAACAGGAATAAAATGGAAAGTTAGGGGCTATTTGATCAGGTTGTATTTACCATGTAATTTGCAGATATAAACTAACATGTTATCATACTATAAGCCAACATTGCCCATTAATTTGTCGAATGCAATGTGAAATGAGCAATGTGGTCAAGTTAACTAATGGGGGAAGGGACTTTGAAAATTTGAGCCGACAATGTGGGCTGTGTGCAAACGTAGGTTTTAAAGTGAACAACGAATTTCCTGAGACAGTTAAAGGAAAATGTAGATTCACTATGACTGCGAAGGCCTATAATTTTGTTTATTACCAGGGCTATACATGGCTGAAATGTAAACACTCATGGTGCTCTGTAAGCATTAAATAAATGACTTCTAAAGATGATTCAGGGTGAAAACCTTGTTACTCTAAAATGCCAACCAAGAAAAACAATGCTGACATCTAATCAGCTGTTGCATATTTAGCAATATCCACTATAAGCACACTGTTTGCATAAAGATTTGTGGGGGCAGAGCACGTGCTAGACAAACCACCACTCCATGGCCTGTATCCAACAAACCCTATAGCTGAAAAAGCACACTACCACAATATTCAGAGCGTCAATATCCGTCTCAGCATGAAGCAAAAAATCAATACAAATCTCATTCGGCTGGTTTGAAACCTGATCCTGATCGATGCAAGGCCAAGGTCAGCTGGCAGTGCATGTGGTGATCAGCAAAGCTATATACGTCTAGGATCTGTGTTGCAGCCAGCAGGATTTGGGCCTAAATAAGGCCTTAGCCCAGAAGGTACTCAAAACTAAGTTTTGAAAGTATGATGACAACACTTCCCTACAATGCCAAAGAGCAGTAACTGTGCGAGGAGTGAAACTAAGAAGACCTTCGTCGGCACAAATGTATTGTCCAATACTGTATTAAATGTATGGTATTAATTGTTATGAACATTAACATTCCAGCTTTTAGTCACAACATTTGCAATGGGTATGTTGCAGAGAATAAAAGTTAGTATTTTCTTCCAACCAATGACAACAGGAAATAAGGAAATTACATATTTTTGATCACCGCTTTCACGGTTGTTGGTATACCAACTAAGGGGGGGAGCTCTAAAGGCATTATGGTCACCAGATAAAACCACAACGGCATTATTAAATTAAAAAAAGGCCCAAAGCCTTCTAGATGTGTAATTTGCTGTGCACTTTGTGGACTGGCTACAGTACACCAGAGAGCGACAGTAGCACCCAGAATAGCTTTGAATCAGATCTCTGCACTCTTGTTGGAGGGATGCAGAGCTCTGAGATTATACTTCTGATGTCATAGAGTATATTTACAGAGTATATTATTTAAAGCTTGATTTCTAAGCTCTCACTCTGAATAGATCAAGGCATGATGACATCAGATCCTGTGCACTGGTAAATGATAGCTGTGGTTTTTAGAATTACAATGTCTTAAGCATTTAAAGATCTATATTATTGCATGTCTGCAGTATGAACTAAATAGTATTGTATTCATTGCTACAGTAAGTCCTCAACGTGTATTAACTTCTCTTTTTCTTTTACATATAGAGGCAACATCTTAGAGAAATAAAGTGCCATCAAACTGACAAAGTCAAGACTTAATGTCCTTGTGGTTTAAATAAAAAAGAGGCTTGGAAGTTTTAAATGTTGGATTTCCCCCTGCTGAACGTCTAGAGTTATTCAAAACCACAGTATGGTTACATACTGTATTTACACAAATGTGGTTGTTATAGTTTCTGAAGGATCTCAAGCGAGTCACTCAACCCCCAACTGTTGTGTGTTCAACGGAAGAGGAGTTACAGATGTGAATATGCAGTTTTTAACTATATGAGTGAATACCAGAATGCTGATGAAAAAAAGCTCAGGAAACCTATTTTTATTAAAAAGGGATTTAAGAAATGAATTAACCAACTTCATTTAATAGTTTGCTAGTTTTAGCAGAGTCTGGGTAAATGGGTTTACTGTTAATATTTTACTTTCTACAGCAAGATTATTTCTAATTAAACCAAATTGATGGCAAGGCTCAATACTTAACTGTTTTTCAACACATATGATTTCAGTTTCCACAGTCATATCAGCCGTTACATATCTATGAGGATACCCTCTGTGGTTAACTGTAATAACAGCCCTTTTGCTGTTGTCTTGTTGATGTTTATCAGTGAAGGTCCAGCCTCATCAGTCAAAACTACTAACAGTTGCTTCTGTTACTTAAGATCATGTTGTAATTCCTGGTAAGCAGCTTGGGGATCTAACCTACTGCATCGGTGTGTGGTTTTGCCAGCTGCACAGCAGTAGAGAAAAAGCGCTCCTGAGGGTCGTCACCAACGGCCAGAAGATCATTCGCTGCCCTCTCCCCTCCCTAGATGATCTTTAAGCGTACATTATACTGCCTGTTCCCAAGCTGACGCACATTGTGACGTCACGGGATCGCCGTAACTATTTATACTCGCGCTGGTGGTCGCGACACTAGTTGCAGTCTTCTCCTGAACAGAGGTGGCGCTAATAAGGAAAGACTACCGACGTTGCTCTTTCTACAGACTAGAAGAAGAAGAAAAAGATAAACAACGGCAGAACTGGCAGCAGCATTGACGTGAATGCTTCGATTTGATTGGATGGCCTACTTTGTCAGATCAAGCGTTTCATTCACCATAAAAGAACTCATCTTAACCCAGTAAGTTTACAAGAGAGACTTGCAGTCACTCAGAGTCCTGGCATCCAGTTGCCCAGGAGCTTGTTCATGCTTCCTGTTTCCGGTTTGTCGCGCGCCGCTGAAAAAAATAGAGTGGTGCGCGACCTGTGCTCGCGTGCTTAAATCCGGGCGCGCCAGCAGGAAATTACGTCATTTTGACGTCACGCGCCACCTTCAATGCGTCGAGCATAATTTGACCATTACAGTTCCCGCTGCCTCAAAAAAGCTTGAACTGCTGCCCTCGGGCAGCAGTTCAGGACAATTAAAACACAAACAAACAGACTGAAAAAGTTTTTATCCAAGAGCCATAATTGAACTTAATGCCACTTGAGTTTAAGGATGAATTGTGCAGTGAATGTCTTGTTTGTGTGATATGCCTGTGTTTTGTAGACTGGGTAAACCCCGCCCGATCTGCCGGCGATTTGATTTCGCCCTGCAGCTCAGGCTGGAAACCTGAACATTTATCTATCCTGCTTCCGTTACAATTTTGCGGGGACCAATCACAAACTGGCTTATCCATCAGGCGCGCTATTGGTGGGTTTAACACGATGACGATAGAGAAGTGACCAAGCAGCTTTGTTTACATTCAACATAGCGGCCACCGAAGCGCAGCAACCCATTGATGCCGCTGTTGCTGCTACGTCACCCGGATCGAGTCATTTGAACTATGCCCGTTGATCATGCCTCTTGTGCAGAGAAAATACAGAGCAGACTCCCCAGACTAATGTTCAATCTTAAAAGATTGAGCTTGGTCTGGTGATAGACTGTTTTTTTTAACAAATCATTTTTAAATTTTTATAGTGATATACATATATACACACATATTTATTTATGTATCTGCTTTGCACTTTTACTGATGTTTTGCACTTAAAGGACTGCATTCAATTTTGTTGTACATGTACAATTACAATAAAGACTATTCTATTTTCTATTCTAACAGGACAATCTAGTTTGTTTAATCCAGACAATAGTGAACCAGGAAATGCCGGTCAGAAAGCATTAATACACACACACACACACACACATATATATTATATACACAAACAAACACACCCTGTACTCAATAGGGGGCATTGAGCCCAGTCTGCCCACACTACTGCATCCTTAGTAGCTGAAAACTCTCCCAAAACAAGAGAAAGAGCAGCACACTCATACACACCCCCTTTGACGACTTTCAAGAAGCAAATAACTGATTTAATCTTATGAAAATCTGGGATTTAGAGGCCGTAACTAGAAAAAGACTCCTTCTTCCCTCTCCGTTTCCATCCATCTGCTTTGGCCCAAAGTTAAGTGAACAGCTATTGACATCGCTCTCGCTCCGTCGCTCTCACTCTCTCTTTCCCTCCATACTTGAGTCTCTCCATCCATACACACACACACACACACACACACACACACACACACACACACACACACACACACACACACACACACACACACACACACACACTCTCAGCAATCTATAAAAGGCTTTTAGGCCAATTTGACAGGACAGTCAGAAGTGCTGCAGTCAGACCTGAGTAGTGAGTGTGACATTGTCAGGAGGGCAGACTTAATTCACCGTTCCGCCTCCACATTCACTTTTCCGCCTGGCAACGGTAGCAGCACTGACGTTGCAAGCGCTCTGCGTGGATCGCCACTTTCTGTTGGCTAGACTGGCACAAGGAAAGAACCATGTGTGTATGCTAAACAGTCTGTATATGAGATCATGAGCTGTGTGTGGTTGTTCATGTGGGATGTGCAGCGCACACATCATAATCTTTTTACAGTGGAGATTTTCTTGCTCCCTTGATCTATTTCTCAGAGGAATTTCAGGAGAGATCTATTCAGCAATGAAATACATTTGAACAACATATTGAAAAAAATGCATTTGTTCTTTGTCATAACTTACAGTAGTGCCTAGTCCATCTTCCAATTCTTTACTGTTGTTTTTTTCTATTTATAGTTTTTAAGATGCAGTGGTTTGTGTGAAAACAATATATTATTGTACATCCGGCTCCAGTTTTGTAACACCTCCTTGTCAGGCTCTATTTGGCTGTTTTCTGATTACAGTGAGAAGATTGTAGTGACATTTCACACAAACCATAGGAGCTGGCTGCCATGAAGCTCATTCCTTGGCCACACACACACACACAAATTAGAGAGCACTTAAACTGTCACAACACAGTCATCAGTAGCTGTGAATGGAGGGGCACCTCCCTGACCCAGTAATCCTCAGGGGGGTTTTAATAAAACAAACACGGTCAAATAAATTCCCCTCATCATTATCCTTGAGGCATTATCTAATTAGTGTAAATGAAGAGAGCTCTAATTCTGGCAGCTAAGCTAACAGTAGTTGGACTTGTTGACTCAGTAAAAGAAAACACAAACAAATTATAGTGTTTGCATAAATATGGGCTGGGGAATTATAGATTAAAATAGATGGTAACTTGGAAACAACTTAACTGGTTCAGAAGGAAAATAGTACAGTTAAACTGATGAGGCATGAGAGATTTGAACAACATATTTTTGTGTCAAAGGAAGTCTTCCTGTCTGTGTGGGTTAACTGATAAAAAAGGCAGTGTATCTAAGGCTAACATGATCTTACTGCCGGTTTTGCGACTAGCCTTGACTCATAAACAAGGAGATAGCACTATCATCTCTCAAGAGATAATGCTGAACTCAGCAGCTTCTCTGTCTGTGACTGTGTGCTGTATGTGCAGTTTGTGTGTGCCTCTGCATGCAGCCAAGAGAACAGAGAGCACCTGGATCCAAGAAGGAAAAACACACACACACACACACACACACACACACACACACACACACACACACACACACACACACACACACACACACACACACACACACACACACACACACACACACACACACACACACACACACACACACACACACACACACACACACACACACTTTTTCTCTCCCATTTCCACGGTTACCTTTTCTTGAACTTAAATCTGCCTCTTGGACACCTAGAATAAAAAGGCATACATGATCAAACAAAACATGCACTTAGGGTTTTCCTAAAAGTCCCACTTGATTCCTGCTAAATCACTTCTTTGGGCACACTTGGCCACTGTTATTCTGCCGCCTTCTCAAGCAAACAGTAGCCATCTGTCTTGTGCGCACGGCTGGAGGCAGTTGGAGGAGCGCAGCACATGTTCCCACCGTTGCTTCCCTCTCAGGCTGACCCTGAGTGAACCAACCTGGTCTGAGTGACATGTAAATCAAGCTCCCATAAGGACGACAGCTGTCTGTCTGGTGGCCACCACTCAAAGCAGCTGTCTCCATGTAAGTGTGTCGGGTTAGACTGATTAAAAAGGGACCTCATTAGACTTGCCAATTAATTGTATAGGAATGTATATCTAGAGTCTGTCAAAGAGGGATACTAGCATATCTGTAACACTTAGACCTTTAATGTGGTGTGCTGCTGTAGCTGAAAGTAGTAAGGATGTATTGCATTGATTAGAATGATCAAGACTAATGATTAAGATTAATAATTGCTACAAAATAAAATTGATAATATTAAATAGCTCCACTAACAATCTAAATTACACTTTTAGGAAGAAAAATATAGCTCCAAGCAAGGTTTTGTTGATATAAGATGGCATCTAAGATATGCCCACTGAGCTTGACATTTTGCTTTTATGAGATTCTTTCCCATCCGTCAGTCAGCCTTTCCATCTATTTATTACAGTGGTGCCTTATGACCTGGCCTACCAAAATTTAAATACACTGAAAACTTTTATTCTGGCCACAACAAAAATACTTACAGACCAACTTCCCATGGATCATGATATAAATATCCAAATATGACAAAGTGGAACTGATATTCAGTTGCATCAGAATTACAGTTACCCCCGATCTCACATTCAAAACAACTCTATAGGAAACATTCATAGCTATTAATATAATCCTGATAAAACGATTCAAGAGGGAGCACAGACTTACTGTTCTGGCAGTGGACTCCGTCGTAGCCTTGCTGGCACTTGCACACATACTCGCTGAAGACGTCACCACGGCGGGAATGGCTTGTCACCTCGCAGATGGCATCATTTTTGCATGGGTTGGGGTTGCAGGGCCCTTTTGGATATGGAGAAAGATACAGAAGAAGAGAGTCAAGTTTAACATAGGTTGTGTGTAGGAATTGGAATCAGGTAAAGGATAGGGTTGATCTATGTACAGTTTAGAAAATGCAATAATCTTTTAGGTCAGCATTTGTTTCTGCTTTCATTTAAAATAACTGACTATTTAGCTTTAGAGCTGCTATAAGTTACACATTTTCTAACCAGATCATACTCAGCACAAATAAGGAATTTAAGCAAACCGAGGGAAAAAAAAACCTCTAATTTCGACCTCAGAGACATCGCTTACCAGTCTCAGTCTCATTGCAGGTTTCTCCAGAGAAGCCATCAGGGCAGATACAGATGAATGGAACTCCTGCCCCGGTCACACAGGTTCCACCATTAGTGCACACGTTCACCTCACAGTAATCACCTGAAGAGACAAAACATAAAACAAAATTAACGAAAACAAAAAAAGATAGAACGAAAGTTATATTACGTCAAGTTAAAAGAAATTAATCTTGTAGAAAATAATGCTGGTTTTCGATTCACAAAACCTCCCAAACACAGAAATTATTATTGTGTCCTCCTCACCCATAATCATATTGTCCCTACCAAAATCAAAGACTGATGCTTGTTAGGTTTACAGAGTGAATAAGTTAATATTCATACCAGTTTAAGTTTTCAATAAGAAAGAGTTAAATGTGTTCTGAGAGAGATCAGATAATCATGCATTCTTCCATTATTACATTTTCCACTCTATTCTCTTGCTGTGCTGCTGAATAAAGAATAAACCGGCTGCTGCAGGTTGGAAGTGATGGTCTGAACAGCTGAGTAAGCCATCATGACACTGTAAAAACAAGACAAACACTGGATGCTTCCACCACCATCACTGCTGCCTGGCCTGAACCTGACAATCCAGCAGATCTCTGGGCACGAGGGAAATCGGAAAAAAGAGCCAACCAAATGAGCTATGATTCACAGTAAAAGAGGTTTAATCCAAAAGGAGATTTCTGCCCTTTGGAAACTATGACAACATTGCTTACAAAATAATGAATGGCAAAAAATGGAAATTCAGTAGCCTATGATACATGAGTGAGGGAGCCTAGCTCCTAACAAGATTACACTGAAATTAAATTTTGGCATCTAGTATACACACACACACACACACACACACACAACATATAGAACAAAAAAACAAGTAATTAAATTTTTCTCAATATAGAAACAGCACATAGCATTTTGGAAGTCAAAGTTGTAATGATATCCTGTTTTGGCACTTAGAATATTGAGGAGGTGAATAACTAACTGGGAGCCTTTTACAGCCATGAACACAGGGAAGGCTTTTCCAAGTTAACCTTTATTATTCAGATAATTGTTAAGGAAATTGAGGTTGGGTGGCCCAAGTGTGAAATCGGTGGTTTAAGTACCACAGGGTCTGCCATAGAGGCTAAAAAGGAGCTCTGACCCCGTTGTGTGTTTCAGCAGGGTACCTCTTTCCACCTCAAACTAAGTAGACACCTTTTTAGACTTCTACAGAAATGAAAAGTGGTGTTTTATTTTGCTGATGGTATAATTCACAAAGGCCACAAGGCCATGGCTGAAAATGGCATTTTGAAAAGACTTCTAACATGCTGTGCATCGCTATGTCCCCTCCATCTTTCTAACCCTAAAAAATACACACACATCTTTTCCTGTTCTTTAAAACACTCAAGGATGAGAGCACTCTGAGAAGCTTATTCAGTGCCAACAGTGAAGCATTGTGAAAAGACTATCTAGAAAAAATAAACTATATATATTACAAATGAACATACTAGTTTATAGATTGCATTTAGCGGTTCCATTTTAATCTCTGATGTACAAAATCTGGACTCTCTAGATATATTATCCAGCAGCAATCGAGGAGATGTAGGGTAGATTTGTGCCATGTTCACTGAGAGAGAAGGGAGAATGACAAATGAAAGGGATCCACTTCGCCAACATCCTGTTTGGCTGTCTATCTACTGAAGTGCACTTCCCATGGATGTCCAGTATTATCAGTGCTGTATCCAGTGTCATGGCCTTCAAGTGCTTTCACATCTCATGGGACTGTTGGACAACAGGCTTGGCTGGCACCACCACCACATAGTTATCCAAAAGTTGCTGCCTGTTTATCTTTGGAAGGAACACAGCCTCCCTTCCTACACTGGCAGATAGCTCACTTCAGGAAAGCCTCTTAAAGCTGAGAAATAACAATGTTGGATAAATGACCTGAAAATATTTGACTGCTGACTTATGAAGTTAATACAATCAATAAATAGGAAATAAGAGAGACACCCCACTTCATTTAACTGTCTCTGTAATCGTTGCTTGTGGTCTGAAGGGTATTTTAGCCTGGATGTTTTTTGAGGAAATGAAATTAGTGATGCATTAGTCAAGGTGGTCAGCCAGGAGACAGTGGTCAAACCACCAGAGCCTCCTTCAAAATCCCCAGTGATGCCACTGTCTGTAAAAAACACCATAAAATTACACGGGAATGAAGAAAAGGGTGTTTCTTTCCCCCTATTCATACTATATTTGAAAAACGATGGGATTTCAACATGTTTTGCATTGCACATTGGGTCATGACACACTCAAAACAAAAAACAAAACAAATTTGAATTGAACCAACTAAAGACAGAATGCAGTTCTGTGGGTTCCACCCCACATCAAGTGTAAACTCCACTGGTGTTTCAGAGGAAACCAGAGACTTGTTATTTCCCATTATCTTCAGCAGAGTAATACAGATTCAGATAAGCAGGCGTTTATATTACAAGTGAAATTGTGGCTGTAGTTTCAGTTTAGTTTATTGAGAAACCAGTGCAGAACAAAGTCAACTATTCAAACTGACACACACACACACACACACACACACACACAGGATAAAAAAATAATACATTTCCTAGTGATATCTAGCCTTGCAGAGAATTTTGGTTTTATGATCTCAGGTTTTGAGATCTTCCTCTCTGACATTTCTGCATCCATCACAATACAGTGCAGATGAATGGAATTTCATTTTTGTGGTGCTCCCTGCATTGAAAAGTTACATTTTCAAAATTCAACAGTAACATCTCCCTCCTGAGAGAGTGTGTCTCTGTTTTTGTCAACAGTTTTCATAGGAACTGCTTTCTACTCAATATAGTGTCCAGATGAAAACTGTTGACAAAAAGAGAAATGTTGATGTTCAATTTTTCAAATTCCACTTTTAAATGGTGTGATCACCTCCATTGTGTTTGAGATGCAACAGAAATCTCACATATGTATATCTAATAACCTGGACAATGAAAATGCAAACTATCTGCTACTACAAGCTGTTAATGTGAAAGGCTTTTGTGTTATTTGAGCAAAGCTATCCTTTAAGCTGCTGCAGCCACCTATAAAAAGGCAATTAATCAGTTATCCAAAAAAACATCAAGTATTGGCACACAACTGTTAGTCCAGTCAATAGTAACCCACTTCAGGCCACATGTGCCTGAAGAAGGCTGTTGCTAAAGTAGTGACTCCTTTATTACAAGAACCACGATAGAAAAATAGCCATAGCATGTTAATGCTTGATATTTTAGTATATGAGGGTGTGGACCTGTAAACATAGACTAAGTTCCAAAAAGAATATATCAGTTGTTTTCATGATGTAAAACACACCAATATATGAAATGCGATAACTAATAAAGAAAGCGATGAGTCATCTGACAACATAAACACATCTATTTTGCAGCATTTAATAATGCTGTAAAAAACATTTGATACAATTGTCAAAATGACAGCAGTGCTTAACAGTACCCAACATGGTGCCCCACTTTGTCCTCACCACAGTGACAGATTAGAAAGGTATGTGGAGTTATGTTTGGCAGGACCAGCCATTTCCAAAGGGCATTGTGCTTTTCTCACTCCTTATGAGTCATGGTCTGTGCCTTTCCCATGATGCCTCAGCCCAAGAATGAGGTTTAAATACCAGACAAAAAAGCACAGAGCCGTTAGAGCCAGAATAACATAATAAATCAGTCCCCAATGAGAACCGCTAAAAAGAAGGTGTGTGTGAGATCCTGCAAAAGCTTGAGCCTCAGATATAAGGACACAGCTGGGGTTGGACAATATGTGTTTAACAAATCAAAAGATACCAAATAATCCTAAAAGTAAGTAAGTCATTACACTAAAGTTGGGTGTTTTGTTGTTAGTATCTGTTAACCTACAAGCATACAGCCAATAAAGCGATCTTGTATTGAATTATTATACTATAATATATATTATAATTACTGTGCAACTTGGCTAAAAAAAGCTCTCAGTATCAGCCTTGTAGAATGACTACAGCGAGTGCTGGCGTTTTGCTTCAGTGGGCTGGGTCTGGCATGAGTGGCCATGGCATGCCTTGTGTTTACTTCTGGGAAACAAATGAGCAGCAGCACAAAAAAAACAGTGCACACGTTTCCTGTAGGAGCTTCACAGAAGAAGGAGTTACTACAAGTTAATCGGCTGCTACTGAAAGGATCAACCAGAGGTCTAAGTCAACACATTGGCCCTCTGACCACATCAGAGCCCAGGATAATAGACACAGCATAATCTTTTTATAGGGCTAAGCAGACATCACAACAAAAGAGTAAAGGACTGTTTGGTAAAAACGTCTTTAGGAAGTCATTCAAGAGCTCTGCGCCATGACTCAGGATGAAGACGAGGGAGTCATTTCAGGACGAAAAGGGTGGGGGTGGACTCCTTGAGGACAGTTACTGCAGCCTACATTAGATAAATGTAGTATCAGTAGCATACAAAAAAGAATGCGCCAAGAGAGTTTAAGACGGCTTTAAAAGGAACTTAAGTCAAAAGTACAAGGTCAAGGTACAGTCATCTGCTCTATACCTGGTGGTTATGCAGACGCTGGTGTGTGTGTGTGTGTGTGTGTGTGTGTGTGTGTGTGTGTGTGTGTGTGTGTGTGTGTGTGTGTGTGTGTGTGTGTGTGTGTGTGTGTGTGTGTGTGGTTACGTCAGTGCTCATATCTGATGTGTCCTGAGGCCTGAAAACAGTAAAGGCTCTGCCCTCTGCTCTGTCACGCACACACTAGCATGCTGGAGTGTATATAGGCTGGCAGGCAAGTGTGGGAACTCAGTGTTCCAGAAAGAAAAGGAGAGGCCTGCGTAACTCTCACATGTTCAGCCCTGGTTAAAACTGTTAAGGATGTGCGTAAGCATAATAAGAAGGATTGAGACCTGTAGAGTGCTCATCTGCCACTACTGAGTGCTCACGACATAAGGAGAGGGGAACCTGCACATGTGTAATTGGAAGTGGATTTATCAAGGGCCAGGGCTGCCCGAGTCCTTAAATTACCCGAGGCTTTTCAGCAGGACTCCAGCTGCAGGTGAGCTTTCTATAATCTGCAAGTGCTACTCCAGAGCAACACAGCCATCTGCTACTGCTTCAAAAAATTAAAAAATAAGAAATAAAAAAATAGGGGCCAGCCACTAAAAATACACACAGGTGTCACGAGCCGCCAACCAAACAACAAGCTTTTCTCTCTGAAGTAACTGAAATAGAGCCTGGAGTAGTGTCACAACGGCCTTTAACTGAACGGAGTTGTTCAGTGAATTTCTCTGATCATATAAAAACAAAGATTTTGTGTGAACATGTCTGGCTCTTGGTTTCAAGTAGCTCTCACTTTGTCCTTGACTCAATATTTAAGCTCACATGACAGCGTGTCAAATATTTATCATGGCAGATTGGAAAGTGGGCCAACAGACACTAATAAAGTGGCCCAAATTAGAAGACTCCATATTGCAATGAAACATTGATTAAGGAAGCTATTCAAAATTCAAATGGAAGAAAAAGAGCTGTTCCTGCCCTGGTGGATTTGGTGGGAAAAGTAATGATAAAGTCATCAGTGCTGAAGAAGCCAGCAGCCTGAAGGGAAGACCTAATACAGGCAGATGGTAAAAAGCTACACAAACACTCATATTTCTTACACACACAAACTTACTGACACAAGAACACTGGGCTGGGCTGCCTCTTAACCATTTTCATTATCAATTAATCCACTGATTATTTTCTTGATAAACTGATTGTTTCGATAAAATATATATATATATATATATATATATATATATATATATATATATATATATATATATATATATATATATATATATATATATATATATATATATATATATATATATATATATATAGAACCTGGGATAAACTTGGCCTTTTCGCTTTTGAATAACTGAAACAATGAATTGAAAATTGGTATTGAAACCCAGAATAATGATTATTTTAATGCAGAGTGAGCTAGAGAAACTGTTCAGTAATTAAGGAGACTCGATTAGTCAGAAGAAATACCATAAGCAGAAGAAAGAGGCAATAAGAATTTATATAATCCCTTCATCACAGTCAGTCCAGTCAACTGCAGGTGAAAATTAGCCTGTATGGCTAAATTTGACACATTTTAACATGATAATTAACATGAAGTGCTCATGTTAATTAATGTGCCTTGTCCCTTCTAAATTAATAAACAAACAAACAAACTTTACCCTAAATAAAAGTCACTATGATTTGACTATTTTAGTGGAGAAGGAACATCCATCACGTTAATCAAGTCCAATAGCTGTCCAATATATGGGCAACTAAACCCTATCTTGCACCCACAAGTAAATGTGCACCAATTTCAACTGAAAATGGTTCATATGCACCTGTCTTTATCCACAAATTATACACATACGCTTACCCGGGGCACGCTATTGGCCCAGCGTCTGGCTATATTTAGTCCTCGTTCACTCAGTTGCCCCAAGTGGTCTCCTTGTGAGAAAAGACTGCCTCAGCCCCGACACAGAACACCATTTTACACTTCTCTCCCCTTAGCAGCAAACAGATAGGACAACTAAGCTATAACCTGCTGAATTTAGCCTAATCACGTAAACATGGCGGGGGGGCTCAGCTCTTATTGTGCCCAGTAAACATTTTGCATGACACAGCAGCAACAAGTCCTGTCTCCCCCAACTCCCTGACAGTGTGGAAAGGTCTTGTTGAGTGCTGCTGTGGGTGGAAGTTCACTTGCATGCCTGTGTTGGCGGCTGCATGCAGAAAAGTGACTCAACGTTGTGGCCAGTGCAACCACACCTATTCTCCACGGATGTCCCGTCCCTGAGCCTCAAGGAACAAACATGTTGGGATGTGTTCACTTCTCTTCAGGCTGCATACGGTTTCAATTTCAATTCAAACAAAAAGTTTAAGAGAAGTGTGTTGAATGTGTTTAAGTGAAGCACCGGGGGAATTTAACAACCTCTCTTGTCATGCAAGTCTATACTGTAAGGATGTTACAGGACAAGGAATGATACAGGCAGGACATTTTTTGGGGTATCTGTTAAAAAATATATTGGTTATGTTTGGTTCCAAGTTAAGTACCTGCCTTTCTTTGAACAACTCTATTGTTCCCTTACGAAGTCAGATGTTTGCATCTGCAGAGCTGCAGTGTGTTTGTCAACATAGTAGATCAACACAAGCATTTGAAAACATGTGCACCAAACTTATATGAAATGCTAAATGTGTATTATACTGTATAGGGTGTTAACAAGGGCTATGTTTCGCATGTTAAACAAAATCTTAAACCTTTTTTATTTTGTTGCCATTTATTTGTGACAATTGTCTTTCGTTCTTTAGCTTCTATCTTTTCACATGCAGAGGCAATTCACTTATTTGCTGATCTTTATATTGTCTGTTTCTTGTTTTATTGATACGGGGGGGATTTGAAATAAAAAAAAAAAACAATGTGAAAAAGATTTCATAAGCAGATGTAATGCTGCATTCAGATTACAATACAATGATTTTGAGCCAGTCATAATCTAAATTGCCTTGTTAGATCTCCTTGAAAAGATCCCTGACTTGTACTTGTAGTTAGTAAACATTGATCCATGGCATTAAATGTTGACTGTTTCTCTACTCAAAATGTCCAAAGTCCATCAGACAAGAAATATACATAATCTGTCTTTTACACAGCACCAACCCAAGTCATGAATTCATTCTGCTTTTTGTCAATGTGCAAAAAAACGTCTAAATGGAACAGGAACATTTTTACATTTGGAAAATACATCATCATACCAAGAAAAACACTTGTGTGACATGTGCCTTCTCCATCGTCTGTGAGCAGAAAATGAGGGCAGGAGAATCAGGCCATTTGTACCCTTTGTCCATCGCCCTAAATCTGTTAGATGCATGGAAATGCAAACAAAGCCAACTGCCACTGGCATGAGGTTAACACTGGGCATGTATAATAGCCAGCCTGTATATATGTGTCATGTTCCTTAAAAGGGCCACTGGCCTTAGGTATCTCTTCTATTACATAGCTACATTCAGACATAACAAGAGTGTCCTAGGTTACACAACCTACAGATAATATCGATTCCAACTGACTCGCTTGAACGTGCAGAAATGCTCTCTCTCTTACTTTGGTGACGAATTGACGGGGCCAGGCTGAGATTTAATACCAAACAGATACTAAGCGGATAAAAAAAAACAGCAAGGTAGTGAACCAGGCTACTAGCTACATTTCCACTAAGTTTAAAAGAGATTAAAACACATAGAAACAGCAACTTTAACCTACAACTTAACTGAAAAAGCAACCCCTCAACAGCAATAGACCTTAACTGCGGCTGTCTGAACTGTAAACAAAAACAAAAGAGGCAACTTACCGTTCACTCCAAACACCAGGCAAGCTGTTAAAAGTTGCAGCCAGGGTACGAAACTTGTGTGCGCCTTCATGGCTGTGTTGTTGTCAGTCGTCTATTAGGTTAACTGCAGTTAGTTAGTTCAAGGGACGACAGGAGGATAGCGGCGTATTGGACGTTGTTTCTTCTGTGGCTCGAGCTTGTTGTGCGGCTCTAAACTCCCAGGCAGCAGCAGTAGAGCAGGAGCACGTGCGCCTTAGCTCTCAGCCAATCACAGTCTGGATTTTTAATTGTAACTCCGCCCCCTTGTTCCCGCTTTAAAAATACACACACACACACACACACACACACTGAGCGCAGTAAATCACCCTGGAAACAAAAAGAAACGTTTATGGCTAATGTGCTTCATTTAATGAAATGTCTTGATTAACATCTTTAATATAAAACCACTGAGAGGAAAGTAATTGATCCCCAAATTTGTCAGTTGCAGTCACATTTAACCTGTGACGTTTCCATGGGGTTACTTAAAGCTGTAATCTCTAAGATTTTTACTTAAATGTCTGTTAAGTCACTATCTATCGCAGAAGGAGGTAACACAATGGTGATTAAGCCTATGGCCCATTGATGAAAGTATTGCAATACTTATAAATTTGCAGTATTATGATATGGTTGTCTGGCGTGACATCTCCCAGATAAAAATGCTTCTTTTGTTCCCCATTGTATACGCACAAAAAATTGAACTATGCACACAATTTTGCAAACTTAGAAGCTGATGTAACCCAACAACAAGACTCCAGACCATATAAATAGAACGATTGACTGCTACATTTTCAGCACAGTTTCCTTGTTTTTACTCAAGTAGAAATTCTAAATTAACCAGGACAAAAATCATACAGCTTGCCACTTTAAGCCATACTTTCATTTGACAATTTCTGGAGGAAACCAGTGGTGAAATTAAACACTCAATTCACACTCATTTGTGCAAGTGTTTTACTGTACATATCTGAGGTAGGCTATTTTCTTGAGTATTTCATACCACTTTATACTTAACTAGTAAAATATTCATTACACTTTTTATTCCACAATATGTATTTGATAGCTGTAGTTAGTAAGATTGTACATACAGTCATGTGAAAAAATTAGGACACATATGCTAAAGTTGACTAAAAAGAGGAATAAAAAAAATCATCTTTTGCAAATTGATCTGAATGCCTTAATTAAAAAAAATTAGGAAAAATCCAATCTTTAAGGACACCAATTTTCTTTGTGAATGAATAATGTATCATAAATAAATAAATGTCCTTCCTTAAAATACAGGGGGCATACGTACACCTTTATGTTAAATTCCCATAGAAGCAGGCAGGTTTTTATTTTTAAAGGCCAGTTATTTCATGGATCCAGGATACTATGCATCCTGATAAAGTTCCCTTGGCCTTTGGAATTAAAATAGCGCCAAATCATCACATACCCTTCACCATACCTACAGATTGGCATGGGGTACTTTCCACAAAATCATCTCTCAATGCAAATCAAACCAGCTATTAGGCTAACTGAAATAAAACCATGCCAATCTCTAGGTATGGTAAAGGGTATGTGATGATGTGGGGCTATTTTAATTCCATAGGCCAAGGGAACTTTATCAGGATGCATAGTATCCTGGATCAATGAAATAACTGGACTTTAAAAATAAAAATCTGCCTGCCTCTATGGGAATTTAACATAGGAGTGTGCTTACTTATGTCCCCTGTATTTTAAGGAAGAACATTTATTTACGATACATTATTCATTCACAACAAAATTGGTGTCCTTAAAGGTTGAATTTTCCTCATTTTTTTAATTAAGGCATTAAGATCAATTTCCAAAAGATGATTTTTTTTATTCCTCTTTTTAGTCAACTTTAGCATGGGTGTCCTAATTTTTTCACATGACTGTATAGGACATATGATTAGGAACTCATAAAATGCTGCCATACAATCTGCCCATTTGATAAACATTTACACACATTCACACAGTTTACACACATTCACACATGCCCCATATTTATGCCATGTGGTGTTTCACTATGTTTTATGTAATTTGATAAATTGCAAACTTGTTTAGGGGTTGAACTACTTACTGGCAAGACATTAAAGAAGGTCCTGTATTATTGCCTAATCTTGTGTCTTTTATAGGGTACAGGGACAAAAAATGCGTTGGCCCACCTATCTACAGGGGAGACCGTGATAAGCCCTATTTCAACAAACGGTGGCGTATCCCTTTAAGGTGTGGGAATTTATGAACACTGAGCACAACCCTACACTTTTTTTCTGTTCAGACTGTTGAGACTGACTTTGAATGTATGTGCTCTGCTTCATGTAATCAAACAGCCAGTAACTGTTACATTAATGCATCTTTAATGTCTTCTTGCGTTGGCCTATTCTCAAATAGTTCTGGGGAAATTCCCATGATGATTCCCATGCATGAAATCCTTCTCTGAAATGCAGACTACAGCCAATGTTTTATTGTGGAAATACAAAAAGGTTAATCCGTGGGCGTTTCTCGAGCCGAGATCCAGCAGAGGGTTAGAGTTGATTTTTGTGCTCTCGGACCGAGTGGGCGTGAGGCCAAAAACTGTTTTCAATGGGTGTTGAGTTTGGGAGGGATATCTAAGAATCTAAGACCCTTTCAATCCTTCACCTAATTCCTTTTGCATGGATGCATAAGATTTAGTTGCAATCTCTCATCCTGCTCCCAATTTAAGAGACCAAAGTGTGATTTAGAGGATAAGAAATATGCTTTATAGTCTTAGAAGTGTCTTTCTGCCTCTCACCTTTACATTTCTTCTCCTGTGATTTAAAATGTGACACATTTTACAGTAGCAGCAACAATATTCTCAGATGAACTCTACACACTTTGATTTGCAGAGTAAAATGTACCCTTCTGTAGCCTAGGAACAAGCAAAAGTGATTTAAATGCATCTTAAAGGGGTCTCACGTTCTGGCGACTAGCTCAAATACAGAAGAAAAAGGCTGCTGTGCTTTGATGGTCTATATACTCTCATCACATCTCCATGCTTGGTTCAGCTCTCTGTTCTCATGCATGCTTCGATCAAATGCAGTTGAAAATGATGGTCCAGTCTTAAAACTATGCTGTGTGAAACCTATAGCCTTCTTCTCACATGCTAGAGCAAAACAAAGAAAAAGGAAAAAAGACTTCCCCCAGGTGACCTTTTCACATCAAAGCTATCTCAAGCTATGTGGAGCGATACCAAGCTCCTCTTATATTCCCACTCATTAGTTTGATGAGTGGTAGGTCAAACAGAGGGTGAATCTACTGTACGACAGGAAGGAGAGGATTCTGTTGACCTCAACTCCTACTTGATAAGATGAGGACCATAGAAATGAAAAAGAAATGAATTTGCATATTTCTCTTTAGGAGGTCAAATACATCTCTCTCTTAAAAGTTTGTTCTTCTTGCTGCCCTTTAAATGCCATACGAATGTAAATATAGAAGGTTATTGTGGTAGTATGTCCTATCAAGGCAAGCTGAGGATATGCTGGGAAACTTAAAGCAACAGTATCAAAACAGTACAAACTTCTTCTGTTTATGTACATATGTTATAGAGAACTGAGAGCTGGTTAAATGATAGATATGAACAGGAAGGTCCTCTTTAAGCAGGTTAATACTGACTTTTATTACAAGAAGGGCTGTTTTCAGTAAATCAACCTGCACAATTTGTTTCTGTTCTGCAGTGAGGAATGTGTTATATAATCCATTCACTGCTTGCTGTAACTAAATAATATGCATTGTAAAACATCAACCATTTTCTCATCCTCAGCCACATTTATATTAGAAAATAAAAAACAACTGAAAGGTCCAAAAAAATCCAGCTGGCAACCTTTGCATGTCGTTCCCCATCTCCCTCTCTAAGGTTAATGCAGGCCATTTAACAAGGACCCAGATTCACGGTTCGGCACTTAAATTGGATTATTTTTTCGATAATACTGTATGCACCACTAAAGCACAGTATGAACTGAATGCTGAGTACCTTAAAGACACACCTGCATTATGAACTAATCATGAGGCCCAAGTTTCATATAGGGGCCCACGTTAAAATGTAGTTTAATACTTTTGTGGTGCACATTCTTAAAGGGATACTTTACCGATTTAGCATTCAGCTTTGTATCAGAACCCGGTAGTATTTCTGAATGACCGTGCGTCCCTCCCTCATATCCCCCTGAGACAGGAGATATCTGCATTGGGGGGTCCGGAAAAAAAATCTTCCGATGACGTAAAATGACAATTTTTGCGTCATCGGAAGATTTTTTGGCCAGAGCAAAAGACTACAGCCAGTAGTAGGACCTACTTCCGCATGTTTTAAACCCGCCCATCACCCGAAGCGAGCCGATCTCAGCCGGAAAAAACGAAATGTCAGCCATCTTGAATCTTTGTTAAACAGGGCTCTCTCTCATGGATGTATTAAGAGAACTTCTCAGCAGCAAACTTTTACAACAATTATGTGCATTCAAACTACCGCACGTGTACCACCGGGATACATCGGTACAGATCGGAGAATATGCAGGGAACGTTATTACAGACGGAATAATCGGCCCACTACGAGAGCTTCGCCTGCACGGAGACCAGCGGTCTCGCTCGTACCCCGAGTAGGGCACATCCACGTCGGCTAGGTGGGAAGCTAACGCTAGCCGGCCACCTGTCCCATCAATCCTGCTTGCAAGTGTCCGTTCATTAAACAACAAACTGGACTACATCCAACTTCAACGATGCTCCCAACGCGAGTTCAGAGACTGTGTTTTTTGCTTTCGTGGAAACATGGCTGAACAACAGTGAACCGGACTGTCCAGCTACCAGGCTGCTAGCCTTCCAACGATCCGAGCTAGAGATGCTCTGTATGAAGGTGGGCTCTGTTAACACGGACTGGTGCAGAAATGTGGTGATTTGTATCCAACTAACTGCTAACCGCTGGAGTTTGTGACTGTTACATGGCAACCATTCGACATTCCACGCTAATTCACGGCTGTGTTTATACTCGGTGTTTACAGCCCACCACGCCTAATGCTGGTATGCTTAGCTGAACTTTACGGAGCCTATAATGTGTGTGTGCACTAAAGGTAGCCTGTTTCGTATGTTGTTATTATATAATGTCGTTATTATATATTTTAAATGTGTAACACCACTTGAGCCACTATGAAACGTTGTTTTGTGTATATGGTTGAAATAACAATAAAACACATTGAGTTGAGTTGAATGCCTCACTGTCTGTCTGTCAAGCGGTAGGCGTGGCTTGAGAGTGGACTCAAATCAGCGAAGCGAAGTGCATTCTGGGATTTGGTGTCTTTCATCCATATGAGCCAAAAACACATTTTCTGGCTTTTCTCGGCCTAGAAGGCACCAATTACATTTTTTTTCACATTTCTGCTACATAAGTGACCCAATTTAAAGATATATTCAGCTTTCCAGCGGTGAAGTATCCCTTTAAATTCATTTGTACTTAATGAAATTACCACAAAAATATTAATACAAATTGCACAGCCTTTTCCTTTAATTGTTGTGCATTTTATTAAAACCATATCTGTGTGTATGTCTAATAATACTTTAGAACAGGGGTCTTCAATGTTTTTTTAGGCCAAGGACCCCTTAGCTGAAAGTGAGACTGAGCAAGGACCCCCTACTACATATATTGTATAACATGAAGTTGCATAATAAACTGGAACTACAAGTACGTGTAGCACGGCCTGAGGCCTTCATACATCTTTTTTTTGTATAGAATACTAAGCTATTAAAATAGCTTAATAATTGTAATAATTGGCATGATTTTATATGTATCTGTGGGTGGCTATTGACTACCTTACCTATAGGCAAGTCTATCATAAGTGGGGATTTATATTTGCTAATAATATGTTGGATTCATTTTAGGACTTTCAAATTTTTGAAAAAAACTTAACAATAATTTGAAGGCCCCACCCCCTGCATTGACTCTGAGGACCTCTTATGGGTCCCGGAAGCCTGTTGAAGATCCCTGCTTTAGAAAAAACAGCAGGGATAAGTGAGACCTCCCTATCCTGTAGCTGAAGTGTCACCTAAAATGCCAAAGCTTCTATTATGTTAAAGTGTGCTTAAGTAAAGATATATCAATCTTTCTTGGTTTCTTTTTTTCTCCTCAGAAAAAGAGTGTGAGCAAAATCCTTAAACTGTAAAACTCAACAGGGAGAACATGTCTTTATCCGTACAGTCATCAAACCATAAGAACAGTTATGTGCACTGTGGGCTGGTTTGCATGAAGCAGCCGTCAAATGTGGTGAGACTCCACATCCTCTGATGTTCCTCTTCTATCAGACAAAGCTTCTTCTCATGACTGACCCTCACTAAGTCTGAGCCAGAGGATGAAGTAAATGATGGTTAGATGGAGCTGTAATGTGACAGAAACCTTTTTGATCCTAATCCTCAATGTGGAGCGCAGCGTAATCCTGTGGACTCAAACCTTGTGAAAATGTGGTTAAGCCTACCTCAAGGGGAATGCTACTCAGCAAATGTGTCATATAATTCAGAAATGTAACTGGTGTGTATCTGTGAATGTTCACTTCTGTCTCCCACACAAAAACAAGACCAAGCCCTCTTTCACGTCTGCCTTCCATCTGGAAACACGAATGAGGATTCACACTTATAAACAAAGAAGGGAAAATGATCAAGGAGTGTTGTGTACATTCCTGTGCCGATATTTCTTTGGAAGAAGCGCACAAGCCACAGATCAACTGAAAACTCATTTTGTCCATCATAGTTCAAACAGCTGTTTCTGCACACAAAGTTCATCAGGACTGTTCAGAACCAAATGGGTGTAACAACATAAACTGAAGTGTATGCTCTCTAGTTTATAACTAAATATATATGGTGTATGTTTAGAGGAGGTAATACTGGATTGATTGGGTTCAGATCTATTTAGTATAACGAACAGATAAATAAAATGTTCATTTAATTATGCATCAGTACCTCTGCACCTTTTTCTTTCAATTTATGGTGTTTTAAGATGATTAAGGATCAACTTCACTCAAAATGAGTGTTCACTTTCTGTAGCTCTATTTATTTTAAGTACATGTGGCTGTATTTGTAAAATGAAAATACATTTAAAAAATAAATAAAAATAAAGTGTATTTTAAGAAAAGCCAAAGCAACTCAAAACACTTAGACTCTCCATCCTGTCCACTTCATCATACGGTTGTTTAATTGAGTGATTCCTAACACATTCTTATTAAATTTGAAATAGTATGTTAGTTGTTTGGTAATTATGGGGTAAATTGCTATTAAATAATGTGATGTATGTCTGTAAACATATTAATTTATGTCATATTTTTCTCATAATTACCTATAATAAACACATTACCCTATAATAAACCTATAATCAATTTTGAATGATACATAAATATCAGTTAAATAACAATGTATATTGAACGCATGATTTGGTCACTACGACCTACGATTAAGTACCACTCACCACATTGTATGTCACATTAGCGGATGGTGCCCTCCAGTGGTTAAATAAATAAAAGGGTCTGACTGATAACTGGAAACTGAAGTGACATTAATTACTGAATTAAAAGATTCAGTAATTAAAACCCAATGTTTACATACAGTAACCAAATAAAATGAATCTGTTGGTGTTGTTGTCGTCGTCACTACCCATAAAAAAACTTGTGTAAGAACTGAGTAGCCTATCTGGTAGTAAGTTTACGTCAACTTAATCAGATATATAATACCCAATATTGTTGACGTGTGTGGGATTATGTCAATATTTTCTATCTACATATTTGTGTGACATCTGTGTTACTGTAAAATGGTTAATGTTTCTCTAAAATAGGAAGTGAACTACACCACTGTTTGTTATGCTGCCTTCATGTACTGACGGATTCAAAGACACTTTTTTAGAATGCGGAAGCTGAAGTAGGTTACATGACTCAGAAAGCGGGAAATTAATTTATACATACTCATGATAACTGATATAATGTGGATGTGATGAAAATTAAACACACGAAGCCATATAACGAATACGCTTAAATGTGTCATTGTTTTACTGTTGGCTTGTAGATCTAAAAGTCGGAGCTTTATAAGAGCACTTGAATGCGTTCTGAGTTTCCTGATACTCAGTAGTCACTCGTCTGCTGTAAACAGACGGTGTTCAGCTCAACTCCGGGTGGATCCGACCAGAACCCGAACAGGCTACCAAAAACCGCGATGGTAAGACCGGAAATGTTCTATGTATACTTTTTTTAAACTATATTGTGTACTTTATGTAAAGTCCATGTAGTTTTTGTGTTTGTTTAAGCCTTCAGCTTCACCTCGACCATATTCAGGAACAGTTTTACCTGAGTGACAAAACAAAAGAGGGGAAGAAACGTAAAGGACACTTTAGCGAAACACAGCTTGCTGCTTGTTTTATTCTATTCTGTCCTATTCTACATTTTGTCGTTAATACATAAATGCATCTAAATGTGACATACCAGCAAATGAACGTTATATACTGGGTGTGTATGATTTTGGTACACCAAACACATAGCTACACACCCTGAAAAACTGTAAGTTTTTACACATAGCTTAACTGTTTGTTTTCCAGCACTGGGAGTGAGCATCATCAGACGGAAAGGAGGGACCACAACCACTGTGTTTTCTTCAAAGTCAGACAACAAAGTGAGTAGAAACTGTTTAAATCAACAGAGGGCATCCCTCTGCTGGTTAATATCATACAAAGTGTCCAGAGAAGTTCCCAATGGTCAAATTTGGTATCCGTACTCTTGAATAGCATACTCAGTGGTGGAAATTAACCTAGTACGTTTATTCAAGTACTGTTCTTAAGTAAAATGTTGAGGTACGTGTACTTCATTTGAGTATTTCCATTTCCTGCTACTTTAACTCCAGTACAATTCAATGGCAAATATTGTTCTTTTTACTCCACAGTTTTTGTTAACTTTAGTTACTTTGCAAATTGAGATTAATAGCCTAATACAAAATATTAACCAACTAATAAATGATGTATTATTGTAGATTAAGATAAAAAAAAGTGATCCCTGGAAAAGGAATCCCCAAGCTACCCAGCAAATAAAGTATATATAGTCTAAAGTAATTAAAATGAGCTCCTCTCCTTACACATGAACTCTTCACTAATTATAATCCAATAATATACACATTATTCTGAAATGGGCCATTCCGCATAATAAGTACTTTTACTTACGTAAAAAATTGAAATGTTTTACAAGTAACAGAGTATTTCAACACTGGACCTAATGCACAGGACTGGGGAAAGGCTGTGGATGTATAAAGAAGAGAAAGGCAGTGGGAGCAAGAGGGACAATAAATCTGGCAGATGCTAAAGTTCTGAAGAGACACTCACGGGAGGGGTGCATTTGTTTGGGTGTTGAGTTCAAATATCAACAATGTTTCTCCAGAATCGCAGACCCCAGCCTTTAAGTAAAGGATCTGAGTACTTCATCCACCGCTGCCAATACCAAATATTTTGTATCAAGAGCCAATATTTACATTTTGTGCCAGATATTGTAAGTCTGCTGCAGAAGGTCTGTTTGCAGTATCAGAGATTCTGACACAGACCTCAGACCAATATGAGAAAGTTAAACTTTTCATTGACAGCAGACTACAGATATTTTTTCGCGGCTAGCAGCTCTGTAAAGAGAGTAACTACAACACACATGCTGAGGAAGGCAGAGCCCAAAACCATCATGGGCAAACTGATATAATGTTTATATTTCTCTAATTCTGTTTTCATTAGTAATTTTTCAAATTTTTCAATCTCAGCAAATTAGGTAATTCATATTACTGTAAATAACACTCCACCTCCTGTACGCTCTTAATATAAGAGATATCATATAAGTTTAATGCTTTCCTAACATGCTGTACACAGGTCCTCTACTGTGTCTACAATGAACACCATCGAAGACGGTGACATGAACACCTTCGGCCCGGAGCTGCCGGCCATGTTTGATGGCATGAAGTTGGCAGCGGTGGCCACTGTCCTCTACATCATTGTCCGCTGTCTGAACCTGAAGAGTACCACATCACCACCAGAGATCATCCACCAGAATACACTGCTCAGCCGCTACCTGTTAAAATCCTGTCCGATGCTGACCAAAGAGTGAGTGTTTATGATTATGTAGTCCCCGTTTTAAAGACGTGTGATGCATCTTAGACTGGAACATTGGATGACTTCTGCTTTGGCTAATTTGGGTCTAGATCACACGAGATACCCGGTGTGAGGTTCACTTGCGTGGCTTTTCAAGACCGATGTGAAAAGAAGTAACACCTGACAGAATAATTGAGAAAAATAGCACTCTAAATGGAACTTAAACTGGTTTCTCAGATGTAAACATGATGACTGTGGACATGACATTATTGACTCATACTTGACCTGGAGACATGAACAGGATCTTGTTGACATTGATATGACCTTAGAGAGTTGGACTGAATTCAAATTTAAACATAGAGGACCTGTGACTCGACTTGGATTAAATTTCATTTTAATTCTATTTTTCTTAGCAAAATACAGCAGAGGGGTTTTCCCACAATGTGAGGAGAAAGAATAGATAAATAGCATGAAGGTAAAAATAAATGGAGAGCAATAAAAGTTAACTAGACATAAACATTCTTCATATTAAATTAACAAACCTATTTAAAAAAAACAAAAAAGAATACAGAATTTAACAAAAACAACAAAAGTTATGAATACAGAGAGGATAGAGGGTTGGTAAGTGAACAGGTTAGCTGATAGGGACCATATGAGCTGCCTTACACCTGAACAACTAACAGTTGTTGGGTGAATGTCAGAGGGATCTAGTCAGCGAGTAAACTTTATGCTTCTGTTGTACTAGTGCTGTCACACCTTGTCCTTGAGTCCAATTCTCTAAAGGCTACAGGTTCATGAAAAGTGGCAATCCCTCTCAAAAGAGTACTCCACTAATTTAGCATTGCACTCCTATAACATTCTCGGACTTACAACTGAGAGTTTAAAATACACTGTCTCAAAACCACTGCAGCAGAACCAGAGATGACCTGATCTTTTGCATTCTTCCTTCTTACTAGGCAAAACCTAGCACCTACATTTACCCACAATGCAAATCATGAGCTGACAGTTCAGTCTGAGATTTGAATGTGTTATGCCCAGAAGCGTCTAATATAGCCAAGAGCCAATAGCCTCAAGCAGAGACGACAAGTAGCCTACAGAGGTCTGGTAACCTCTCTTTTTTCTAACTCCACACCCACAGATTAAAATAAATCCAACTGATGCTGAATCCCAATGTCAACCACAAATAACTGATTGGACTGGTTAGTAAAATGACTGCCACCTCCTATAGTTGGAGTGGTAGGTGTATCTGTCTGTTGTGTAATAATCTTTGCTTAGACTGTGCTGACAAATCTTCAAGATGGAGTTTACAGCTGTGATATGTAATATGGAGCTCGTCCTTCTCTTCAGATACATTCCTCCCTTATTGTGGGGTAAGAGTGGACATCTCCAGACGGCCCTGTATGGCAAGATGGGGCGTGTCAACACTCCAACACCCTGCGGGGTCCGCAAGTTCCTCCCAATGCAGGACGGGGCCACAGCGTCCTTTGACCTCTTTGAGGCTCGTGGAGACCACAGCACAGGAGGTCAGTGGCAAATACTGGCCTATCTAGTGAAGCACAAAAACAGCTGGCTTTGGATTTACTGCATGTTTAGGATTTAATTACACAACTACTGATCTTCTGTCATACTTTTAAAGCTTATTGTTTGATGAAGATATCAGTGATTATTGTTTTGTCTTTTATGTATGTATCCTTCTGAGTTTTATGTGCTTGTTTGAATAGTGACTAGTAACTAACAGCTCACACTACAGTACAGCATGCACTAGCGGGAGGACCACTAATGAAATCTCTAGAGAAAAAATGCCATTTCAGCAGCCAATTAAATCAACACACACACACACACACACACACACACACACACACACACACACACACACACACACACACACACACACACACACACATCCACTTTTACACCCACTCATGACTACACTTGTGTTCCCTCTTGTTTGTTTGTCTGTGTGTATGTCAGATGACATTACCATGGTAATCTGCCCTGGGATCGGTAACCATAGTGAGAAGAACTACATTCGGACCTTTGTGGATCACTCCCAGCAGCAGGGTTACCGCTGCGCCGTCCTCAACCACCTTGGTGCCCTGCCCAACATGGAGCTCACCTCTCCCCGCATGTTCACTTACGGTAAAGAGGGAAATATCACATGGTAGACTGACAAGAACAGGTGTGATTACATGTTACAGTTCAAACCATAGAGTGGAAGTTCACTTCATTGTGTAGTTGATAATGGTTCATTAAATCGAGGAGAACTAAAATTAGGGGAAGCAAAACAAAGAAAAGCAAAATGACACAAAAGGAAACAGAAAATGCAATCGGTTGCAACATACACTGACAAAAGCTGATGTTCATGTTTTATGACTAAATAAAACCTAATATTATCGAATGATTTGCTTTAAAAAAATAATTGAATTTCATACTTAAAGGTGGAGTCTGGGATTCTAATCTAATTCATTTTTTTGGTCAAATTCAGCGTTTATCACCTCATGGCCCGCTAGCTATCCGTTCTGTGTGTAGGCTGAAAAAAGTCCTGTGTTCATACACAGCCTTGGCCCTGTAAATATGGGGAAACTAATTCTGGGACAAAGTCACACAACAGTATTCCCTTTGTGCCATGGATGTAGAAAGAGAAAGGCAGTGGGAGTGAGAGGGACTGTAAAAAAGGAGCATTGACAGGAAGGGTGTATTTGATTTTGGGTGTTCAGTTTAAATATCAACAATGGCTCTAGAATCGCAGACTCCACCTTTTAAGCATATCAGTACCACACAGTTGTAAAAGTGTATCTCTTTTATTCAGGTTGTACCTGGGAATATGAGGCGATGGTGAACAACATCAAACAAGCTTTTCCTCAGACACTGCTGATTGTTGTGGGCTTCAGTCTGGGGGGAAACATCGTCTGTAAGTTTCTGGGCGAGAAACAATCCAACCAGGACCGAGTGCTCTGCTGCGTCACCGTCTGTCAGGGTTACAGCGCCCTCAGGTTGGTAGAATGAGGGACAAACAAATGAACAGAAAAAGAGAATTGATAATGCATGGATTAGATTACTGGAGTGGTGCTTCAATTTCAGCCCCAAAATCTTTGAATATACATTATATACATATACTGGTTTATATATATTGGTCACCTTGAAGTTAGGAAATAATAGAGATTGAAGAGGAAACTTCAGAGGCCAAAAGTAATGCCTCATCGGTAGCTTGGAAATATTTGCCAACAGATGTTGCATTGTATTGTTTTTATACTGTAGTGTACATACAGCCAGTACAACATGTCCTGTTCTGTAGACATGCTCTTTATTTTTTTAGTTAATACTGTACAACCAGTATAACATGTCCTGTTCTGTAGACATGCTCTTTATTTTTTTAGTTAATACTGTACAACCAGTATAACATGTCCTGTTCTGTAGACACATGTTGGACCAGTCCAATATGACTACAGGTTGAAATAAACCTTGTGTTGTAAGAAAACTTGTTTTATTTGTTATGAATCTATTTCGATGTGTTTTCCCATAACTTTGGTAATTTTACATGTGTTTAAAAATATCGAAATTAATATCGATATCGCAATATTCATTATCGATATCGCAATATCACATTTTTTTCAATATCGTGCAACCCTAGGCTGGGTGATATGACGATATATATCGTTAAAATTATATAAAAATGTCTATATCGTTTCTATCGTGATAATGCACTAAAATTCCTAAGAAAATTTCAATTGTCAAGTATTTGATTACAGGAGTGTACAAAAATAGGCTTCGTGTGGTTATTTCATATGGAATATTTATTTATTGAATTACCAGAAAACATGCTTAGTCGTGATCTATATATCGTTACCCAGATATGAAATGACTTTTATCGGGATAGAAGATTTTGATTATATCGTCCAGCCCTATTTGAAGCATTTTTTCTAAGCTGGTCAAATGTTTTTTTGTACCTTAGTGTATGCATGATTTATGTGTGTTTGTGTATATAGGGCCCAGGAAACATTCCTTCAGTGGGACCAGTGCCGGAGGCTCTACAACTTTGTGTTGGCGGACAACATGAAGAAGCTCATCCTGTCACACAGGTGGAGAAACAGCAGTGTCTGCAGTTACAGATGTGTTAATCCCTTCAAGTTTATGACAGTGTCATTTTATCATACATTTGTAGCATTGCTTTATTCTGGTGTGTACTGTATGTCATAAAGCAAAAAAAGATAAAGATTGGATCTTGTTTTCTTTTAGATGTATTGAGTTGTTTCTCTACATTAATTGTTGCAGTTTGAACCAAGATAAACATCCATAGGAGGCAATACTTTCTGGACTGTCTATCAGTCAAGTATAGACAAGTAATCATTCCTAGACATGGGCCAAATGCTGAAAAAATTAGGCTAACAGTGTGAATGACTTGCAGCTACTGCATTATAAAACATTTCTGACATTGTCAGACAGGTGTTAGTGTTTACCAGCCAAACAAAGATTTAGTTTCCTGCCTGGATTTGTCTAAATACTTGTATTGTTCAACAGGAGCAGTTTGCTTAGCCTGAACTCCAGCAACATTTGTGACGCGGACCTGGGCAGACTGTACGCAGCCACGTCTCTGATGCAGATCGACGACAGCATCATGAGGTGAAGTTCGGGTGGATTTTGTATTTTGATTCAGCTGCTAATGGCTGCCACAATCTCTACAACTCTTATCTCTGTCACTGATGTTATCACACGATTTGTTCCGCAGGAAATTCCACGGCTACAGCTCCTTGAAGGAGTACTATGAGAAGGAGAGCTGTGTGCACTACATGAAGAACGTGAGTGTGTAGAAGTTTGTACAGAAAGCTCAATAGATATGACATTCAGTTTGGTTTACTTTGATATACTGCTAATAACTAAGTGATGATTGAGAGGGATCACTTTTGTACTGGTCCCACTATAGTACTATTGCTTCTACAACTGCAGTGCTACACTGACAAACCTATCTAAAACATCTTCTACTAATGCTACTACTATTACTGCTGCGGCTCCTTACAAAGTCATTCAGAAACAAACTGTTGTTTTATCTCCAGGTCACTGTGCCTCTTCTCCTGGTAAACTCCTCAGACGACCCACTCATTCATCAGTCACTTCTGGATATTCCACGCACGCTCGCAGGTTTGTGTTAATAGAAAAGATTAATTTATCAACGATCGATAACTAGGAGTATTTGGTGTCTTAGTTGGTGTCTTATGTTAGCTATAATATATTGCTTTAGTCATGATATAGAGTAATTCATCAGTTACCATGCGCTTCACGCCGTGCTCTTAGATCATTAAAATAGGGCCCAGAGGCTGATAAGTAACTTTCAAGACGGCCTTAGTGAACCCATCAGAAAATAGGTCCCACGTTAAAGCAACATATAATAATAAAACAATAATGTTCACACCTTCTAAAAACAGTCAAATGGAAGTATGCAGGAATGCTCTGAACATCTTTTTATGCAGCAAAATGCAGATGGGTTAATCAAAGTGTTGCTATGACAGCTCATATTTTGTTTGTTTTAAATGTTTTGCGTTGTTTCCTAGAGAACGAATGACTACAACAGTAAAACATTGTCCTCACAGGGACTCAAACTCAGACTAGAGCAGAGCAAAATGCACCCATTGTCCTTCCTTCCTCTGGAGTTGGACACCGGAGACGGAGTCTTAAGTGTTGATAGTCTTGTTGCAGTTATCTGCTCAACACCACCCAGCCCAGACAGTCTTGTTGAATTTTTCAGGGCCATGTGATACGACTAGGCTGTTGGAGAGTGTGTGTGTGTGTGTGTGTGTGTGTGTGTGTGTGTGTGTGTGTGTGTGTGTGTGTGTGTGTGTGTGTGTGTGTGTGTGTGTGTGTGTGTGTGTGTGTGTGTGTGTGTGTGTCTTGCCTCAGTAGGTCACATGCATTGGCCCCTATGTGTGTAAATCAGTGTGAGTAATAACGTTGACAAGTGAAATTCTAAAACTAGTTCTCTACTTCAAGGAAATGAATACACATTAATTATAGTTTTTTTTCTTTACATATTTCCCTTCATCACTTACAGTGACTCAGTTGTAATTATTTGTACAAGGTCCAAACATTTATATAATTTTTTGTTGATAAAGTTTGAACTGTGTTATCCCCTGAATTTAATGATAAGACTTTGCTGTATAGACCTCTTACACATAGGAAACCCACTGAATAAACACATATTGTCACAGGCTTTCTTAGTTCTTGAAAATGTGCCCTTTCAACGAATAGATTTGGAAGATTTGGTGACAATATTCAATATTCTGCACAACACTTGACATAAGAGTTAGAGACAATGATGCTGGTTTTAGTGGGTAACCCACAAATGTAGATGAATTGGAGTGTGTTTATGTGTGTGCATCTACACAAAGTGTTAGGTAGGGGAGAGCATGAGTAGGTAGTGTGGAGTAACGGAAAGGGAAAGGAGGATGGTGTATTTCTGTGCGGAAACCAAACATCTTGGCCATTGGTCTCACAGTCAGTCCCCTCCACGTAGCAGTTAATTATTTACCTTGACATTAACAAGATCAGGGAGCCTCCGGTTCTGGGTCAATGCTTGTGTGGTGATCGGCCGGCTCGTAGAGTAGTTTTTATTTATTTATTTTATATGTTATGTTTGTGTATAATGTTAAATTCTTTCCTGTATTGTGTTACTGTACTACTCTATGCGCCTCTGCAAATTGTCCTCTAGGGACAAATAAAGTGTTTTGAATTATCAAATGGCTGGAGATGCTTGACCAGAAAAACCGAAGTGACACAATAAGGTACAACAAGTTAAAACCTCAATTCTAAGGTTTCATTATTCAGCAGTTACACTCCACAAGTTTGGGCTCTACAGTCTTTACCAGCACTATCTGTTTCTGTGATTGTGCCAAGTAGTGCCCACCTGCCTAATCCAAAAATATCCTTTCACGTCCCTGTTGATGTATTGAAATTGAAACCCTGCACAAGTTCACAATCTTGTGCAAGTCGTACATTTGGGGTCACTGTTAGGCGTTATAAAATCAGGAAGTCTTTCCTAAAATTCCTTATTTGTCACTACTCATTCATTTATTAAAGCTTCTTCAGTTATGAGCCAGTGTTTCCATCAGGAGACATGAGATTTGTTGGCCTAGAGGCTTATGGATCTAGTTGGTGAATTGAAACTTTGCACATATGGACTAATGTCATGTTTGGCATGATGATTGGATGATGACTTCAGTAGTTCAAATGGCTGGTTGACAGACAACCCAAACCAGCCCAACTTATTTTCCTGTTACAGATACTTTCACTATGTTTCACCAGCTGTTTGGAAGGATGAATGGGCTGACACTAACTTAGGTGTTAGCCATACTTTAATAGTAAAGACTGCTGAGTGAAAAAAAAGATGATCTTACTTCTCCTTCTATCTGTAGAAAAGATGCCCAATGTGATATTCGTCCTGACCCAACACGGAGGCCACCTGGGCTTCTTTGAGGGAGCCGTGCTGTTACCTCAACCCCTCACCTGGATGGACAAGGTCATAGTGCAGTACACCAACGCCATGTGCCACTGGGAGAAGAACCTGCCGACCTGCCAGAAGAGCAGCCACAATGACAGGAACTCATGCCTGCAGAGCACAGGGGTAACACAAAATGGATAACATGCTATACATAGAAGTCTGGAGACAAAACAAGCGACCAAAACTATGAAGACTTATATACTCTTCTGTATTTGCTCTACTTCAGTACTAATGGCCTTAACGTTTAGTAAGTCATTCTGGGAATTGAGGAAGTCACTAAACGGGTTAGAAAAGGCAAATTGGAAGTTGGTTCACCAAGTTGTAAATTGAAACTCACATAAGATACCTGGAAATGTAACATGAGCCCATGGTGAATTGGTCCTTCCTCTTGTTCCCAGTTAACCTCCAGTGTAACACGAGTTTACCCTCTGCTGGTTTTGGCAGCTGCTGCTTCTTGAGTCTGGAAAGTGGAGTGATATAATTAGGGGGAGGTGGGGTGACCTTTTACCTGCATGTGTTTTCCTACATGAATTACTGCTGATAAATTTCCCAGATACTCAAATAGTCATAAATCAGCTTACACACAAATGAGGCAGATATATAAAAACTGGAAATATATCTTAGTGTGAAGGACACAGTCTGAAGCCTTAAACTCTCAACCATAATATACTATATTATATACCTGTAGGTCAACATCATATCATCATCATATTTTGAAGCATTTTATTTAAAAATCTTTTGGAATTTAACTTGTAAAGTTCCCGACCAGATTTTAAGTGCCTTTAATATAAATGTGAATCTGCAACAGATGTGGTTTCTGGCTACTCATGAGTCAATGAGCTACCTCTGATAAGCAGCAGTATGACATGATTTACGGTTTACAGTAGTGATTTCATGTTCCTTAACGTGTTCAGTCAAACTGTAAATTTAATTTCCTTTATTTTGATATAATCTTGTTTGTTTCCATCAAGAGAAGATTGCTGTTTTATTGTAGGAAAATTCTGTTTAATAACACCCAGTTTGGTGTTATTTCTAGTGTGTGTGTGTGTGTGTGTATATATATATATATATATATATATATATATATATATATATATATATATATATATATATATATATACACACATATATACATACATACAGAGGCATAACTTATATACAGTATATAGAGGCATAACTTTGCCCAATTTGACCCCGGTATTTCACTTTGCCTTTCCACTGTGTGCAGTGGACCATCAGCTGGCAATGTTGCTGCTGACCTTCAAAATAAAAGAATCAGGTTTTTAAAGTTATTTAAAAAACACAGACAGAAAGAAAGGCTAATCTTTCTTTTAATGATAGTCTAACATTTCTTTCTGTGTTGTTGAATGGAAATATGGGCACTTCATACAAACGTGCGTTGACATTGTACTACTCCAGGTCAGAGCGTCCCATCCCATGAATTGCTGTAACAGCATGAGGATGGTCAGATGGTATAATTGTGGACTCCTAATGTATGCGCTTGGACCAAAGCACTCTTCACTTTTCAATAGAAAAGTAGCTCAACTTTGTACTTTTTAATGATTCTGCTGCATTTCGGTCACATGTGAACTTATAAAAACAGGCACATGGCTTTGGCTCAAATACAATGGAAGTCTCATGTTAGACATCACTTTGAACAAGGGCTAATTGTACGTTTCATAAGTGACAAGGTTTTTTGGGGTTTGTTTTAAGCTGCTTATTGTTACATGCTTGATGGGTGGAGTCTGCCATGTAAAACCAAAAAAATAATACAGTTTTTGGTACATTAAAACACAGAAGGCGCATGAAAACGTACCTCTGTTATGTCTCACGATACAGTATATTTACATGAGAAGTGTACTGATAAAGGTCTCTAATGGTGACAAAATAAGATGTGGATTTTTTTGTGACGAAATCATTTGCTTTCTGTGGTTTATTCTGGGCCTTTGGTGTGAATGTTGATTTTTAGTCACGGTTTCCTGTGAGTAACATCCTGTCAGACGCTGTAAATACAGAGGACTCCACCTAAGTCCATGCCAGCTTATTAATCAACATTTTAACCATCAGAATTAATACAACTTTAAATGATCTAACTGTGATTTAAAAGTTGAATGCAATAGCACCACTATTGTGTCTGTATGTGCAATATGTCCTAATTGTTTGATATGGACTTTTTTTTGCCTGCACTATTGTTCTTTATGTATCAGCATATGGGTGTAACATTTTATAATCTAATCTTAATGTGTTTTGTACTGATATAGTGCACAGTCATGACTGATTAGTCATATTTGAACTCACTCATTAATAAATATTTTCGCATACATTTTGTTTTGTCTGTTTATTGTAACCGGCTCTGGGTTTTCCTTTTATAGCCATGCTATCAGCATGGAAATGCCAGTCCACCACTTTGGACTTTAATTTTTCAACAACTATCAGATGGATTGCCATCAAGTTTTGTACAGTCATTCATTGACCACAGAGAATGACTCCCACTGACTTTGGAGTTCCCATGATTTTTCCTCTAGCGCCATCATCAGGTCAAAATGTACATGTTCTAAATACTATACTGCAAATTGATGCAAAGACTACAACTTATATTTATATACAGTTTATTGTACATTTATTGACATTATTATTGGTGCACCAGGTAGCACGATGGGTAAAACTTCATAATATTCAAATTGAATAAACGGCAATCTCAAAAACACATGAGAGACAGGCACTTGTTAGAATATCAGCCTTGTACTTCTAGGAGAGACAGGGGGGGGGGGGGGGGGGGCAGAGGGTAGAAACTCAGAAAGCTGGAGCCTGCCAGTGTTCAAACTAGCTGTGTGGTTGAACTACGGTCCAAACAAAGCACAAGTGAACAGGTGAGCGACAGACTATCTCAAAGCCAGACGGTAAGAACTCTCATTTGGCTTAACAAGGTGTTTTAATTAATAAATATTTTTTTTTTAATGAAATTACATAAAAATACTTGAATGCATCTGAATGTTTAAAGAATCAAACTGGTGCTTTGGAATTTTTAACCCAATATGTGTACTTCACAGTAATGCAGATTTGTTTCTTCCAACAAGCCACTGGCTTCCATTCATTTGGGTTTGAAATGACAACTTGCAAAGCCTTGAAGATATGTAATCCACCACTGAGGACATTGGTCACCGTGATTTTTTTGATCAGTCACAGTAACAGTTGTGAGCATGAAACCTTTTCCTTGTCGTCGACAATCTGAATCACTAAAGATTGTGAATTTGGTCTTTTTAGCCAACAAGGAAGCATCAAAGTTGTCTATTTCAAGCTTTAAGTCTTTAAACTAAGAAGGTTGATTTTCACAAGATGCTGTTGTGAAGTGAAGTCAATGGTTGCCTAAAAGGTTGAAAATCTTAATACATATGCATTGTTAAACAATCTGTCAGTCTGTAATTAATGATCTAAAACTCGAAAATCTCCCAGTGTCTCCAGTCCCATAATGGGTAGAGATCTGGCTTTGGTCACCAGTGCTAAAAAGGAGGAACTGTAAGGTGCTTAAGGAGCAACCAAATGGTTTATACAGAGAGGGCTATAATTACTGAGGGTGAGTGGTTTCGACCACCTTGTTCCTGTTAGACTGTGCTTCATCAGGAACCCTGGAAAACAACATCACTTGAACTTCTCACACACTCGTGCCTTTCATTCATAATGTTTTTTTCCCACAACCACACAGTTAGATTTGGCCTTTGAGTCTCCACAGTCCGTGGGGTTTGTAATATATAATGGCTCTTGGCCTGGTTGATGCAAATGGAGGAGTTTTAGTCAAACAGCTTGGCTGCTGTGGCACCGCCGTCATACTTGGAACCTTTCCCATCGAACTCAGAGGGAAGGATGTCAGCGTCAAACTCCTTGTAGTAGTTTTCCAGCTCGTCTCCATGGACAAAAACCTAGAGCAAAGACATCAGCTGTTAGAGGCGTTTGAGACTGTGGGTATTTTCAGCACCCGACTGTCCAACATGTAAACAAGTGGAAATTTAATTTGAGCACTCTGTACCTGAGTACTACAGTATAATACCACTGCATAAAGTTAATTGTAAAGTGGCATTTTGGAGTATTACGAGTATTTGGAGTATTATTGCAGGCCTGAATCAAGCTCCACCAAAAAGAAGCACTGTTACATTAAATATTTTTAAATCAATACATTATTCAAATGAAATACAAAAACATAAATCTTCAAATTATATTAAATCTGCATGTTACAAAATCTAAAGGCTGAATTAAGATAAGTAATGCTAATAATTGTGTACTTTTAAATCTGGTACCATGGTATTTCACTACAAGGTCTGAAAAAAAAGTAGTTAAAATGCCTCGGAGCTTCATGTAATGACATGTCACCCAATATTTTACATGCAGTTTCTCGATACAATGGTTAAAGCCCATGATGTTGTCTCAGTTTCAGTCATTATATTTGTCTAACTCACTCTCTCTAGCAGCTTGCCCTTCATGAGTGGTTTGACCACATTGTAGGTGGTGGTGAAGTACCAGGGCTGGTGGATGAAGTGCACAGCTTTGAAACGGGCAGGGAATGAATCCTGGCAGAAAAAATAAACAAAAACAAGTAAGATTGTTTGGTGATATAACGCTCAATAAAGCTCAAGGTGTTAGGAGAGGGAAGAGAGTTTTTCTGCACTTTTCCCAAATCTAAAAACATCAAACCAATCTAGTTTTACTAGTAATCTAGTATCTAGCCATGTAGCATTTACACTCTTTAAAAGTTAGGGTATAAAAGTTCTCTGAAACTTGGCTTTTCATCTGCAGCTTTTATTTCTACAATATCCATCTCTCCCACCTGCAACATGTCCACCATCTTCTTGAGCTCGGTGGGTTTGATTCCTGACGCCTGCTGCATGGTGAAGCCCTTAAAGTTCTCAATGATGCAGAACCCGTTGATCTGAGTCTCCTCGTTCTCCAGCAGCTTCTCCAGGATCACGCAGTAGGCACGCAGGATCTAAACACACACACACACACACACGTTCATTGGCTTTTTATTGATTTAAATCTTTTGCATTTTGTCCTCTGTTCATGTTTGAGCAAAATGGGATGATATGAAGAAAATTATGAAGAGATCCTCTGGTGGAATGCAACTAAGTACATTTACTCAAGTACTGTATTTAAGTACAATTTCGAGGTACTTACATTTTTTACTGCACTACATTTTGGAAGCCAATATTGTACTTTTTACACCACTACGTTTACTTGACAACACTAGCTACTTTGCAGATTATTAATACAAAATATAAATCAACTAATAAGTGATGATATGTTATTATTTACAGCAGCATATAAAACAATAAAAATTAGCCCTGTCTTTACCAGCTGCAACATTAGTTGCATCACTAATTGTAATTCCATGACATAATATATACTATTCAGAAATGGGTCATTCTGCACAAGTACTTTTACATTTTGTAATTTATTTATATATTGACGCTGATGGTTGTGTACTTTATTATATATTATACTAAAAATTGTATACTGTTGTATTGCTACTTTTACTTAAATTGAAGTATATCTGAATACTTCTTCCACCCCTGACGAGATTTGACTGGTGCAACAAAGAAGTCCTTTACGCACTTGAATGAAAAGTGAGATTAGGAATATCGAAATCCCGATTGTTTGCTGTCCTGGCTCCTAAATGGTGGAATGAGCTCCCTATTGACATCAGGACGGCCCGAAAGCCTACACATCTTCCGACGAAGGCTAAAAACACATCTCTTCCGACTGCACCTCGGATAAAAAATAAATAAAATAAAAAATAAATAAAAAAGAATGTATATATATATATATATATATATATTTTTTTTTTTTTATATTCTTAAAGCTGCACTTTCATATGGCTCTTGGTAGTTTTGCTTATTTAAAGCTAATGTACTTGCACATACTACTTGTTGTCTGGATTTCGCACCTTCAGCATTGAAAGCACTTAATTGGTATAAAAGCGATGGTAAAAGCGTCAGCTAAATGACATGTAATGTAATGTAATGAATATGCACTTCTAGGTGCATTGTTGGATATGTGGTCATCCAGAAACCACCCACTTACCTCATCAAACGTGATCTCCTCGTAGTCCCAGTTCTCAATGTTGAAGAGCAGAACCACGCGGCCGTATTTGTCTCTGCTCGGCAGGATGCCGGGGTAGCCGGCCTCGATGGTGCTGCGTACGGCCTCTGGGGTCAGATTATCAAACAGCTCGGGGTAATCCTTCCTGAAACGCACGTAGCCTGGGTGGAAACACAGGGGTAGATTCCAGGGTCACACCAGGCTGTAAATTTGGCATTATTTTGGTAAGTATTGATTGGTCATGCCATCCATAACAATTATGGAATCATAGTTTTTAATTTGAATTGTTCAATAACACTTTAGAGTATGAATTAATAATTCAAAAGTCAAATGTTTGTGTTTTTTATATTTATGAAAAGTCAGTTTGGGTCACAATGTCTCTAAAACTATTAATCAGTCTGGTTGTCAGTGGAGAGTTTTAGATCTAAATTCTGTTTGACAATGACCCATGTGTGATGGAAATATAAATCACTGTAATTGTTTAGCATGAAAATGATCAGCTGTAAATTTTGAGACATTTTGTCAAAAATATATTCATATTCAGGTATTTGCCCTCATTATGTCCTTCGAAGCCTGTTTTTGATAATATTTTTGTAAATTAGTTTTTATTAGAGAACTCTGGAGCAGTGTCTCAGTCTGTCCATCATTATATTATATTCCATATTATATTCTAAAAAGTCACTCATATCCAGTGGTAAGTGTTAGTAACATTAACTCAAGTACTGTTTCCTAAGTACATTTATGAGGTACTTGGACTTTACTTGATTATTTCAATTTTTGCTGCTTTATACTTCTACTCCACTACATTTTGGAAGCCAATGTTGTACTTTTACTCCATTACTTTACCTGACAAAACTAGTTACGTTGCAAATTCAGGTTAATACAAAATATAAATCAACTAATAAATTATGATATATTATTGATTAAGCTGCCCAGCAGTGAATAAAGTCGAAGGAATGAGCTCCACCGTTATCAGCTGCAACATTAAAGAAATGTACACATTAATGCATCAATAATTTGAAGCCAGTATTATGAAGAATGTGATTCTGAAATGGGCCATTCTGCATAATGAGTACTTTTACTCTTCGCACTTTAAGTATATTTGTATGCTTATACTTTTGTACTTTTACTTAAGTAAGATTTTGAATGCAGGACTTTTAGTTGTAACAGTATTTTGAGACTGTGGTATTAAGTTCTTCCACTACTGCTCATATCATACAGATTAGCATTGCGTATTATTGCTTTCTTTTATGTTGGGTCCATGTCATACTGTTTACTGTAATTATGTTTTCATGTCTGCCACTTCTTCTAACGTACCCTTCATTAGGTCGAAGGCTCTGGGCACGTCGTACTTCCTGGCCCGGATGAAGCGGACCAGCAAACTGTCTGGTTTCTCTCCAAACGTGTCCTGCACCCCCTTGGCCAGGTCGTCACCTGCATCTGCCTTCTCCTTAATCATTTCTCGCAGCTCCTTCACTGCCGCCACCCGCTTCTCATCTGTCTCGTTCAGCTCGTCCTTGGCCTGTAGGGGGAGCCAGACCAGACAGATAGCTCACAGAACTGTCGAAAAGTAAATAATAAATGTTTACTAATGTTGCAAGTGACTGACTGTATTGTAAGAATGTGCAGGGAGAGCTGCTATGCACAGAGGAGTACTGTTTGACAATGCTATCTACTCAATTTGGTTTCATCTGTCTCTCTAAGTACCCTGATATTCAGTCCAACCTTGCCTTCATGTTAGCCATTCTGTTAGTGAAGAACTCAAGTTTGACTTACAACTTGCGTGTTATCCTAGCTTTCCTAGTTGGGAGCAGCAGCTGATACGGTGCATGCAATGCTAGCCAGCTGTTTACCCTCTGAGTCTGCTATTTCTTATTTTTCTAGTGCTTTCTTTCAAAGAGTAACATGAGGTAAAGTACTGCAGGTGGGTTTGCACAGAAGCAAAACTGTTACTTAAAGGACAAATCCGGTCCGGGGAAAAATGAACCTAGGGGTTAATAACACGTGTACCGAGTCAACCGTTCTCTGGGATATGTTTCATGCTAATCAAATGTGACCGGTTTTATCGCAAACCGCTAGCTGGTAGCATGAGGGTCCCACGTATACAGGTGGGCGCCATCTTGGGAAAATAGTCACAACCAGTCGAACGATGAACACCGTGTAACCAGTAACCAGTAACATAGCCCAAGCACGACGTTCGTCTGGTCGTGACAGTTTTCTCAAGATGGCGCCTGCCTGTATACGTGAACGGTACTGTCTTTATAAACTATCTTTTTAATAAACTACCTGTACACTTACAAAGTTTTCAGTGCTTCGGTTTACATGTAGGGACCCTCATTATGCTACCGTGGAAGTGTGGTGCTATTTTGAGCCTTGTTAGTGGTATAGAAATAGCGATTTATTTTTACTTTATCCGTGCCCCGACGACTAGCATTATAAGCTAATTAGCGGTTTGCGATAAAACCGGTCACATTCAATTAGCATGAAAACATATCCCAGAGAACGGTCGACTCGGAACACATGTGTTATTAACCCCTAGGTTCATTTTGCGCCGGATTTGTCCTTTAACAGGAATAAAAGCTGTAGCTAGTGAATACAAGTGTCAGCATAGCCTGGCTCTCTTCTGATACTGCATCATGAACATTAATTTCATATATTGTGTAATACATCATGAGTGATAAATTGTAGAACAGTGATTAAACTGTAGTACATGAATTATGTTTTGTGTCCTTGGTAATGTGAGAACAGGTGTGCTTACCTTCTGCTTGGTGTGGTCCGGCAAGCTGGCGCAGGGTCCAAACACTGGCCCGTGGTCCTTGACGGTGAGACGTTCCAGCTTGGCCCTGAGAGCCTGCTCCTCCTCCGACACCATACGGTAAGTTCCACTCTGAAAAGACAGTATTAATGCAAAAACAGACGACTAACTAGGACTGCACGCCTTGGTGTATGTGTTGCTGTAACTGTCATCCTGATTAACAGCAACCTTTCTGACCTTAATGACAGCTCCGTAGTGTGTCCCAGTACGAGCCTGCACACACTACTAACCGGGCCATGCAACTGGCACAGCTAAATGAAGATAAGCCCTTGTGTTTGAAAAGTCAAAATGTCCTCCTGAGTTACTTACCAGGTGCATTATCTCAGGAGCAAAAACAAAGCATTTTAGTAAAACTCAGTCTGCTATCTCGAGTACATTTTGCAGGTCCAGTACATCTTATTTGTGCACTAGCTGATAAATCAAATAGAACCAACAGTTAGAAGCTTGGTTGCTGCTCACTTTGCCATGTTAACTGAGCTTTCCAGCTACAGATGCTGGGTATCGTCATGTTTTTGTACAAAAACCTTTTTATTTTCACAAAAGAAGTCAGAGTTTTTAAATGTTGAATGTTAAAAGACTGGAACACACACACGCAAACACAAGCAGCCATATAAGAACTTGGCATTCAGTAAATATCTGATTAATGAATAGAAAAGACTACAAATCTGACCAGACATTTAATTCCGACATAATTCAATATAAAAAAGAGGGCTGATGCTTGATACCCAGCCCTAATAGATGTAAGTTTGTTTCTACTCTGACATGTGATAATTCTGTCATGTAAGGTTTAAAAACGGTCCAACTTATCTGTGAGACAAAATGCCTGATCACCAGTGTTGCAGGAGCAACAATCAATAGGCCTCAGTGTTTCATTAATCTCCCTCACATGATTCCAGGAAAGCCTGTAAATACATGGTAAGGACTACTAGTAGACCTGAAGCAGGGATCAGAGATTTGCAGCTAAGGCTACTGTAGCCGTTGACGGCATCCATAACAATGGGCTTTGGTCTTGAGAAATGTTGAGCTGCAGCTGAGTCTGTTACAGGAATATGAATAGGTATTTGTCTTGGCGATTTACTCAATCACAGGCTTTTCCTCTAGCAACGCTCCAAAACCACGTACAATACCTGCATTGATTAGTTATCTTTAAGCAAAATCAGACCAACACAATTTTAAATAAGTAAAAGTGCAAATACTTACAACCACAGCCATATCTTCTGCTCTTTTATCAGCTTTGTACTGTCTGGAAGAGAAAGCAAAAAACAACAATTGACACACTGTACTCCACATTAATCCCCCTTCATCCCACCCTCTCTGCTATCACAGGGTACCTTGATTCGGCTATATTTAGCACTTGCCCATCCCCGGATGATTTATCAGGAGATTTAAGGTCAACAGTCTTTTGGTGTCGTAATCAACAGGCTCACAGTTTTTTTGTCAAAGTTTATACTACTTTAGTTAGCCTGGATGCCAGCTGAACTTAGCCCCGCCCACAACATTCGAGAGGTTGGGAAGTTCTGACTAGAATATTAGTATGACCACGTCAGGCTACTCTTTAGTATCATGCTGACAAATTCTGTATAACCATCAATGATGTGAAATTCAGTTTGTATAATTTGTAAAATCAGTATAAGTAAGTATACAACTATACACAATGTTCCCTTAAATCTCCCATAGATTTAAAAAAAGAAGAAATTGTGTTGTAGTATCCGCCTGTTCTAATACTAATCTATTAATCGATTGACAGGCAATGTATGAGCAACTATTTTGAAAATAGGTTAATCATTTCTCAAGTAAAAATACAAAATACTGTACATCCTAGCTCTTTGTAGGATATGTGACAGTAAACTTAATATATTTGACTAGAGCTGCAACGATTAATCGATTAATCGTCAACTCTTAAATTAATCGCCACCTATTTTGATAATCGATTAGTTGGTTTGAGTAATTTTTTAAGACAAAAGTAAAAATTCTTTGATTCCAGCTTCTTAAATGTGAATAATTTTTCTCTCCTCTGTGACAGTAAACTGAATATCTTTGAGTTGTGTACAAAATAAGACATTTTAGGACGTCATCTTGGGCTTTTGGAAAATACTGATCCACATTTTTCACCCTGTTCTGACATTTTAGAGACCAAACAACTAATCGATTAATCGAGAAAGAAATCTACAGATTAATCGACTATGACAATAATCGTTAGTTGCAGCTCTATATTTGACTATAAGACAGTTGCTCAAACAAAACAAAACAACACTAGTCTTGCATTTTATAGACCAAAATGAATAATAACCAGCAGATCAATAGACAATGAAAGCCCTAACTTAATGTAAAATATATCACACTTAAAACAGAGTGAAAAACTCAATGTACATTTGTATTTGTATTTAAGTAGAAATTCTCAAATGTCTTGTGCATCATTTAACACAAATGTCCATGTTATCTTTGGAAACTTTGAGAATGACTCTTTAAAGCACATTACTTCACCATTTCTTTACATTGACTATAAGTTATGTTCCCACACATCAGCAGGCAGAGGTTTAGAATATTATAACATAATATATGCCATTCAATAGACATTTAAATCCAAAGCTGCACCAGCTTTGGGATTGTTGGTTACAGTGGGAATGCAGCCAGAGTCCCATGATGCACCTACTGAGTCTTATTGTAGTCTTCATCTAAACTCAAGTACATCAAGATACAAGAAAAAAAACAAATGTCCACAATCCTTTTGATTTCATGCCACTTCATAAGAGAGCATCACTGTCCCTGGTCAAAACCACTGCTCCATTAACAACAGTTAAACTACAGAGAACCCCTGAAGAGCTGCAGAGTTTGAGAGTTGTACAACATCAGAGGAAGAAAAGATAAGTGAAGTAGCACATCCAGTAGAGGAGTCTCACCTTAGGCAGATGTGAAGTTGCTGGTGGGGAGTCGCAGGGAGTCTGTGTGGAACGAGATGGATGGGACCTATAATTTGTAGCGTTGGGATTAGTGGCGTCACACCAGATTACATCCAACTTTTTTTCTTCTCAATCAGCATAAAAGGCACAGAGGGTGGGAGGAAGTGATTGTGAGGGTGTTTGGCCAATGGTGAAAAGCAGGGTCAGTGTGCACATTTTGCATGATGTAATTTTGAGTGCACACTTTAGGTAAGAGGTGGTTTAAGAGGGTGGAGGGATTTGAATACATTCCAAGGAGACTTGAGTGAAAAGTGACCATTGTGACTGCTGAGTCCCTGTTTGATTCTTGAATCGTGATCGCACTCGGTGAGAGGTGGAGGCCTGTATTCAAATGGTCTGTTTTTAACATGTTAAGAGACATGATGTTGATTGGGAGTTCAGATTGGTTCTAATGTTGTGACATTTCTAAAGGGACCAGCAGCAATAGGAATGACTTCCTGTTTTACTTTTCAAAGAAAGGGCTGGGATTTATAATATAGGATGTCTTTCTATGTGACTATATTCCATATTCATCACTTAGACAACCTCAGACCCTTATAAGCAGCAAAATCTAATAAATAAATCTAATCCACCAAATTTCATGGTAATCTGCCAACACATTATATACAATACATACATGCAACAAACAATTCACAGACTGTATCAGCTAATGGAGAAGGTTCTAAGTTTTAGTTGAGAGTGAGAACAGGTTTTGTGGAGTCATTAGATTTGGTGCATATGCTCTCATTTTTGCTAAATCAACAATTCATGCTTTTGCTTAGTTTTATATTACTGTACAATACATATCTTAAGATGTTTGCACTGTTGGATAGACAAACAAGACAACTGAAGATGTCAAATTGGAAAATGTCCCCCTTTTTTAACATTTCATAAACTAAACAATAAAAATAATTCGTAGGATGGCCAAAATCTTCCATCCCAATATAGGTCATCATCTCATATCTCAGTGACAATATATTTATACATATCACGATATAGCATGTTTTCTGGTAATTTAATAAATAGTCTATATGAAATAACCACATGGAAAAACCTATTTATGTATACTCTGTCAATGAAGTACTTCACAAATGAATTGTTTATTTTGAGTAGTTTTCTCATTTTATTAAGAAGTTTAATGCAAAATGAACATAACGTGCAAGGATCATAAAGAGTTGTCCAAATGACGTAAATATTGCGATATAGAAAAATACATGAGGCCCAGCCCTAATTGGTAGACTAATCAAAAAATTTTAATAATCATAGTTGCAAAAAGCAACACAAAAGAGAAAAAACTGCTATCTGGCAGTTCACCGAATATGCCCCACAGTACAAATGTTTTTTTATAAAAAGATCTCAGAACAGTTCACGATTACGATTCACAAATCACATGACATCTTTGCTTTAAAGCTAAAAATGCATCATTCTGACCAAGGAACGAACACACACACACACACACATTCATATCAGTAAACACGGACCCTAAATTATATCCACAATTCCCTTTGATCAGATTAGTTCTTACATACACAATATATCAGCATTAGGAGCTGAGAGTAATGTAAAGGCTTATATAATGTGATCAATTCTGAGCACTTCATCTAATCGGACAAGTGAACTCAGTCTGAGGTTGAGTAAAATCATCTCTAGATTTAATTCATCTCAAGTAATTGAGCAACAGAAGTGTGCATGAAAACAAATTGACAAAGAGCTACTGGAGAGGAAGTACAACCAGATACTGTAACCGTAGTAGTTGAAGTGTTTGTTTTGCTTTAAAGCTGCTATTGACTGAAAATTAGGATTTTTATTATAAGACTGCATGCCCCTTAATGGGTAAAGAAAAGTTTACAGCATTTGATTAGAAACATTTTTAAAAACAATGGAAACATCATTAGTGGCTTAAATCAAACCAAACGTATGTGACCCATTTAACAGACCAAAACCATAAACACCTCTGTGCATTAATTTACTGCATAATCCTCAACATATCCTGAGTTGGACTCATGATGTTCAGGTGCCACTGAACATTCAAACATTTTCTCCTCATTAGATCCCATTCAAAGTTATTTCTATTGAGGACAATTTGTTTAAGCTGGCACAGGGAAAACCCACACACACCTCCCTCAAGTCTTTCAGTTCATCTACGATGATGTTGCATCAGTGGCTGTATGTTTGAAAATTGTCATTGGCTTGTGGGTTTGTTTACTGTATTTTAAACACCCAAAACAATTAATCAAAAGCAATAGCCGATGGGTTTGGAGATTACATTTCGGCCAATGCATTCCACGTCTTTTGCTCTCCACAAAACAACACTGTTTACCTGCATGCATTAGACAATACTACTTGGATCAAAATCTTGTCCCATTGCATGCATGTACAGTCTGCATTGACATGCAGATATCTGTTTAGGCCATCAGGCTAAAAATAAATGCTGTTTTTTTTAGTGGGTTCTTTAATTTTTCTTTGCAACAAAGGTCCCCAGCTGGACCAGAACTGGGGTCTTATATCCTTTGCCCTGAATGTGACACGTGTCCAGGCAGGTTTCTGTACATTCGACAGTCTAGTATGGACACACCGATGCAGCCGGTTGTTCTTTTGTGTGGTTGATGTTTGGAAGTTTCTCTGACCCCTGGTAATGCTAACGTCACCAACACACGTTTTCCTTCTGATGTAACGATGAAAAAGCAGGCGACTAGTAATCTGCTTTTGGGGATTTGGGGAACAAAATTAGATGGATAGAGAAAAACAATGCTACTTTCTGTTCTCTCCCTATCGCCTGAGCTGTGGGGCCAAGTTCAGGCTTTAAATGTGAGTGTGAGCTATTTAGAGATCCATGGAGCATAACAAAATGTACAGCTCCACCTGCCGCTCACAATGTTTCATCTTTAGATAGTGTTAGTGTAATTATATATAATATATCATAATCTAGTGTCCCGCTCAAATCTTTAGACCTTTACAAACTTTTCGGCTACATCAAGCTGTGCCACATTTCAGCTCAATGACTCACATGGATGTTAAGTATCAGTCACTGGAAATTAACTGGGAATGCTGGAAGAGAAGAAAAAAAAAACACTAAAAGTAAAGATTTTGTTTAACTACATTTCTTCCAACTGTAGACATTGTTTCTAGGGTCAGCCACATTTACTGCAGTGGATTTTGTAACCTATTTTTGCCATTAGTCTCCGTTTCCCAACACACTTAATAGGCTGCTGCTGCTAACAATGCTGCTTTTAATGCCAATCTGGCACTGGATCAAGTAGGACTGACGCCATAGTTGTGGAGTGGAATTTTTCCTCTACTCGAGGAGTATTGTTCTCTTTAGCTGCTAAATGCTCCATTTTAAATTAATTTCATTGCCATACAGGGACAAAGACATGCTCTTCAGTCTCAGTGATTTCCCCTGTAACATCAAGTCTGTCTATCAATCATTCCAATTACAAAGGGTTATATTTTTTGTACAAAAAGAATGAAGCTCAGAGACAAGCACAGGATATCCTGCACTGATGAGCCTCTCAGCAGCACTGCATACATCTGCAAACTCGAGTTAAACCTGAGCACAAGACACTTTAAAGTGACAAAAACAAAAAGGCACAGCAATAAAGAAAAACAGTGTTATTAGGTTTCAGTTTTCAGCATTGTCACATTCAGTCACTGAAAGCAAACAAAGTGTTTCATTTGAACGGGATGCCATTTTATTAGGACATTTAAGAGCAGCTCATGAGAGGTAAAGATACCACTATTACAATTTACAATTGTTACAATATAAAACCTTTAAGGCCACATATACATGGAGGACCAGTTTAAACCTGAAAATACAAGTTTAAACTAGTTTCTAAAAATGTGTTTCCCGTTTAACCTTTTAGATGGTGAAAATTTTCAAAGCTGCCACTTGAGTATGCTCAGCTGCCACATTTCCATGTTCTCATGTTAACAGACTAAAAAACAAACTCAACTGAAAAAGTTTTCCAAAATAGCAGTATCTGTGACCTAAGATCAGTCCCATGTCTAGGGTTGGGTATCGTTTGGTTTTTTTCCGATACTGGTGCTAAATCGGTACTTTTAAAACGGTGCCGGTGCCTAAACGGTGCCTGAAGCGATACTTTTTTTAAAAGTTTTAAAAAAAAGAAGACACAAGGATAGGCCTACTAAACAACAGTTGGTGACATTTAAGATTAACATATAGTTTATTACTAAGGCCATATGGTCAAAATTAAATGATTTAATAGTAATGTAATAACTATAACTTCTAATAAACAATAAATTATTTCACCAGTAAATTGCTGTTGAACAACAAAAACAACAACCAGATGGGAAAAGGGTATTGCTAGCTAAAGGTAGGCTAACGTCACCTGCTGTCGAGTGTAGTGTAAAGTCAGGCACCAAAATAAGGCACCGAAATTGTCGTTCTTATTCGGTCTCGTTACTACCGTTTGTCGGAAACGGGGCTCTATTGGCACCAAGTTTCGGTACCCAACCCTACCCATGTCCAATAGTTACATTTCACCTTTCAAGTAAGAGCAAATACTGTTCCAGAACTCCAAACTCTTCATATCCTAAGTTAATATAACCCCTAACTTTAAGAGCACCAACATTTGTCACCCTATAAACATGATCAAGTCTGTTACAACCAACAACTCTGCAGCCAAATATCTGGTATCACAGCAAAACATATGCTGGTGTGAACTCCAATCATGTTTAAAAGTAATAAGTTAGCGTTTTCATTTCAAGCTATAAAGTTGTTTCCCCCAAAAGTCGTACATCGTCTCATGTAAGACAATGCAGATAACCATTTACATATTCCATCCAAAAATGACCCATTTTGAAATTACTTTTCATCCAGACTTAATTTACCATTGAGTTTATTAATTCACATTATTTATAGTTATCTGAATCTGCTGTGATGACTGTACATCACCATGTAATGTAAATCTGTCGAGGTACTTCCCACTACACATGTCTTGATTACCCTCCTCTCATTGGCTGTCAGCTATGACATTATCTGGCCAGTACTCGTCCTGCATGTAGTGGTTTGAGGAGGCGAAGCTGGGCTCATGTGAAGCATCGTCTCCCCTCAGTTTGTTCTGCAGCTCCTGCTCCCACTCACCCTCCACCAGCTTGTAGAGGTCGAGGGCGGCCAGAGCATCCTCCACCGAGCAGTGACCCCTCCTCCCCACCTGGGCAGGTAAACACAGACCGGGTCAGCGTGGTTAACAACAAATCAAAATGCTTTTCATACTGGAAGCAGACTTCAAAAACACAGACTACACTGTGGTTATGCGTTAGACAGAGAATCCGCAATACTGCCGTAAAGAAGGTCCGCCATTATGCTGGCTTTTCTTACTTAAAAAGGAACACGCCGACTTATTGGGACATTAGCTTATTCACCGTAACCCCCAGAGTTAGACAAGTCGATACAAACCTCTCTCATCTCCGTGCGTGTTGTAACTCTGACGGCCCCACCTGTAGCTTAGTCTAGCACAGATCCTGGAGGTAACTGGCTCCAACTAGCCTACTGCTCCGAGTAAGTGACAAAATAAACGCCAACATGTTCCTATTTACATGTCGTGATTTGTATAGTCACAGCGTGTACAAATAACAAGGTCACATGAGACACAGGGAACTATATTCTCAGAAAGGCGAAGCACTGCAACTTCTGCAACTTGGGCGGAGTGATATGCTTGCAGCACCTGAGCAGAAGTAGCAGTGCTTCGCCTTTCTGAGAATATAGTTCCCAGTTTATATACGGTTAGAAGATGGCTGTGTCTCATGTGACATTATTTGTACACGCTGTGACTATACAAATCACAACATATAAATAGGAACATGTTTGTGTTATTTTGTCACTTATTCAGAGCAGTAGGCTAGTTGGAGCTGGTTACCTCCAGGATCTGTGCTAGGCTAAGCTAATGGTGGGGCCGTCAGACAGAGTTACAACACGCACGGAGATGAGAAGGGTATGTATCGACTTGTTTAACTCTGAGGGTTACGGTGAATAAGCTAAAGTCCCAATAAGTCGGCGTGTTCCTTTAACTAAACAATGCCGGTATAATTCTGCCCCAGATTCCACCTTTAAGTATATAATATGTGAGATAATATACAATTGTAACTGGACAGTTGTCTACAAAAACTAAAATACAAATCACACATTTACAGTGTCTGAAGATGCTCACCTGAATCCTCCTGTTCAGCAGCTTACTGGCCAAGATTTTGAGGGAGGGGCAGCGTTCGCGGCAGAAACCGGCCAACCGGCTGAGGTAGCGCGTTGTGCAGGTGTCCCTGACCATGTGACCTGGATGGGCAACGTCCAACGCCTCAAAGTCATTGTAGATGGAGTGGCCGACGACCACTTTGCCCTCAAGTATACTGAGGATCTACAGGAGAGAAGCCACGCAAAATTTGTTTTTTTTTTAAAAATTTATTTAATAAATTTATTTAATAAATAAAAAAAAAAATATATATATATATATATATATATATATATATATATATATATATATATATATATATATATATATATATATATATATATATATATATATATATATATATATATATATATATATAGTTTTAAAATTTAGAGACAGCACAGAAGGTTATCTTAAAGGGATACTTCACCAATTTAGCATTAAGCTTTGTATCAGTAGAACCCGGTAGTATTTTTGAATGACCGTGCGTCCATCCCTCATGTCCCCCTGAGACGAGAGATCTCTGTATTGTTGGTCTGGTAAAAAATCTTCAGATGACGTAAAACGACAATTTTTGCGTCATCGGAAGATTTTTGCCCAGAGTCTGTGGACTACAGCCAGCTACTTCCGCATGTTTTCAACCCGCCCTAAATCGGGTTGGACTGCCGAATCCATTCGGAAAAGCCCAATTCAAAACGAGAGTCAGCCATCTTGAATCTTCGGTAAGGCTCTCTTTTCAGCAGTAAACATTTACAACAATTATGTGCATTCAAACTACCGCACGTGTACCACCGGGATATATTGGTACAGATTGGAGAATATGCAAGAAATACAGACGGAATACTCTGCACACTACATGAGCTTCGCCTGCACGGAGACCAGCACCTCAACCAGCGGTGTCGCTCGATGCCACTAGCCGGATAGGGGACATCCTCATTGGCTAGGTGGGAAGCTAACGCTAGCTGGCCACCTGTCCCACCAATCCTGCTTGCAAGTGTCCGCTCATTAGACAACAAACTGGACTACATCCAACTTCAACGAAACTCCCAACATGAGTTCAGTTTTTGTGGAAACATGGCTGAACAACAGTGTACCGGACTGTCTAGCTACCAGACCTGCTAGCCATCCGAGCTAGAGATGCTGTCGCCGCATAAAAGACTCGTGGAGGTGGGCTGTGTGAACACGGACTGGTGCAGAAATGGGGTGATTTGTATCCAACTAACTGCTAACCGCTGGAGTTGTGACTGTTACATAGCGACCATTCTACATTCCACGCTAATTCACGGCTGTGTTTATACTCTGCGTTTACAGCCCACCAAGCTAGTATGCATTAGCTGAACTTTACGGAGCCTATAATGTGTGTACACTAAATGTAGTTTCGTATGTCGTTTTTATATATTTTAAATGTGTAACACTACTTGAGCCACAGTGAAACGTTGTTTCGTGTATATGGTTGAAATGACAATAAAGTTGAGTTGAATGCCTAACTGTCTTGTCTGTCTGTAAATGGTAGGCGTGGTTTGGGAGTGGACTTGTAAAGCAGCGAAGCAGGTGCATTCTGGTATTTGGTGTCTTTCATCCATATGAGCCAAAAACACATTTTCTGGCTTTTCTCAGCCTAGAAGGCACAAATTAAAAAAAACAAACAAACACAAACACATTTCTACTACATAAGTGACCCAATTTAAAGATATATTCAGCTTTCCAGCAGTGAAATATTCCTTTAAATATTTGCCAGACTGGGCTGGTTTTGTACTTTAATGTGTGACTCGTTTTCCTGCAGTACAGCTTCAGTTTTTCTCAGCAATTCCTAACATATCTACATCCTTATTTATTGAAATTGTAAATATTGAAACATGTGCTTTTTGCATTAACAAAAAGCTGAAAATGGCTCTTTAGTTTTGTGAAAAATACAACTTCTGGTTAATAATCTTTATTTTTAGCTCAGCATACTGTAACATTAACTCAAAAGCTACTTCTGATTGATGAAATAGCTCTGCAACATGGCAGTGTAGTAATTGTACTGTATATGGATTACGGTTTAATCCAAATGTTAAAGTCACTAAACCAACCAACTACGCCTTTACGCAACCTTGGACATTGGACTCACTGCCTAAGCTGACGTATGCATTGTAAACTGAGTAAACATAAGCATTTAGAGAGAGGAGATAATTAAAGAACCAATCAGTAGATCTCAGATCCAAAAGCAAAGCATGCCTCACCTCCTCCCTGGCCTGAGCGAAGGGCGTGGCGTTGTGCAGGTGATGCCTCCGGATGCCACTCCAGCGAGTCCTGTAGTCTGTGACGGGCTGACATGGTCGGACATATTTATCATACAATATGTTGCCATGATAGTCCAGGATGCTGCAACGGGCCAGCTCACTGCAGGTCCCGCCAGGCCCCGTCCCAACCATCTCACAGTCCAACGCCACCACTGTGGTCGAGCACAAGCTGAGGCACGGCGAGCTCCGCCCACTGACCGGAGGACTCGTCTCAGAGGAGAAACCACTGTCCACCTCCCAAATGTCTTTGAGGGCTGTGACTAAACTGTGGTACTCCGAAGCTTTAGGCTCAAGGTGTTCAGGTTCAGATAAATGAGAGCTCTTGCTTTCAGAGTCCAGAGTGCTTTGACTTTCCTGGTTTGTATTGTTAAATTTAGTTTTTTTGACCAGTTTATTTTTATCCAGTGGTTCATTGTGGTTGTCCATTGTTTTCCTTTTCATGTTGGCAATGGTTATCTTCTGCTGCCATTTTTTCCTAGATCTTGCGTTATCCATGGCACCAAGCATCATCGATTTTTTGCACAAATATCGGTAGTTGCTGAAAAGCCCCCACGAGGCAGCTTTATTCCTTTTTGACGCCTCTGCCATCATCAACAAATGAAACCGGCATTGCAGTCATTTTCTAAGGAAATAAAATAACACAAAACACCCTGATTATTAACAAGAAATAAATGCAGTAGGTGATCAGTACTTTTTAGGATTCTATCTTTTAAATCTACCCATTTGCTCTGATAAATGGTAGCATTGTACCTTTTGTTACTGGGCCTGTTGCTTAACCTTGGTTCTTTTGTTTGTTTGTGTTTGTGTGCGCGCGCGCGTGTGTGTGTGTGTGTGTAATGTGAGGGCAGCATACAAAAAAGTGCATTGCCAGACAGACTGAACAGACTGACACTGACATTAGGAAACAAATATACATTTTTGTATAACTTTTACGTTACAGTCCACAAATATTTCGCAGACTTGGCCATGCAGAAATATGACTGACTTTAAGAAGTAGGTGATTGACAGCAACAAATTACAACACGCCAATTCTGAAGAAAAACTGTGGGACTCTTGTTTGCTTGATACATTCACCAGTCAAATTAGCTAATTAAAAGTTATCTAAGAAAATGAATTATGAGAGAGTGAGAACTGTCAAAGGGCCATTCCCAGATACGGTATATGTGACGACAAATTGTTTTACAGACGGTGCCACCAAACAACATTCAAAATTCCAGCAGTTTAATGCCTCGCTCGTAAAGCCTGACTGAAAATGGGTTTAATCATTGCTAGACTAAACCAGCATAGTGTACATCTAGTATAACGTTAGCTGTGTGTACTATCCACCAAATTGTCGTTTACAGAAAACGCGTCTCCTCAAGCAGGCCGTGATGACAGTAACTTAGGTCTAACTATCGTTATGAAAAGCTTACAATTACTTACAAAGACGTGCTTGGTGAGCTGAAATTAAGCCGCATTAAACCCTTAAAGGGTTCACAAACTGTAACTCCCTTATATTTCTACGGAGTTCAGCGTTCAGTTAGCTAGCTAGCTAAGTTATGCAAAGCTTATAGAAGCCACGTCAAACAAGATATTAAATATAATTCCTCGAAGAAAAATACAACGTACGACTAATGCGAAGAGATAAACTCGTTGACAAAGAAAACACAAGAGCACGACATGACATTAAAACAGATTCCTATATTACCTTTTGAGCCATTAAAACAGATTTCATTATTTCTATATTACCTTTTCGGGTAGCTAGCACGTGTACAGTCTGTCAGAACATGCCTGGACATGTGTCATTGCTCTTTATCTGATTGGCTCCTTCTCTTCATCGTTTATTGTTTCACAGGAAGCGTTCAACTGTCAAAGATCAATTGAGTCGCCGTCTACTGGTTAAATGCGCTATTGCCCCAAATAGTTAGGTTTCACAAGTGCAACATTTTATTATTTAACAAATTAAATATGACAATAATAATTTAAAATCATATTGTGACAACGGAAATTAAGTCACACATTAAGTCCCTGAGGCCTAGTGCGTTCATAAACAGAAATATAAGTGTGTTGTCCCATTTTCGTAAACTCGGCTGCACCTTTCACCTGTTGGATCATCAAAAAAATAAAAATACTATAAAATGAAAGAAAAGCAAACTCTTCTGACTACTGGGTGGCAATGTTAACAGGTTTCTTCAAAAAGCCACAAGTTTCACTTAAATGTACTTCACTTATATTCTGCCTAAAATCTTAACAGTTGTTAATCTGCAATGTATTATGTTGAAGAGCGAGGGCTTACTATACATAGGTGACATTTAATACTGTAGAAAATCAGCAGTTTTTCTATTCGGTTATGATGGGAATAATTGTTTTTCCCTTTCATCCCAAATTGTTTGCGTAACTATTTACAGACCAAAACAAGTTCAATTCAATGTAGTTTTTATATCCACAACCAAATTTAAGACGAAAGCTAATATATCAAACAGATTTGTCGATTGACAAAATCATCACCAATTTCACTGAATAATTGTTAAATTAATATATCAAGCGAAAAAATACCAAATATGTCAAGCTTCTAAAATGTGAGGATTTTCTACTTTTCTCTTGTTTGATATAAACATAACATCTTTAGGTTTTGGACTGTATAAAATAAAACAAGACAGACATTTTCTCTCAAATCACTACATGCAATATTATATTATAACATCTTGAATTACAATAAGGTTTTAACCAAGGCTTAAAAATAAATAAATAAATAAATAAATAATCTGCAACAGTTTTAGGCATTATGGTTCTATGATTCTGTTCATGAATGAAAATCATACAGTTAGTTTTGGTTTTGTGGGCCTTTTTATTTCACAATCCTTCCAAATGTACAAAAACAAAGACGTGTTACAAAGACAAAAAAGAAGAAGAATTCACCATTAGCATTATCCCCTGCGGCGACGACAACAACAAAAACCAAAGCAACAGATGACGGGAGATGGGTGTCAAACCAAAGTGCATCAGCCTGAGGTGAAGTAGACAGACCAGGGGAAATAAAAATCTCAATTTTCAAAAGCTGTCCCCTCTTCCCTAAAATTTTTTTTTATTTCTAAACAGCGGGCAGGCCCTGGCCACCACCTCTCCACCTTCCACAGTTTCCCCAGAGCAGTGGAGGACCTAAAGGGAGGGCCACGTCTTTTCGACTTGGCCTCAGAGCATTCGGTAGTTCACTAAGAGAGTGGAATATAATTTAGTTCTTTCTTTGCATGGATTTCCCCAATCCTCCTTCCTCCTGTTGTGTTGGGGATGTTGAGTTCCTGTTTGGAGCTTTTATAGCTCTGTCTTGTCATCGTCCTTCTTCTTCTTCTTCTTCTTGGTCTCCTCCTGCACTGCCAAGGGGTTGGTGGCCTCCCTCTTCAGGTAGGAGATGAAGTCACTCACCTCGCGACCTCCCTGCAACACGAGCAGTGAGACGGGACCATTAGCAGAGTGTATATAAACAGGAATTCACTTTGTTTTAATCATCACTTCAAGCTGATTCTCACCTCGTATTTCTTTGGGCTCATCTTACGTCCAGCTGGGGCAAAGTACAATGTTGGGAAACTAAAAAAAAAACAACAACAACAAAAGGTTAAGGAGATTGATAAGAATTCATGTCATACTGCAGCATTAGACATTTTGTTTCTGACACCTTAACTTTATAGCTCAATCGACACAGGATTATCAAGGCAGACAACGATATCAATATTGAAAAAACACACAAGCCAAAATCCTGATAAGTATCCCTTAGATTTGTGACCAATATACATACTGCGCTGCACATCTTAGAATTGAAAAATCTACTTGTCAGTGCTCTCTGGTGGAGGAACTATGTGATGGCCTCACTCTTTTCTAAATGACTTCAAACCCAGTTTGGCATTTCTGTACTGAAATGTCTTGATAGTTATCGGTCTGACATATTAACCGATAGCGATATGTCTGCCTGGATGTTTAACGTCCACAACTTTTAATGACTCTGTTGACTTTGTTGAAATCAAAGAATTAAAAAAAAAAAAAAAAAAAAAAAAAATTGGTTTTTGGTGCCATGATCGAGAAGTATATAGTATTTTTTGCCCTTGTGATCCAGTCGAGGGAATTAAGCATCAAAGCATATCTCCACCATACAGTTTCTCAGGGATGTGGTGAGCAGGATTGATGAATTTGGTTACAAAGTTACATTTCTGAAATATTATGTTTCCAAAATTCTCAAACATTCAAGGCTTATTATTCTATTCAAGGAGTATTATGTTGATGGAACTCATGACTCACCCGCTGACTTCATATGGAGATGGCACATCGTTTGCTGTGGCGTCCATCTTGGCAATGACAACGTTGGGATCACCAGCAAGCTTTAAGAGCAGAGGACAGAAACTGTTAACGGTTTGCAAGCTAGTTCACAAAATCTACTTTCTAGAGTCTGCAAGTTTTGTTTAGACCATGCTAGCCAGACAACTAATTCAACTTTTGACTTAATTGTGGTAAAACAGTACTCGCATAAAAGGGGTTTCTATGGGTTAGAGTACCTAAGGTTATTAAAATGCAGTTTTTGTTCAGAGTACTATCTCCATTCCCTCACCTTCTCTCCCAGCTCGATGAATTTGGGCTCCAGGTTCTTGCAGTGTCCGCACCACGGAGCGTAGAACTCGATCAGCACGTCTTTGCTGTCGTCGTTGACGATGGAGTCAAAGTTCTCGGCCACAACAACCTTAATACAAATGACAGAATTCACAAGTTTACTCATTATGGAATGATAGTATTGCAGTTAAAAAGTCATGAATGTATGTATACATGATAGTTGCTGAAAGGTATAATGGAGGATTTTAGAAAAGAACCGCCCTCTCCACTTTTTGAAGTGGGAACCCCTATTAAACGTGTGCACGAGAGAGTATGCACGAGCCTAGTTCTCCTCGTGCACGCTCTGTTTACAAGTTGCTGTCGGCATGGCTCTACAAGCCTCCTTTCCAAAAGAAGATTTGCACTTTTTCCACTATGTCAGACTCGCCACTGGTAAGTGGAAATCTATTTACAACAAGCATCTCTATAGCTAACTTTAGCATGCTACAGGCCAGCAAACAAGCTATCGCCGACAGCGGGGAGGCAGGCAGGCAGTGGTCGGAGGCTTTTATATACCGTCTATGGTCGGACGCCGTGGCCGTCTGCTCGCTGACCTGTCACGGCACGTACGACGGCCTTACGTAAATATCATATCAGCAGAATGATTGACAACTAGGAGGACCAATAGTCTTGATGATCCACCCGGAAAAAGAAAATCCTCCACTATACCTTTAAGACAATCAGCCATAGTCCAGTAATGTTATTGGACTATAATGAGATGGATTCATCATGTGTACATCACTGTAAGTGGTAATGGTGGGGCCAATTTACTTTATTACTTTATATACACCACCAGGTGGCTTAATCTATATTAATATCATAATTATTAGTTGATTTATATTTTGTATTGTTAATCTAAATCTGCAAAGTAACTAAAAAGGTATTACAGCCATGTTGTAGAGACAAAAGTACAATATTTGCCTCCAAATGTAGTGGAGTAGAATGAAAATTCTCTCTCTCTCTGAAATGATCTGTGACTGACCAAAGTCTCCGGTGACGGCTAGATTTTCTAATGTCTGAAAACAACGCCAATGTGGTGCAGAAGTCTAGTTCTCTCTCAGACCACTTGAATTACAATATGCTGAAAGATTACGGAATTTTTGTCCAATGACGCCAAAGACAGGTAAAAAAAAACTGGCTACCACAGCTTTAAGTTCATCAGTTTTACACAGTCAGAGTGTAAACATTACACATTCCGTAGGAAAATGTGGGAGCAACAAGCAAAAACATTGTCTATTAAAAAAAAAACATTTGTAATAAATAAACAATACAAAAAATACAAATACACGGCACGTTAGGAAGAAATTAAGAATCTTCCTGGACGTTTCATCTCACCTTGACAGGTCCATCGTTGTTCTCTGGGATGGGCTCTGATTTGAGGTAACGCTTCAACTTGCCATCAAAGTAATCCTGAAGGAAACGCTCCAGAGCTTTCCCATCACGACTGTTGGAACAGAAACAGAACTTGTTTAGGGAATCAGAAAGGAAATGAAAGTGTTTGGGAAATACAAACGCAGAATCAATACATCAATACAGACTTTAATGTACAACTTCTGCTTAATTACACAGCTCCTGCAGGCAAAAAAGGCTAATACATTAGACAAGAACCTCCTCACTGTGTTAAATGCATATCAATTCATGCATTTACTGAGTAACACAGTGGCACTTTCTGTAGAAACATCATCAGTTCAACATTCTTTAAAGTCTAGCCAAAGGGAGGGTGTGTGTGGCTATATTTAAAATGATTCATAATGTGCATACTTTGTGTCGTAATGCACTTGTGGCAAACAAGAAAAATAACATTTGATTTGACTTACGAGAACTCCTCAGTCATGACATATTTGTCTCCCTTGCCGGTGCGGATAGCCACCAGAGGCAGTTCTCCTGAGCCATCCATGCCGAACTCGGACACATCTTGGCTGAACATGCTCTTGCTGGCCACCGCAAAGTTCAGCTTCTTGCCCTGATCCAGGAAGCCCTTTGCCACCTTCATCACCCTGTGAAATGTTAAAGTTTGGTCTGTTGAAAATGAGGATGAAAGTGGCGACTCAAGTCAAAAGGTTGTATTCAGAGCTAAATCCAACTATGAGGGTACAAACGAATTCAGCTAAGCATTCTCAGGGGGTTAAAAACTGTGGAAGACGAAGTGAAAAACAAGTGTTGCTTTGATTTCAATATTGTTTATTAGAACCTGGGGATTAATGGCCACATAGGAGACACACAGTCTCCGTGTGTTTAAAGAAATGAAAAGAAACAGCTGAGATTTGAGCTCAAAGTGAGAAAGCCAATAGCTACTGCATGGTGCCGAGGAAAGAACAACCGTGGGGTGAGTTTAGAGACACATACCTGTTCCTCCAGTAGTTGGAGCCCTTGGGGTTTTTTTCATAATCAACATCATAATAAGCCACCAGCAGGTCTTTCCCCCTCAGCTGGTCTTTGTTGTCGTCCGTCATGTGGGGGCAGATTCCAAAGCTGAGTTGAAAAGAGAAAGTAAGAATAAATCAGTTTACAAAGGAATGTAAACCAACAAGCTATGCTCTTTTAGCCAGTTATGGACAACCACATAAGCCAGTGATAGTGATGGTCTACAGCAGTACACCAAAGTCAATAATTTTGTTTGTTTAAAGGCTGAGAGCTAACCACACTGTTCACATCTTTCAGAAAGTCTCCATTAACGAAGACTAGTTCTCACGTTCAGTACGTGTTTAGACAAGGAGTCGAGGCAAAGTGAAAGTAAAAGTAAATTTCAAGTCATGTGGACAAAAAAAAAAAAAAAAGAAATACAGGACACTGCTCTGTGAGCTTTGTCACAAGATTGTTAAAATATGTGGACGACAACATGTTTACAACTACTGTAATCTTTTGTTACAGTTTTATCAATGTGTGTGTTGGAAATTCAAAATTAAAAAGCTAAACATGTTCAATATCCGCCTTTAAATTAAGAAAATGTAAAAATAAAAAGGCACTTATCACATACATATTGGGCAAACTATACAGAAAGCACTTCAAAGTGGATTTCCTTTATGCCATCACCTTCATAAAATAACGGTTTCACACTTAAGAGTCCTTACTAAACCATGTGTTCTTAAGCTCACTGGAGAACATCTAATCTCTATCAAACAGACTGGGCACATCAACTTATAGATGACATTACACACCTAAAATTACCAGACATAACTGGGAAAGCCAGCTGATTGTACTCAAATACCCAAGTGTCTACAATGGTAATACTTTTTCAGACTGCAAATACCAATAATTTGTTGTTTTTCTTGTCTAAAAATAATCACTCAATTTTCTTATTTAGCCTCCAAAATGTAATGACGCCACATAATAAAGTCCAGTATTTTTGGTCATCACGAGAAGCAAACACATCCTAAATGTATGCAGTTCAGTGAGAGCTGACTGTTTGCAGAGTGGACACCTCACCTACTACACAAAGTCCTGTTGGCACTGGGCCATCAATGTAAATATGTGCCGTTACTATGCAAGATGACTTTACCACTGCCAACAAGACCAACTACTGTAACTGTATTGTAAAAGAAATAGGAAATCAGCTCTGCTGCCAAACTGGAACATGAGTATTTGTATGTTAGATGATGTATGTGAGATAATTGTCTCCACTCAAGAGAATCAAGACTCACATGTTGTCCTGGATGAACTTCTTTATTTTGTTGCTGGTATATTTGTCCTCGCTGTATTTTACGGAGCTGTCTTCGAACTTGTTGGCGAGTCTTTGTGGGCGGAACAGGACGATTCCCCTGAAAAACAAAACAGGAAATGTCACTGTAGTCTTGCTGCACCAACAACAGCTACACTGGTGATACAAAATGTGTAAGGGCGCAAGTTATTTTCACTTTATTACTAATATCCGCTCCCAAGGACTCAAAAGCACAAACTTACTCTCCGTCAATGCCGTGGCTCTGGAGGAGAGCCTCAGAGTTTGTGTGGGCGAAGCGGTAGTTGTCCCTCAAGGCGCTGGCTGCCTTCAGGAACTCTGTCTTTGCTGTGCTTTTATCATCAGAAAAGAACCCTGGGAAGGAAAAGTGAATCATGTTCAGATCAGGATGCAATAACCATGGTCCCATTTTTCACCAACAGTGACTGAAATTCAAACAGTAACTCACCAACAACACTTGAGTCCTGGTCTGAAGTGTACTTCGCCAAGTCTGTGTCAGCCTTAAGCTCCACAGAAGCTGGTCCAGCCTGCTTCTTAAGGAAACTGACAATCCCATCTACAGAACGTAAGAGGAAAGCAGACAAACAACACAGAGAGAAGAAAAGATAGAGGCAGGAAAAATAAAGATGACTATGAGGTGACAGAAATAAGCATATATACAAAGAAGTACTTGTGCAAGTGTGAGAGCATTTAAGCCATTTTAAAACACACAAAAATCACATTATAGGCAAATACCTGCGGTTCTGGGACCATCATAGGGACCAGTTTCCTCTCCATCCCTGAAGATCTTCAAAGTCGGGTAGCCACTGACACCATATTTGCTGCATGTGTTGCTGTTGGATGTGCAGTCAACCTAAGGCGGGGAAAAACATTCACTTTCTGAAGAGATAGAGAGAGCACCACAGTACAGAGTGCACAAAAACATCATTAAGTGGACAAAGTTAAGTGAACTGCATTATGCAATACCTTGGCCAGAGCGACAGTGCCTTTCAGACGTGTGGCGGCTGCCTCATACTCGGGTGCTAGCCGTTTACAATGGCCGCACCTAATGGACAGAGGATATGGATCAGTCAAACAGGAGAACAAGTTACACTAAAGCTGTATTCAAGTTTCAGCTTGGCGAAGATCCTGAGGGAGATCTAGTGATCTCAGTGTGTAATTTGATATCTCTGAGCTAATTCAAATTGGATTTGTAAAATACGTAAAGGTTGTGTGGGAATGACTCACAAGATTGAAAAACATTTAACATTAATTAGCTTGTAAAAAGTATTAGGGAATGCAAGTAACTATTATTATTTACTTACTATTATTATGTGTTTAATTAATTACTTTGTTGATCATTCGATGAATCATTTGGTCCATAAAATGTCAGCAAATAATAACCTAAATGACTATCGCAATTTCCCAATATGTGTGTAATAGTCTGAAACCATAAGCGATTTGGTTAGACAATTAAGACAACAGCTAATATTCACATTCGATCAACTGGAACCAGTGTATTTTTTGCTAAAAATAAATAAATACGATTTACAAATTACGTTTTAATATAGATCATCCTGCTTAACTTCAAGTTTGGCACAGTTGAAACACGTCACAGTTCCTCTGGACCAATCAGATGTGGACACCAAAACTTCCCTGGCCAATCACAACGTTACAACAGCGAAAGGACACACCCCTAACTTCCTCATAGCCTTATTAGCACGACGCATTTTACATTGGAAATGATTCACAGCAGTTCAAAATGCAAGTCAGGACTAATTGTCTTTTATTGTTACAGTTTAATGTTTAATGTACTGTCAAACTGTGGCAGTCTTGAAATCTCTGATCCACTTAAAGTCAGCATGAATACAGCTAGTTGGCTAGCAACTCCACACAGAAAGGCCCTGCTCGAACCGGGCATCGAACCCAGTACTCAGCAGTGCCTACTTGCTGTGAGGCATCTAGCATATTTAACGTTTGCAAACATAATTGCTCATATAGTCTTTACAAAGCGTGAACATACTCACCAAGGGGCAAAAAATTCCACAAGAGCGAGTTCATGGTCTCCAATCTTGCTTTCGAAATCATCATCCGTGTAATCAAGCACATCACTGGCCCAGGTGAAGCCGGTGAGAGCGGCCAAAAAGATCACCCTCAACATCGCACAACGCGGTAGTTTAAAAATATATTTCACTTTGTTTGACAAAAAAAAGTTTGAATTGCAAAATGTGTCCGCGGCAGCCCCCTCTTCGGTGACGTGAAAGCCAAGGCTGCAAGCTCCTCGGACAGGGCCAAATGCAGACTAGTCGATAGAGAAAGAGAAAGGGATGGAGGCGGTGAGGATGTTCAGGCAAACAGCAAGACCTCTCCTAACCACAGTGTGGCAACCTCCCATTGGTCCATGCGATGCGTCACTCTGTCTCGGTTAGCCAATGAGAGGCAGGCAAACGGGATACCATCGTCTCAGAACCAATCACAACTCGACAAAAATCACAACTCTTCGCATCACACCAAGGGAAACAGACGCGGAAGTGGTGATTTTACTGTCTATGGTTAATAGTTTGCTCCTTGATAACATGGCTTTTAATGAACTGCAAACAACTCTGAAATGTGTCGATTACAGTATGTTGTTTAATATGTCATGTGCATACAAGTGACCAACCCATGGATTTATTAGGCACCAAAAATACAGTTGCAGTGGTGAAATAAGAACACAACTTCTCTCATATAACAACAATCACGTTTTTTTATTGTCATAATGCACAAAAATTACAGAGAGGCAGTTGTTGGTAATGAAAATCTTGGATCTCAGGCTCCCTCCAACAATCATTGGCAATAATTTAAATATGTATTTAAAAAAAAGAAAACCATGCAAATAAAAATGAGAATCTATGACATAAAATAGTTCAGAAGTTAAAATATATATGAATAAAATATGAAATAAAAGAACATATATTTGTGGCAGACAGTATTGAAAAATGTATGCACTGTAATGTGAACAGGGATGCAGATAATAGATATAAAAATAAAATTAGAAATAAAGTAAAGAAGAGCTTTAGTGTCCGCACCTTATTTGGCTTACAGACATCACCGGGTAATAACAATATCTACAGTTGTCTGTAGTCACACACAAAAAAAGTCCACGGTATGGTTAACCATACCCAGGATGACACAATAATGTATGACTACTTTCCATTGTGGTCCTTGATGCAGGAGTCCACATCATATTAATCTTAAAAGCCTGCATTGGTCAAATGTAGCTTCATTCACACTATTTTATATTTTGAGATCTTCCTTCAGGCAGACTGGTAGCACGACTGGTGACCAATTTTACAGCTCATAAGTTCTCATGTACAAATCCCTAGTGTTCTTAAACTAAGTACAACATTGGCTCAAATGTCAGAGGAAAGAACAAACACTCTGATCACCATGTTGATCTGCAGGTTTCTTTGTGCCACGTACTGTATAGCTGTTTTCTCAATTGTTGTTTTGCAACTGCAACATATTATTGTAAAGGTTGAGCATTTACTAAACAACAGGTAAGCAAACTTTATACTGCCCTCATTACAGCAACAATGTATACTTGATTAATAAGGTGATTAAGATAATGACAAAAAAGCACAAAATGTGTCCATTATGATTAAGGATGATGATTGATGATTAATGGATTTTCACCTATGTGTGCAATTGTCAGTTGTTTTTTTGCACTAGTTAAGTAAAATATTAACTAAGGTAAGCCCAGCATCATTACTTCATCTTGAGGCCCTGTGTTGTAGAGGTGCCCTAGTTTAATATCATTATCCTTTTAGTTTGTATTGTGCTCACATGGTGCATCTTCCTAAATAAAGTTGTGATTAATCAGAATGAATACAAAGTAACTGATACACAGAAGAGAAAGAGGTCATGTGTGCTGAACCTGGAGGCAACAGGGTGCATACTCAATACAATGAATGTGGGAGGACGGAGGGGAGGCAACAGGTCTTGCCCCGGGGTCCACTAACAGGTTCACGTGGCTGTGATTAGGAGACAACTATGTAGGTGGCCAGCTTTATACAATTCCTTTGGGGTATCCAATTTAAAACGTGCAATAAATATATCTATCTTAAATTAATGTTTGTATTAATTATTTGTCGATAGTGGTTGTCTGGTCTAATTTGTGTTGTTTTGTTTGCTGGTTAGTTGTCTGACTATGAATGTTTCTTGATCTCAACTTCAACAAGACAACATGACTAAATATCAGTTTAAATCTGCTCAGGTAGATAGATATTGTCTGACTTTCATAACAAAGCCCCTTAAGCAAATTTCATTATTATTCTTATTTCTTATTATTGAAGACATACAGACAAAAACAAGCTTCATATTCATTAACAATGTCACATACAGTATTTAACATTTTACTTCTTCACAAAGCTGCAGTAATATTGTTGGTCCAGCAGAGGGAGCTCTCTGACAGCACAGTGCTCCTCAGTCACTATACTCTGTATGAGACTATCTCTCCACCGTTACATATTCCATGTCTACGGGGATGATCCCCCTGAGGTCAGGTACGTGGATACTTCTTTAAAGTGCTCATATTATGCTCATTTTCATGTTTACAATTGTATTTAGAGGTTATATCAGAATAGGTTTACATGGTTTAATTTTCAAAAAACACCATATTTTTATTGTACTGCACATTGCTGCTAGCCTGGAAATCCAGACTCAAATCTGACTTGCTGAGCATATTCAAATTGTGCTCTCGCGAGAACTCTGGATTTCCAGGGTACATTGCTGCAGCTCCTCTTTTCACCCTATGTGGTGAGCTCTGTTTTAGCTACAGAGTGAGGCATCTCACTTCTGTTGCATCTTTGTTGGGAGTCGCACATGCTCAATACCTACCTCTGCTAACTAGTCAGTTGGAGAGTCTGAGGGAGGGCCACGCTAGCAGCTAGGAGAGCATTATAACGTGTGTTACAAAGTGACGCACTTTTGTCACGGAAGTAAAGGCTGAAAAGTGTTTTCTGTTGGAAATGGTAACTCCCTTTGGGGTGGACTTTGAGCTTTTTCGCTTTTTAACCTATGACATGCACAAAAATATATCTAACACAATAAAGGAAAGGGAAAAAGGCAAAAAGAATAATATGAGCACTGTTAGTTAAGACACACCGGCTTGCCCGGCCACGCCCTATACTATTTCCTATAAAGCACCTGTGCTGGCGTGGAATCACTGATAGTTTCTCCGAGCGGCCTACAGCTGGAGAGATAGTCTCTTTACTCAGAGAACCATGGTTACAACGTAACCGAGGATTCATAGTCAGGTATGTTATAACAAACATATATTCATTACTGTTACGAGAATGCACATAAGTCATACAACACCTCTGTAGGTTCTTTTAGGGTTTTCCTTACAGAGTTTGGGATTCTCAGTAATCCTTTACTTTTTTCGCAAGTATTTGTACTCTGACTATTTTACAATATTACAATTACCACAAGCTGTAGATTTACATGCTACTCTGATGTCCAGTGAGATGTCCCAAAACCAAAAGTAACAAGTCTGATGCTTGCAAAATCCAAATATCCCTATGTAACCTGTCTAAGTGTCTTTCAGCAGTGTTTCCTTTAACGCTTAGGCCTTCATCACCTTTTCATTAGAATCATTTTTTTTCTCATCAAACTGCAGTTGTAGTAGAAAGTTACTTCAACAAAAGTGTAAATGTTAAAGTTATTTCAACTCTGCCATTCACCCATATAACTTCAAATTACATTGCTTTTTTGAGGATAGTTACAGACTAGTAGTGAAAGTCTTGAACATATAAGAGATATGAAAAGTAATGAAATCAGGAGGACTTAACAATGTAAGTTTTAAACAACTCAAAATCTCTAATGTGCCACATTTGTTTTATAAAGACAGAACCCTTGCCAATGTTCAAATAGCTGTCTGATGTTATTGTAAATAAAGAACTTAATAAATAAGATGTCAGTAATAAACAATGCTCTCCACTCATGCATATAAGATAAAGGAAAAGAGACAAATCAGATAAGATTGTGCAAGAAAATATAGTATTGTAATATTTGATCATATAGTAAAGTCTTTATAATACATTGTGCATTCAGTATTTAGTATTTGCCTGCCCTGTTAAACAAGAAAACCCCATTCTGCAGAAGTTTACATGATTATTTAAGCACTAATGGACTCTCATGACTTTCAAATAAAGGTCCACTATTACATCTAAAATGTGTGTCAGTGTCTTTCATTATTATTATAAACCTTGCTTCCTAAACAGACAAGTTTCTTTTAGCAACACCTCATAAGCCCCGTCATCTCCGTGCCGCCTGCCGAGCCGTGCTAATCCAGAACTCTTTCTTCCAGACCAGCCACCGTTTACTGTAAACTCACAGCTGATATGGGAATGGCAGAATTAGATGGAAATCATTTAGGGACCAAATGAGGTTAGAGGCTTGAGTTTTGTTTTCATGACATTTAATGTCAGTGGAGCTGCGAACACTATTGCACTGCACAGCATTTTGTAAAACATCTGTACTGTTTTATGGTCACTGATTGCACACCCAAAGTCATCTCAGCATATTGCCTTTACATCTTACACTTAATACTGTAAAGCCTTTTTTTATTATTATCATTTAATCAACATTTGATCGCAAAGTCTGTTAGTTACAATATTGACGTCACTGTTCAACCACCATTTTATCTCAGGAACCTGTTTCATGTGTGTGTCTGTGCACTCTTCTGCACTGTAGAGATTTGTCTTTCTGTTTCCCCCACAAAGCTCCTTCCCTCTCAAGTCAAAGCCCCCATTGCCTCTGTGAAGTGGTTGCCATAGCAACCCGCTTGCTCCTCAGCCATATCTGGAACAAGGAGGAGAGAAGTCTGCAGCATTATGCTGGTGACATGCTCCGAGTACTGTGAGCGATAGAGAGGGAGGGAGGAGGAGGATGTATTCAGGACATTAGAACCTTCCTCCAAATCCTTGAAGTGAGAGAAACAGAACACCAACACTTGACGTCTCAGCTGCGTCTCGTCCGAACACTGAACGCCTTGTTGTCCTGTCAGTATCCAGACCAAAACACTGGGGAAATTGTTGCCTGTTTCATCACTGGAGACAATCAAAATCTATTCATTCTCCAAGGGACAAAGCACTTGTTACATACTCCCTGCACTGCAGAGAAAACACTGACGTCTTTGCACTCACCTTTAAACAAAAGACGGACACACATTTGGGTTCATATTCACACACAATTAATTTCGCACATTTCTCGCCATGGTTGTATACTGGGTGTTTGCACCATACTACATGTTCACAGTTAGATTTAATAGTAATTTGTCATGGAGCTTAAATGATAAGTCTGGCATGAAAAGACATAAAACTCACAATGTGTAATTCTATCTTGTGACACTCAGCCCCCAAACCACTGGTTCCTACTAAAGACATACATCTTTAAAAACAGGTCACAAATTAAAAAAATAATAGAATATTACCTGCCTTGTGCTTTAACTGATACATAGATAGAACTGTCTTTGCAGTATAAGTGAGGGGCCTAAAATGTTTAATTAAGTCAGAAAAAGTCTTGGCTCTGTGCAAAAAACAAGAACCCTGACTAAACATTGTCACATGACGCTATGCAACCACGCTGATCGCAAGCATGCACCTCAAGCTTGGTTACCATGGTTACTTAACGCTTGGGCTTTATGCTCCGGCAAAATCCTCTTGGATACCAAAGAATGACGTCTGACTCATGTAGAAGAAGGAAAAAAGAAAGCAGCGCTCTATCAACAAATGACACACAGAGAAACTGCTGTTAAATAGATGATTTCTTTAATAAAAGACATTACAGTGCAACATTTCATGGTGAGCTGGAATGATATTGCTTCAGGAGCTTACAGTACAGAACCAAGCCCGGCCAGTGTGTTATAACATTACATTTTGACACTAGTGTGTCAACAAACATACAAATCCTCTGGAGAACACGAGTATCTTCAATCTCACACTGTGAATCTACATTCAAATCCACTCAAAATGGTGAAAAGAAACTGTGTACACACAATCCACGATGGAAAGTAGAGCACAAATGGATGGGCAATACAAGCACCAGATAACAGGGATGAGGGGGAAGAGTATATACTGTAGGACATGCGGTGGGAGGGGACCGAGGCAAGGTGAAGCCAGGTTTGGTGGGCTGAGGAGTGCTTTGGGAGCAGAGCCATAGATACTGTTTGGCCATGCAGAGACGGGCAAACAGGTGGCCGTCTTTGCTACGTTACAACAGCCTACAGTTTGTGCATCCTTGATTAATGTTTGCTGCCGTTAGAGCTAGGTTTAAATTTGAATTTAATATAGAAACCCATCTGAAACACAATAAAGCCCAATGCAGTATACTGGGACTCTGGTTTGGTTTAGCCAGATAGCTGCGTATAATATATGTAGATTATATTATAGAGAGGTATACTATGGGACAGGGAGAGGTGATTAGATAAGTAGTGGAAATAAACGAGGAAATGACATAGATATTTATAATATCTATGGGCACCGAGCAAGGGGTTTGTGCATGTGTGTGCCCAGAGGTTTGTTGGCTGGGGTCAGGGATCAGTGTCTACTTGAAATATTTAAGGGGTGGCGGCACCTTGATGTCCTGGCCTTTCTCCAGTTTCTTCTCACACTCGATTAGGTAATTGACGCCATCAATCACTGTCTGCACCAGCTGGACCTGAGGGAGAGACGCGTCACATTTTAGTGCTTTTCTCTATTTTTGCATAGAATTCTATCGGACACAAATTATTATTGAAAGCAGTATATCAGAGTATTTGTATGTCTTAAAACATGGAGGTTATCTTTCATATATTTTATTTAGTTACCAATACCATCTTTTAGCCCTAATTAAGGGTACGGGTAGCAGCGCTACAGTAACTACAGACACAGAGCAGTCTCAGACCTAACATCTGCAAAACCCCTCTCTACCAAAGTGTGGACATTACAGACACCACCAAATATAAACACAAGCATTCTGCACTCTTAACTGAGCTGCGAGACAGCTTCAACTAGAGGCCAATAACCTTTTTAAGGAATGCCTTCTCCAAACTATAGTCAAAAGCAAAACCCTCCTCCAAAACAGACTTGCATGCAGCTCTCACTTACACCATTTGGTGTGTTAGCTGTAAGGTTTATAAACTATAGTTGCACAGTTTGAATATAGAAGGCAGAACCCCAGGATGTTTTCTACTTTCTCACAGAGAAACATCAAATCTTTCAAGTCTTTTCCACATCCAGATTTAGATACTATTCAGATAATGCAACATGTTGAAAGGTATACTATGCATGATTTTCCTAAAAAACAATGGATAGACTCATACAAAAGTAATCCCTCTCAATCATCACGTATGACCCATTAGAAGTGTGTGGCGGTGTCTGTATCTGCAGGGACGCAGAGGCAAGGGCCCTCTACCTGTATTTTCTTTTCTTCTTATTATTATGCTGTTAATTTGATGTTTATGGGCATCAGCAAAAAGCATTTGGGCTCCACGTGAGTTTGCACCCCCTAGTTGAAAACAGGGGGGTGCGCAGGGTGTGGGGGCCTGTTCACATCCCCAAATTGAGCCTCTCCCTCTCTCTCTCTCTCTCTCTCTCTCTGGCTCATTGAGCAGGACCAACTTTGAATGCCCTGTGTCCACAAACACCATTGGACAAATCCTGCTCAGTATACTTTTAATGTGTTTGATGCAAACAACACTAAACCTTAGAAACAAGTGGCCTGAGATATGCTGTACATTGTGCTTTTGAGAACCACATTTACTAAGTAGCTTAATTTAAGCTGAATACTGAGTTAAACTCAGACATTTTGAAAGCCTTTTTTCCTATGTTTTCCCAGAAATTTAAGATTTTGGTTTTGCACATCCAGGATACTGTCTTTGCTCTGATTGGAAACTTCTTATTGTTCTTCTGCACTTTGCTCCAGCTGTCCCTTCCTCCATCTATTAACTTGTTGACTCCACCCTCAGAGTGCTCCTCTCATCAGTCTGGATGATGGAGGACCAAACAGCAGTGAGCAGCCCACGCTCTCAAAAAACAACAACCAGAAGTGGAAATTGGAGTCAGACGGCCACAATGCTCCACTTACCTTCCAACTCTTAAACCTCTTTATGTCAAAGTCCTGGATTTATTTTTGCACAGATGCAATGGGCAGTCTATGTTCAGTCAATCACAAAGAGTCACATCTTCAAGTTATGTAACAGTAAGAAAATTAGAATTAAATTAATTGAGCGCTAATCAGTACACTGCACTCCACCCAGAAACAGCAAAGAGCCATCTCCACTCTCCATGTAATCTGAATAAAATAAGCGACAACAATAGAGAACAGCTCCATTGTAAAGTATGACTCCGTCAGGCGTAACAACATGGACAAGTACATCACAAAGACAAACTACATGTACAGTCTGGACAAGAACACTCCTCTATTCTTCCTCTCACTCCTCTCCACTCGCAATTGTGGAAAACAGCTTGAGCTCCATTTGGTCTGAAAAAACAACAACCGTCTGTCCGTTTTGTGCCATAATTGAGTTGCTATTTTTTGCTCCACAAAATCCAACTTGTTATCACAAAAAAATAACATTTGGCAATGGTCCAGTTGCTGTCTCCAAGGTGACATGGTAAATGCTACAACTGACGACACTGTGACGCAATAACTATTCATATTGAATCTTTGTTTATACAGGGAGGATTTACTGAGCAATGGTCCCACAAAGTCCTAGCTTATATGTGCCCACACGTTCACCCACTACAGGCATGCAACACGAAAAGTCTTTCAGTCTTTTCTATTAAAAACCCGGCAACATCCTATCTCCTACCAGCGCTTCTCCTCTGGTTGTCAGCGTCACTCCTTCTCTTTCCCTTCCTCAGCACATAGCCCGCTCACAATGCTACGGCTACCCAATTTGTGATTTGAAGAATTACAAAATGCGGCTATACACTACAGTGCGCTGATTATCGACTATGCACGGGAAACCTCTGTGACTTCCCTGGCCCAATATTGTTCATGGCGGCGGTGCAAATATATAAGCTAATATCATAATTTATGATATAGCCCATATATTTAAACCTTTTTTTTTTAAGCTCATGTCTCGTGAGGTCCCTAGAGGTCTGTATGGCGCCATTGCTCACAGTCTTTGGCTTCACTCAGCCACCATCTCTGTGCCTTTCTACAGACGTTTCCCTACCTCAGATAGTCCCAGGCGGTCCAGGTTGGAGATGTCGAACACTCCGCCCACAGCAGCAGTGTCCACACCACCGGTCCCTCGCTTCTGCAGACGCAGGTTGTTCAGGATCGTATTGAGGCGGGGATCCTTGGGGTTGGGGGAGAGGAGTTATTCTACTTTCAAAGCACTTTCATCACCATATTACTCAATGTGAAATTATTACTTTATTTACTTTCAGATATTTGCAGGTTTTGAGTTCACAACCACCAACATTTAATTAATAATCTTATGAACAGCTCATTTACAGGTGAACATGACCAATAAAACCTCTGAAAATGTTATTCGGCAGTTTCAACTGTTGCACATTATTTTTAAAGTTTAATAAAACATGCAATAAAATAATAACTTATTTGGCATTTTGTAATAGCCCTACACAGTACAAATATTGTAGTTGACATGAATGTGGGTCCAAAATGTGCAAATAATGTAATAAAACACTAAATACACTGGACATGAATTGCTGCTTGTACAATTCTCATTTATTCTGGAGAAAATACTAAATATCCCACATTAAGAACACAAGATCATTTTGCTTTTTTGAGGCCTCAACTTTTATAATTTAACACTTTGATGTTTTCCAGGCCATGCAGACATTGTTTTTCAATGTGTGACACAAATAAAATAGTGGCACAAAAGATCCCCCATTATCTACTCAAGCATGAGTATCAAATTATTTTCTTTCAAGCACAACTATTGTGTTACCTTGCTCAGCCGGGGCAGTTTGACGTGGACCCCGGCACGGAGCCCTGTGCCCAGGTTGGAGGGGCAGGTGAGGATGTAACCAAGCTTCTCGCTCCACATGAACTCCCAGCCTCTCTCCTGGATCAGACGCTCCACCTTAGAGAGATAGAATCAGTCGCAACACAAGGAGTGTGTGTTTCAATCATACTATATTTGACCTCTGGTAGATGGATGTGATGATGATTTTGGTTTGATGGTTATGTACATACTGTTCAAATTGTTAGTGGCTGTTTTAATTTTTCAGTGTTGACAAGTGAAGAATGGAGAGTGGTTGACTTGTAGGACTCTTGAATGAACTCTGGTGGGAGTGGACTGGCACAAACACTGGCATACTGTTGGAGTTAAAATGACGCTCATGTACATAGCACTGCGTTCTTTGTCACACCCTCATTGCAACAGTGCAGCACCAGATGTTGCATTGCTTGTCCTTTTTCTCGAATGGGAAACTTGGACAGCTTGGATAAATAAATTATGTTTGCACGGCCATGTTTGGACAGTGTGTTTTTGTGCGTCTGTCTACAGGCAAAGACTAGTACAAGCAGTTTTTGGTTTTGCTTTTGCAAGCATACACTAGACGCTTTTACACTGTATTAATGCCCTCTCCTTTGGCTGATGAAATCCCTACAGCCATCTGATGACAGCAGGATAGATATGTCCGTTACAGCTGCCAACGTAAAGATGCTCTGCCCAAGTACACAATGGTCTACTGTGATCCAGTAACTTGGTTAAAGGCTGCTGCAAAATAACCACCACCAAGTGTATGTGCTTCTGTGCACATCAAACTGGTCAGTGGTAATTCACTGTAGCCCTTGTTTACATGACATCCTGAGATGACTTGGAAACATGGTGCATCCAGATTGGAGTGAAAAATCTGAAGACAGTCAAAGTTAAGTCTCCTCTTTGTCATTCCTAGCCATAGTCTCTCTCTCATCTCAACATCTTAAACAATCCACACAAGTATACAAGCACAGCCTTACCTCCTTGAGGCCTTTGCAGAACCTCTCAAAGACTCTCTTCATGTTCCCTCCCTTCTCCATGGAGATGACCCTGGTGTGATCCTCCTCATTGATCCAAATCAGGAATGTCTTGTCGTTGTTGTGCCTGCACAGCGAGAAGTTATATTAAATTTCAGTTATAGAGTATTGATCGCAGTGGATAAGGGTTATTCGTCCTCTGTGTTTGCACCATCATAGCTATCGAGATAGCAGTGGACAGACACAATGCAGCACCCACGGAGGGGTCATTTATTCTGATGCAGCAACCAGTAAACAGTTGAACACAGAGCTGATATACCTTTTTTATCCATAGCTTATAACCATGTCTTTTTTTCTTACATGATCAACAACTTCAATTATATTTACTGATTCCAAATACGAATATATGTCATACATAAATCAATATTTGAATCATTTTTCCCAGACTGAATCAATAGATACAGTAAGTGGTATTTTGGAAGCATATTGGCAGAAAGTGTGTAGGATAAGTTAATAAGTAGAGATTGGTGATGGGTTTTCTCTATTAAGGGAGCCATATGACATTGGTGAGTAGAGAGAAGGCCATTAAACATCAGTCACTGAGGAGAAAGCTTGTTTTTGCTGCACGTCACTGACTGTTGTGTTTCTCAGAGTGGTCTGAAAGGCTGCACTGTGCTCACAGGGCTTTGTAATGTCCGTTGTATTGATTTATGACATATTTAAAAGAAAGTAGACATCTTATAAAACAAAACATAAAGTTTAATTTGTTGGATGGAAACCTCACAACTCATGAACAGTTTGTCAGCAATAGAGAAAAGCTTACAAGAAAGGCATGCTTTTCTCTGACATTTTTTATTTAAAATCTATCTATCTTTAGCCACACTAGCGATCAGTAGGTTTGTTTCTACATTAGTCCTAAATAAATGTCTCAAGAACTATCACATGGATTGAATGGTATTCATGGTCTTCAGAGTATAAATCCAAACGAAAACATTCCTGACTTTTTATCTATTGCACTTAGCTGGTAAAAAAAATCTTGCCATACACAAATAACACTCACATAACCTCCCATTGAGATTAAGATCTCATTTTCTATGGAGACTTGAGTACACATAAATATACTTAGATAAGATTCAGATAGCAAGATACATAAAAAGCTACTGACCGAATTCCCATGAGTTTTGCGCAAAATATTAATGGCATGCAGTATATTAATCATTACGATTTTGGTCACCCCCTGACCTTCCCTCAAGTGCCACAGTGGGGCTAACATTTCCACTTGTAAATATTATAATAAAAAATCTGTAAAGTAAAGTACTGTAAAGTACAGTGACATTTGCTGAACACATTCATGCTCCCCAGAGGAAGCATGGATCTTGATGACCCAATGACCCCTCCTACCACCAATCTCAGGGGAAATTGTCAACTTTTACACATTACATTTCATTTTGAAAGTGAACCTAGACACTGTCACTACAAAGGCTTTTAGTCCAAACTGACCTCCTTATATTGTTAGAGATTTAATAAGGTAATGGATAGGTTACGGAGACAGCAAGTTGGAGAGAGGAAAAGAGAGAGCGAGAGAGGGAGAGAGGAGTAAGAAGAGAATACAGTATTGCAGGATACTTGAATGACAGAAAAAAAAGAACATGGGGGGGGAATAAAACAAAAAAGAAGCATTGAAGGGTGTGGGATGATAAGCAAAAATGAGAGAAAGTAGAGCATGACACATGATAAGCGAAACAATGAAAGGAGAGAGGAGGAGAATGAGCCAGAGAGGGAAAGAGAAAGCTGCCAGTGGACCTGAAAAAAGAGATGACGGAGGGATGAAGTGAAGGTGAATTATTAAGGAGAGGAGAGGCTGATACGGCTGGCAGAGAGAGAGAGGAGGGAGGCTGGTGATTGATTTTGCCTGGCTGATGCGTTGCATTCGGCTATTCCTGGGCACAAGCTGAAACTCGGGGCTGAGGGAGCATTGTCCGCATTGCTAATACACCTCCACCACAGCTCAGCAATGGGGAAATTATATTGCCGGAGCAACCAGCCAACTTAGAAATGAATTGTAAAGTTGATAAGATGCCTGTAAAGTTAAATATTAGGGGGCATTTAATTAAGCATTTAAAAGATTGGCCTGATTTGGGACAGAGGGAAGATTACAGTATCATCAGGTTTTATCACTTACCATATACCACGGGCATCTGGCCAATCACGGGCCATGCCTGCACATGTCAGGAGGGGTGACACAGGCTTGTCAAACAGGAAGTGGTCCTATTGTAAATACAGAGAAAAGACATTTTATACTCAAAGTGCCAACAATGGCTAACTTGGATTGGACAGTATTGTCACAGGGAGACAGAAAAATGAGGGTGTGAGACTTGAGAATTCAATAATCTGGTCAATCTTTCTCATTGTGGGTAGGAGAAAAATGCCATGGCAGGCTCGACTCACACCCATTTCTGATAACAAGATAAAACTGTCTGCTCCTTATTTTGTTTCCTCCGCTAAAACTTGTGGCAAGTTTCAACCACATCCACAGTAGACTCAACATCTTTGCACTTTGCAGGTGCTGTGTGTATTTTACAATTCAAAAAGTGATCTAGCACGGTCCACAGATCATGTACAACCACAGCTGCTTCTGTATTAAAATGACTGATTATAAGAAGGATATGTGAAGTTTAGACAAGTTTAGAGTTGAGGGACATGAAATAGTCAACTGTTCTGGTGTTATATTTCACTAGAATTTTAGTTCTAAATGTGATGAAACTATGAATTATTATAATATTGTTTTTTTCAGAATATTATATATATATATATATATATATATATATATATATATATATATATATATATATATATATATTGTAATGGCAAAAATTACATTCAGCATGATTCTTTTCCTTCCCCTGTTTTAATGTCATTGTGTACTTTTCATTTATGCTTAAACAGAGCTTATCTTAGTACAGCACATATATATATTTGCAAATATATTTTAATAAAATACAAAAACCCAACTTGGTTCAGTCTGAGACAGTCTTTATTTGTTTTCATTATTCTATTTTAGAATAAAATAGAATTATTACATTATTCTATTTTAGAATAAAATAGAATAATAATATATATATATATATAATATATATATATATATATATTGATTGATATATATTGAGCAAATCTTTTCTTGCATTCACACTGCATACAGTGTATGATTTTTGTGAGTCCCTTTAATAAACGTAACCTCTGTCTGAAATCTAAACAAACTGGAATTGTTAAATGACTGTTTAGCACTGCAAGTCAAACGTGGTAACTCAATAATGTACAACATCACTGCATCACTCACATCAATGAGCTGTTGCTGCTCCTCGTCTGTCATCTGGGTGAGACTGAAGTACCTCCCGGCCAGGTCATCCTTCAGGCCGGCGAGGGCTTCCACCACCACCCTCTCCACCTCCCTGCGCTCTGCCCGGGTGCAGGCGGGAGGCAGGCTCAGCCCACGGATGCTGCGGCCTGTTCTCACCCTGGACGACAGCACGTAATTTGCGTCAAAGTTGCCCGAATGGATCTGAAACAAAGGCAGGTAGGGAAACATTTCTACATATATTTTGCACATCACTGATTTGAGTTATCTGACAAGAGGAAGCTCTGTATTGTCATTGAGAGTATTACCTTGCTGGAATCCAGGTCGGTGGGGTGCTTCATGGTGCAGGGGTCGTAGCCGTTGTGCCTTTCTTTGATGACAGGGTTCAGCAGGTCTTCAAATACCTGAGACAGACCCACAATTTAGGAATATAAAAATACAGGACATTTATGGATTAATAATTTGTGTGCTACAATCTGGACATAATATGATGTGACATCGGACATTATCTCAACAGGCAAAGGGTGTTTCTGGACCACAAGACTGTCCAGCAGAATCAGATCATTTACCGTATGTCATATATAATATATCCTGTATAATAGATTATCAGTATGTACTGAACTTTAACACTCCCACTGAATGGTGACTCCCGATTCATATCAGATTGAAAAAACATACTGACAGGAAGAAGTCCGAGATATTTTTGGGGCCTCTAAAAGAAGTACTAGATTAAAATGGAAATATAGTTAGACCCTCACTATAGATAGACTGAGACATCCCAAAAGAGGTGTCCTGGCCTAAAACTCTCCCTCTCCTGTGCTGTAATACTTCCTACTACAAGACATATTTCCAAATCATTTCTGATGATTAAAGTGGCTTCACATCTGTAGAAATTGTCTTAATAGTAAAAACAAGTTGGGTTAGACAATTTCTTAAGTCATACCAATATCAATTTGCAGTACTTTGATGTACTATGTAATTTTCTGCAGTGTGGACTTTGTCAATGTTCTCCTTGCCACTGCAAAGTGAGGAGCTTGCACGTGTGTATTTGTGTGTCTGAAAAAGTACAATGATATCCGACCTCGTAAGACTCCTCGTCTCCTGCCACCATACCAACAGTCTTGATGAACGGGTGCCCAGGGTTGTCCACGCCTGTCTGAATGGCCTGGTCCAGCGTGTAGCCGTTGGGAGTGGCCTTATCACACAGCTTGGCATAGATGGCAGGTGTCAGGTGACTGGCCATGCAGTTGTTGTGTTTACGCAAGTCAGGGTACTCCGCACTGCACAAATACAAATTCAAGATAACACAATGCTGCATTGATCTTTAAGAAAAAAAGCAGTGTGGCCACAGGTTAACCCTGGAGCTGTGCCATTGGAGCAGGTGCGGAGTGAGTGACTCACTTAAGGACACTTCCAAACGGCACATACAGTACAGGTAACTGGGGTTTAAACCTGTGACCTAATGGCTATGGGACACCCTGCTGCAAAATGTGTCTACTAATTGTATTATAGTTGAGGATAATAATGTAGGATATGCTGGGACACTGTGAATAATAATTAAAGCTAAATTATATATGTTGAAGACAACGCCTCATGGCTCAAGACTGAAAAATGGCAAATTGACAGAAAGAACAGCTAGTGTACAGTGTTTCACATTAACATTAATGTAATGCAGATGGAGAAGAAAGCCTTTACATTTACTTTGTTTCAATAAAACAATGCTGCTGAATTAACACAAGACTAATGACTAACTCACCTCTATCTGTTATTAATTATTTAGGTAATTTGGGCAAGCTAGTATGGAAACAAAAAGAACCTGCTGTCAAACCTGTTGGCTTTTATTCAAACAAAATACTTTCTGGATGGAATGAGACTAAAATTGCAGAAGCAGTACAGACTAAGTAGCTCATGGGTTCCTGTTTTCCTGCTGTCTGTCAAAAGATAAGGAAGGCTATGTTATTTAAATTTAAAATGATACAAAACCTGTATTTTATAATTGCTCCCCGAACAATGTGACAAAATAACAAGCATCACTGATGATGATAATATAGGTATCCAAGATTTTTGTCACAGAGAAACTTGGCTTCGTATAATTCTACCTTTCCTAGTCTACTACACAAAGGCACAAATCCCCCTTTCCTCCACAACAATGAGTTGAGAAGGCAGTTAATGTTTGCACAAACTGTCTGCTATTACGATGTTCCTATTTTTCGTATTATTATTATCCATTTTCGGGCATTTTATGCCTTTATTAGATAGTGGCAGTAGAGGGATGGAAGGAAATGACGGAGAGATGCAACAAAAGCTGCAGCCTACGGAACACCTAAGCCATGGGGGCAGTGCATTACAACCTTTTCAGAGCCAGGAAAACAAGGGTGGCCGCAGACACAAATTGTGGGTCCAGATTCAGATTAGTATCATACCACTGAATATGCTCCAATAATATGTGCACATTGTACAATATGCATTGGTATCTGTTCTTATTGTAGGATTTAATAATGCCAGCAAGCTTCCTGGTCAGGGTCCCTGGGCACATTTGTCCAAAAGGAACAATTGATAAAACCATGAAGTCCACAGTTTTTGTTAGCCTTACCTTTCCTCTAACATTACACAACTTTTAAAGATTAATGATTAATAAGAGCTGGGCCACTATCCGGCTGGCAGGATTCAGGGTATGATGTTAGATTATGGTTATGTCTGCTAATTGTGGCTTGATAAGAAAAAGCCTGTGTTACAGGGTATCCTGTTGCACTGCTTATTCACCAACTTGCAACAGACTGTTTGGTTACTCCGGCCACTGAAACACAACTGAGATGACCTGAGACCAACGGAGGGCGATGACTGAGCCCACAGACTAATCTCCAAACCAATGTCACCTTTACAGGCAGCGGAGAAATGTAACTCTAAATTTACTCAAGTACTGTGCTAATTAGTGCAAATTTGAGGTAGTTGTAGGCTACTTTACTGGAGTATTTCTATTTTAGTTACATTTATCTGACAGCTATAGTTACTTATACGATTTTAAACGAAACATATATATAAAAAAAATACAATAATAAATATATAATAAAACTTTGAATGGAGCTATTTTGCATGAGTACTTTTACTTGTGGTTCTTCAAGCTGCTTATGTATTTTTACCTAACTAAGATTTTAAACGCAGGACTTTCACTTGTAATAGTTAGTAAGATTTGGCGAGTAATATACTAACCTACTTTTTGTGTAAAGACTCACTGTATGTGCTCTTTCGGTGTGACCGGCGTGTGACCGGTGTGTCACCGTTCTGCAACACTCTGGGCAGGGTTTTATATCTGAGCAGCAGATAACGTTTTGTTAATATTTATATAGGCTATGCGCTGCTTTATGATGCGGCGTGTAGTTGGACACGTACGCACCATCTCCTCAGCCTCTCCGAGTCTTAAATATTCACACCCGTTCCCGTTCATCAGTAGGCTATGTCATCATACAGCACTAATTAATTATGAGGCAAACAACAGCTTTTCCCCAATGTTATTTGTCTAAAATATGAGCCAGATTTAACCTATAAGTTAGCTCTATATTACTACTTCACAATTTCCCAGTAATATGTTACTATGTTAAATCTGTATTTTAGGAGCAGGTTTGTGTAGTGGGGCCTAGGCTGACGTTACGCCTCTTGTGCCTTAATTTTGGTCGCTAAGATTAACAATTAAAACACATTTAAGCCCCCCTCTAAATAAATCACAATACAAATCCTATTATATTGAACAAGAGACATAACGGCAGCAAAGGTGTTGTTTAAAGTGACTGTTTTTGTTAGTGTCCTTAAAGGCATCTATATGGGTCGGGGTGGTAAAATTGTTGTTTACTGTAGCTAACAAGGTTACTTTGATGTTTCACACCCCGCCTTTTTTCATTAACTCTTTACTGTAGAACATAATTATGCTTAATTTACGTCGATGACATGACATTATAACTAAATAGGACTTCTTAATTAATGAACATAATGACATGCATGGTGTTCTTAAAGCCACTTCACACACACCGGCGGGGTACCGTTACCTGGCGGGGTAGCTCCTGCGTACAGGCACTCCTCCAGCGCTGACATGGTCCCGGTGCAGTAGAAATCCAGCCGTTACAGAGCCCCCCACCAACGAGAGGATCTGGATTTTTCGTTTGGAGGACAGGATTCTTGAGAAGCTGCTTGCCATTTTTTTGTTTTCTGCAGGAAGGGAGTGACAGGTGGACGGGAGCGTCAGTGATGAAGCGCCTCTGATGGAATGAAAGCAGGGAGGAGAAGGTTTAACCGGAGCGACGTAAAGATGGACGGAGAAACACAGAACGAGACCGGAAATGTAGTTCTAGCTTCAAAATAAAAGTGTAAAAGACAATTACAATTTTGATGTAGTTCAATGTACACATTTCCCAGTGTCTGGCACACTCAGACTCTCTCACCACTTCCTCTTCATTCACTCACTGTTGGCTTTATTTATATTCTTTGATATAATACACCTGTATATTAAACTAGATTACTATTCATACCATATTACATACATTGATATTCAATGTTATACTGCTATGCTATACAGTAATAGTATTATATTATTACTACTAATATTGCACCTATACTATATCTTATGGCTATGTTAATATGTTATACCTTCTTACCACATCATATACTAGATTGTATTTCTGGTGTACACTGTTTACATATATATTCTAGAATCGCTGCTAATAATAGGAATGATAACATGTCACTTTACCTTGTCCCTTTAACTTGTCACTTCAACATATCACTTACTTCGTAACTGTAGACTGTATAGCTCGTAACTTGTCTTTAATTGCTTTTGTATAGTTTATTTTCTTTTACTAGTTGTATATACCTTTTATATATTTATTTTATTAATTCTTATTTTTTATTTTATTTTGTACTTGTACTTCTCTATCTTTACTCATTTCTGTCTTGTGCTGCTGCAACACATGAATTTCTCCTCTGGGGATCAATAAAGAACCATCTTATCTTATCTTACTTGTAACCTATACTTGAGTATTACAGCAACCTTCCTCGGGATACATAAAGTTTTATCTTATTTTCCATTTTCGTTTGTTTTATTCCAGAGGTAAATTCTATTCTGCACTACATTTATTTGCCAACTACTTACAGATTCATATGATCATCTTATAAAATATGAGAAATTGCTATTAAATTTGTTCCACCTTGGCAGCTGCAGGATTAACATATTTACAGTTAAATAATAATCCAAGAATATATTATATAATAGTAACTACAACACTGTGTGTAAGCATGCATACATGCATTACATTATTGTGAAAGGAAAGGAAATCACATATCTTATTTTGGCTATCTTGACAGTGGTGGTGAAGTGCGTGGTGTGACTACTAAAGGACAGTAAATGGTGCTGCAGCACTAAGAGTTCACATCACGATGCCTGGACTCCCTCACAGCCCAAAACACGTAATGCAGTCACTCTTTTCCTTTTCTCACACAGACGAGGATAAGTGAGCTTTTTCTGCATTAAAACTTATCACAAGGTTAGTCCAGTCATTCATACCATAAAAACAGCTGCAACTTCCTCAACGATGCGTCACGGCTGCTTTGAGTTTACTCAAGGGACAATTACTGGTACTCTGTTTTTTATGATACAAGTGCATATCACTCAAGGCAACATTGACCTCCAAGAAACCTTTAGCAAGAACATCAATATTTATAGAAAAGATCTGGTACCGCATTTTTGTGAAATTATTCTTTTTTTAAATAGTTAAGATGTACCGAAGCAATAAGTAAAGAAAACACCTTAAACTCAAAGCTTGACATCACAGACCTCAGATCAGTTTTCCACTTCTAGACTGTGACCACATCTGACTTATCTCGACTTTTCTTTCGCATTTGATGCATAATGTTTATGCATGTAGATAACTATGTGAACTTCCCCAGCTGCATGGTGATATCAAGATTTAATGTACCTTATTTTTGTCGAAACAACTCATAATTTTAAACGTTTTGGAAGAAGTCACTAATAAGATCTGTGCACTGTGCAGTTACAGACCTGCATGTCCACTTTACAATGTCCCTTACAGTCTCTAGTTTCCAGACAGACAGAGGCCATACTGTTTCATATTCAGGGCCTGAGCTCCTTATAGAGGATCATTTAGTAATCTGTGGATTAAAGAGGAAAGTTCACGTTGCATTTCTGCAGGACATGGAATTAGTTTGCAACACAGCAAGATGTATTTGAACAAATAATGTAGGACTCTGCTAAAAGTCAACCACCCACCTGCATGATCAAAGACAAATATATGATAGTAAGTGTTATGGAAAAAAAAAAACCTTGCTGTGGTGAATTTACAGTGCCTATAAAATGGTTCACTTAACCTGGACTTGCTTTATTGTTTTATAAAAACAAAAAATGGAGAATGTAATAAAAGAAAAGCCCATTGATAAACATAAGTAACCTTTCTACCTCTATTTAAATACAAATATAAAACATGTGTATTGATAGCAATAGTATGTACACCCTTTACTATAACCCAAATCATATTTGTGAAGTAAATTGCAACATAATGACTCACATGAAGATCACCCATGTGTAATCAGGGTGTGACAAATTATAAGGGTCAAATACACTGTACTTGGAAGCTGATATACTGAATATCATTCAGAATACAGTAAGGTCCACCTTAACACTAGTGAGGGAGAACATTAAGAGGCCTGTGGCCCCAACATCCACACCATGAACTTGGGGTTAGCAGCTTCATGCTATGGAAAAGGTCCTGGAAGTTTTCTGGAAGTAGGCCTACACTAAAGTACAAAACAGCAATTTGAATGCAGTGTGGAGAAGTCAAGTCAGAGTACACACCATAATATGAAAACATAAACATCATTTGTCATTTGGCAGGATTTGAAAGCTGCTGTTCAGACTAACGGCCCCAACATCACAGAGCTTGAGAAGTTTTGTATGTAAGAGTGGGGTAAAAGTATCAAAGTACTGAAAGTACTCATTTTGCCACATGTCCCATTTCAGAATTTAAACTTTACTTACTAAGCTGCACTTACTGTAGCCTATGTGTTTGTAGTACTATATTTCCTCAAGACATAAAGATACTCATTCTATTTTTCACACTTGTAGAGGAACCCACTGCCCACTGTTCTCCATTAGGGGTATCTCAAGATTTTTAATGCCTTCACACTAGGCCTAAAAGGACATGAACTTGAAGAGAGTGAATACTTCTGCTGCATGTAATTCATTTTGTTCTATTTGTAAAAATCTGTTGACACTATTTCATCAGTGTCAAAAAAACCTTAATACCTTATATATGCATTATGATTCAATAGGCCCTTTCACAGCAGATGTCTTTTACTTGTTATAGTATGAAAAGCACAAGTGTTACTATTAACAATAACAATGGCTCTGTTGTATTCTAGAGTAAGCCAAAACATTAATAGTGAGCCAGCATGCACAATACCAAGACCCTAAAGCCAGCTAAATAGAATTCAGCCATGATCACATATAGTCTACACACCTAAGAAATGGGTCACCTTATCCGACTTCACAGTAAGCAGCTGGTGCTTGATGCCAAGCTAATCTCGTGAGCAATAATGACCAATGATATTCAAAGAATTCTCACCCCATAACAACTAGCAGTTCTGATGAAAAAAATAAAATCTAATTCCTGATCAGATATCATAATCATGGCTATAAAATGTGGGGTTATCGGCAGCTATTTAAATGTAATTCCCTGTGTGAAAAAAAATCATTGATGCACTTCCTACTGAAAGCACACAAAGAGTGTTATAGTTTTAGAGAGCTGACCTTTGAACAGGTGGGTGATTACAGGGCATAAGTATCAGGTTTCATTTGCTGGCAGTTGATAAACTTGAATTATAAGTCACATTCAAAAAGAAGGAGGTATGTGCAGTGAAACATTTAAGTTTGCATTACTGTACAGGGTTTTTTGTCTTTCCCTGTTTTATCAAATATTCAAAAACAAGTGTGAATCCTGACAAATAGGATAAAAAAGATTTTCAATCCTTAATTAAGAAAACTGACTTTTATTTACATAAGACTTACATACATAACAACATAAGATATTTACAATATGAATCAATAATTAGGCCCTTCCTTTTCACTTAAAAACAAGTTTATAACAAAAAAACTAATAAATAAACATTAATAGTATTAATAGCAACACATTTAGGCTTTAGACTTGATTGTAAAATTGCTTATTACAATTTCGAAAAACAATGAAATAATATCACTATTTTCCAATGTTTTAGCTTCAGAGAGGCCCATGCAGAAAACATGGCATATGTTGAATGCTAAAATCATTAACAGGAACAGTTTTTAAACATCTTGGCAGAACTGCATAGCTTTTCAACTATGTGCTAAATTTACCTTTCTTAAAATGTCCTGATTAAAACAAAAGTTAGAACACAAAATGTCCGGGTCGAAGGTGTTGGTGGAGGAGACTGAAAGGGACATTCATTCATGTGCAAAGCCTTTCAAGTGGAGCTTGAAAGACATCTTTCAGATCTGCCATCAAAAGCACTCCTGACAAAATATGGCTAAGAAAGGCTCACAACTTCACAGTAAAACACAGAATGGACAATCTTTTTGCTTTGTTGCCAGATGATTTCCTTGATTCAGTGAAGCAGCCTCTTTCTGCTGTAGGTCTTTTCTGATGAGCGTCTGATTGGCTGGGGCGAGAGGTCCACTCCATCAACTTCGATCCTCCTCCCTGATGCAGCGTCATCTACAATGTTTAGGTAAATAATGAAGATTGTTAGTTAACTAACATCAAGGGTAATCGATACATATGCTTGTTCATTTCTGGCTATCAGGCCAGTGAAAGAATGCTAGTGTGCTGACCTACTGGCTCACCCGGAGAAGTAGAAAATACACTATGTAGCCAAGAGTACTACTTGTAAAGTGCTGATGTGTCTATAGCAGGTGAGCTAAAACCATTTTCATGCTCGCTTTTAGGGATGCACCGATACACATTTTTTCACTTCCGATCCGATCCCGATACCTGAATTTGGATTTCGGCCGATACCGATACTATTCCGATACCAGAGCTGTGTTTGCTTTAATATTATTATTATCACTATTGTTGATTTTATATGATGCTGAAATAAACTCCTCTCAACGGGCAAGTATGATATGTACGTACGTATGCATGTATGTCCCACAAGGCAACTTGAGGTACGTATAAGGTCAGAAAAGGAAGTCAGAAAAACAGGAAAAATCTCATTCTGAAAACAGATATGCAACTGTAAGGGTTTCAAATTGATTGTCATGTCAATATTTATTACATTCCCAAAATGTCAAATACTTGAGTCTTGAAATATAAGAAAAGTGCAAGTGTAAAAATCTCTCTCACACACACACACACACACACTCACACACACACTAGACAGACGGTTGTGAAAGTCCTGCTTTGTTTTTGCATTTTGCTGTCTTGCTCTGCGGTGTTTCCAGTGTTAAGTATTTCCAAACAGCGGACACACAGGATAGCATTGAGCTAGCCACAATGCTGCTCATGCTACTATCCTGCTAGCTGGCTGCAAACTGCGGAATGGACTTCCTGAGCGGGGGCGTGTCTCAGGAAATCTATTCCACAGTTTGCAGCCAACCAGCAGACCAGCCGGCAGGAATCACTTTTGGAGCCATTTCAGCAGACAACGTTAAAGTGCAGACATGGCTCGTGGTATCGGAAATCTCCGCAGGTTGGATCGGGAAAATCCGATACCTGAATTTACGCTGGTATCGGTCCCGATACTGGATCGGATCGGCCCCATCCCTACTCGCTTTGCATTTCCCTGCGCATTAAGTCAGGAGGGCTTTAAAGCTACATTGTGTAAGAATTACTCCCATTTAGGATTGAGATCATGTATCACAATCAATTCTCTTTCACCACACAGTTGAAAGTACGTATTGCAGCTATGGTAGCCATCACGCTTCAAAAAGCGAAAGTGTACAAAAGGCCGTCAATCAGCCGTGGTTGTTGGGAGTGTATGTCAGACAGTGGCACGGACGCGCACTTCACATCACAAGCGGGCGGGCACGCGCGCCACCCGACGGAAAGGAGAATGAAAAATGAGAAAAAAGGAGGATAATTAACTAGTTGGGATTTGGTGTGTGCATCCAAAGCAGCTCCGATGTTCACTCTTTTATCTGATGACACCAGTCTCTTGCTCTTTTCAATATCCATTTTCTTATTCTGGGCGAAGAAGAAGACTCCTGTTCCTGAAATTTGGATTTTGAATACATGTGGTCCTCCGTGTTTCCTTCTTCAAACTTGCCGAGGCCGGGAAGCGACGAGCAGCTGTGAGTCGAAAACGCAAAAGGCGGTGCAGTATGTCCTGTATGTCCCTTACCGGCTAACGTATTTCAAGATGGCCCATGAATATGGAGCGTCTACCCCAGCTCATGCAAGCGCAAATGTAAAATTTCAAGCCAATAGGAATACTTGAAATTGATGGTGGTGGTCAATATTCATAAAAAACGACAGGTTTGTGAAGGGCAATACAGATATTGATAATAAACAACTACAAACGTTACACAATGGGGCTTTAAAGCATGTTAACACCACCAAGAAATCAGGAAGACCTGATGTTGTCAGGTCTGGGTTCCAAACTGTGTTCTACCATGGATGTATGTAGGTGATGACCAATTAGCGCTGGTATCCACAATATTTAACCTGTCACTGGCTCAGTCTGTCATACCCACGAGCTTCAAGAAGTCCACCAGCATTCGTGTGCCCAAGAAAACAAGACCAGCCTGCCTGAATGACTACCGCCCAGTGGCACTCAACTCTGTAGTGATGAAATAATTTGAACGACTGGTCAAGGATTACATCTGCTTCTCACTATCCAGCAAAGTTGACCCATTACAGTCTGCCTACCGTCATAACCAATCATAATAATTAACTGGCAAAAAAAACAACAGATAACTATAAAACACAAGCACATCTTACCTTTAAAATTTGGCGTTCTCTTACTAGCAGAGCCTGTTTTGCCCTTGAACAACAATGGAGAGTGAGTGAGGGCCAAAATCCCAGTCGCTGTCACCGGCTTCCTCACCTTTGAGCTGGGAGGAGTCGCAACTGTCAAAATGTAGAAAAAAGCAGCGATAAAATTAGTTTAATTCTGTAACTTAATGCAATCATTTCAACAAAGTTTGACTTTGTACATATCATTTAATAGCTCATAAACTATTGTTCTAGTTGGACACCATATCCATTTTTTAAATGGTTGATCAACTCTAGCTCTAAAAATGAGTCCAATATTTGATAGGTCAATTGTCACAAAGAACAGATTTATCATAACATTATATTTTATTTCATTATTTCAATCATTTATCAAGCAAAACTACAAAACATGCACTTGTCACATTTGTCACCTATATCATTGCACACTAAATATTTGGTCAGAATATAGATGCTATTTTAAGTCAACAATAAAAAGTATCTCAGCTGTAATTTGTGAACCATAGCTTACTTGACTTGACATCTCCATTTCCAGTGGCCCAAATGATGTCTTCTTCTTCTTCTCTCTGAGGATCAGCACAGTCAGCCTGCTCCGCCAGCTTCTCCATCCAGTACAAGCCTTCCAGTGGGGAAAGAGGAGATGCATCTGCTTTAACTGGGGGCGACTGTTTGGAAGTCAAAGCTAATAATGCAGCTTTGTTGTCTGAGGGCTCATCTGTGTCCTCAACATCCTGCAATTTGCTAACTCCAAGCTCAGCTTCCTCCAGTAACTCCACCAAAAAAGGCTCCCCCTTCAGACCTCGATCTTTGCCTCCAACCACTCCAGTCTGAGCTCTCTTCCTCCGAGGCCAGCTGTTGAGGTTGTCTGGGGTCACCTTACCTACACTCTGAGGTGAAGGAGTCAGGGGAATGATGTCTGCAGTTGCCACTGGAGACATTGTTCCTGCATGATGGCGTGTAGGGGTGTAAGACTGGCAGATGTAAGTTTGGACGCTTCCACCTTTTCCAGGGGTGCTCTTGGCCGGGGTGACATGAGTACAGATAGATGGTGAGACACATCCTGGATCTCTGTGCTTAGAGAACAACGCCAAGGGGCTTTCCAGCTGAGAAGGTTTCGCAACAACGAAAGGGCTCCGAGCTCCTGATCGAGAACCTCCATCTGAGGCCAAATCACCCGCATTCATGGAATCTGTACGTCTGATTTTGAGCTTGGGAAGTCCTGACGTTTGCATTTCCATTTCTACTTGGTAAGACTGAGGGTTCGGAGTGCCCATGCTTTTCTGCCGACTAAGTCTTGCTGGGCCTCTAGGAGTTGAAAATCGAGGGGATTCATTTCCGTAGCCCAAACGAGCAGCAGCTTCTCTCTGTTGGCGGTCAGGGGTCTGCCGGAAGCCATAGCTCCGGGCAGGTGTGCCTTGGGGTGGCTCACGTGATTTAGGAGACACTGTGTTCAACAAAAAGTCTTCACTGGACATTGAGGGCTTCCGTGAAAAGCTAATGTTCATCTTGATACCTCCACTAAGCTGGGTCTTTACAACTGCAGCATCTACAATGTCCATACTATCATCGTCTGTGGATGCAGAGTTAAAACATGAAGAGTCAAACGGCTGTGAATCTGTGTGGGAACTAGAGTCAGTTTCAGAGGATCGGGAAGGTTTAGCTTGTACCTCGTCTTTTGATTCTGACTGCATGTTCTTTTCCACAAGATCACATTTACCAGCAGATTCTGTCTTTAGTTGGGAGGGAACATTCTCACTAGACTGAGACCTTAATATACGTCTGGTGGTTCCAGCCCATTGACTAGACCTTGGTTTTGTCAGGGACTTTGCTGGAGACTTCACTGAAGTATTTGGTCGTTCTGAATTAGTAGTACCTCCTACTGTTGTAAATACTTGCTTACATGGGGATGCAATGTTTGAACTCTTGCCTGGAGTTTGTCCAGAGCGAGTAATCATTTTTTCAGTAGGAATATGGGTCTTGGATTGAGTTCTAGTGCTGGGTTTAGGTGGTGTGGATTGTGGAGGACGCATTTCCAGTAGACTAACAGTGTCACCTTTTTCAGGTGTTTTCATCTCGTTGTGAAGTTTTTCAGAGTGCTTCTGATTTTTTTCCTGCGTAAATGTAACACAATTTGCAGTCTTTTCTGGGGTCTTGAAAATGTCTATTTTAGTGTTTGTGCTTTTGACAGGACTACTGAAGTCATTGGGTGTTTTCACCAGTCTCGGCGAAGTACGTGATGCAGTACAAGGCGACTCTGGCACCTTGAATGTAACACTGCCCTCTGCCATTCCACATTTTCGAGGGGATGGAGACCACGTGACACTCTTCTTGGGAGTCTTGGAAATTGGGCTATTGAGAAGATGTAATCCAGAAGAGATGTGGCATTCAACCAAGGCCTTGACCGGAGTCTTGAGAATACCCTTCAGTGGACTCCTCACAGGGCTCTCCTTAGTAGGTGTCTGTACCAAAGGAGTCTGTCTGGCTGGAGATCTGAAAGGACTGCCTCTCAGACCCATGCCATGTTCACAAGAGCTGCCTGCTACAGGGCTCTCTGCAACAGAGAAAACACACATCCTGGATGGAGGTGGGGTTTTGGGGGACTCTGGGGTTTGATGGGTCTTGGGCAACCTGGGTGTCGTGATCCCATGCATGGCCCTCCCACGTTTGCCAGGTGATTTTGTTGGAGTTTTATCTGGACTCTAATACAAACACACAAAAAAGAAATTATTAAACCTGCAATAACTTTTTTTTGCCATTTGGGGGCAGCAGAAACAAGTTGTGAACACAAAATTGACATAGATATAGTGAACTTGTTGTAAACAATTCCTTATTACACACCTAGCAGTTAAAGAGCAACATTGTTATTTACCCGAGTAGTGTTTGTGGCCACTTAGTGAATGCAAGTTCAACATTCAATGTTTTTGGTCTCTACCTATTCCTGAGGCTCTTTAGCTGCTAAATGCTGCACGACGTTCACCACCTAGTTGCCAACTGTGTCTGTCTGCTATTTGGTGCTGAGCAGGTAGTGTACAGTGGGTTTTTAGCCAAGTAAAAGTGAATCAAAACATTAAAGTTGAGGGATGGACAGCTAAACAATAATATGAAACTCGCTACAAAGCTACGTAAAGTTGAGAAAAGCTGCAGATTCAGGTGATAATTATCTGTAGGTCCATCACTAAAAGCAATACCGTTCACATTGTCACTTGATACATTGTTATTATAAAAAATATTGATTTTCAGCCACTTTAAATCAGATTTAATTTACCCTTACACCCCATTAACACTAACTGTAGTTTTTTGAAGTACTTATTCTGAAAAATTACTCGACTCAGTAAAGGCATAGCATATTGCATATTGAGGAGGGGAGGATGGGAATTCTTCAAATATTTATTGAACAAGCAGTGCTATACAAAATTTAAATGAAAATATATATTTCTAAGGCGTATGCAGGAAAACAATGTGTAAAGGAAATAAGGCTGGGTATCGCTGAAAGCATTTCGATACCAATACCGTGACTTCGATACTGGTTTCTAAACAATACTTTATTCAATTCCAATTTTGTAAAATCAATTTTAACAAAAAGAAATTACAACATTATACAATACGGCACAAATCTTTTTATTTATTTATTTTTCTTAAGTTTTTCCTACGCGTCTCTACGACGTGCAACGTTAGACAGCCAATCACCAACGTTGTTAGATCTTGGTAGAAGCATGCTGCATGCTTATTGGCTCACTGACGCTGATGAGATTTACTACTAAAAAGGTATTGAAATTGGGTATTGAATGACAAGGTATTTTTTCGATACTCCATACTTCAGGGGCAATTTGGTCGGTGCCTAAAAAGCATCGACTTCGCTACCCAGCCCAAAAAGTAAAAAGAATGTTTTTTTTTAATATTGCACATACTTCTACAAAAAAGTGTCGGAATCGTATCACGAATCTGTCAGTAAATTGAACTATTTGCAGACGTTAAGTCTTTAGGTAGTACAGCTACTAATGCCTATGATGTGTTTTGGTGAACCTTATAATTAAAGAAAGAACTTACCTCAAAGACAGAAGAGTCTGTGGACAGCCGTGACCTGGTGGCCCTGGTTGCACAAGACTGGTCAGAGGGCCGACTGGGGGAATTAGCAGCCCCGAAAAGGAGACGCATGGGAGATCGAACTGTTTTTATGTTAACCCCACTGATTTTGCCATCGCTGAGAGTAAGCTGGGATGCAGACAGAGCCCTGTCCAGGTTGCGGGAGCGAGGTTGAGAACTTGAGTAGAAGACGTTTGAGTGTCTTCGAGCAAACTTCTTTATCCTTGGGCTCCTTCTTAGGTCTGAAACAAAACCAAAGCACAAAAGACTAAGTTATGGGTAGTGCTCCAATGAAAGAAAATAATTACTAAATTAATTATAACTACAATATACCAGTGTTAAACTAAAGAGTATTGAAAAGCATACAAAAATGTTTTAACGGTAATTATATTTTAAATTGCTGTACGTGTGATTAAGTTATTAAAAACTAAGCCTTTTAAATGATACATTGGTTGTAAGCAAATCAGCTTAACACATTTTTAACTAAGTGCTATGCGGTGGAGCCAATTCATGCTGATGTGAAGAGCGGTTCATGTTGATTTGAAAAGTAATTGATAAATATTTAAAGAAATTTTAAAGTGTTAAATTGAAAACAGAATTTGGTGTGGTGGTAGACCCAAGCAGTCAACCTAGGAAAAAGACTGATCTCTGATACTTTCCTTGATTTTAAAAAGACAACAAACACTTCTGTTGTGTACTGAAACCAAAGACAAATACTGACTATAATTCTGTCATACATAAATGTAAATATATATTTTGTGTGGAAAAGCAACATGGTGGTATGAGTTAAATACCTTCTGAAGGTTTTATTGGTGATTCTTCCACAATGCACTCCTCAGTTGGGACAGATCTCCTGAAAAAAAGAATAGTAAAAAAAATAAAAATCAGTAAACATTTTTAGTTCACAATAATAAGCAACTAAAGATCATTTTTGGGTTATACAATACATATAATTACTCAGTAAATCTCAAGAAGGCAAAGATAAAGCGACCATACCTTCCCATTTTCTGCCTGTATAGGAAGCGACTTGACACTTGCTTGTGGTGGGGTGTTTCACACACTTTCTTTGTTAAAAGTTTGTGCCTCTCTGAAAAGGAAGAATTTCTTTTGATAAATTGCTCAAAATAAATAAATAAATAAACAAATAAATCCATCCATCTGTGGGCCAATTTCCTATCACTAAAAAAAAAAAATACACTTAACTTCTTTCTTACCATCATTGAACATCTGAATATCAAGATTGCATGGCTATATACTGAAAAGTAAAATGGTCTCCTCTGATGCAGACAAAGGTCAACATTCTTTCATTTACAACAGTTTTTTTTCCTTTTAATTAATTTGCAATAATGAATTTGTTTACCTTCAGATTCATCAGATCGCTTGCGTTTCAGGCCTTCCACAGCGGACACAGACTGACTCCTCGGCAGTTTGGCTCTCTTTGAGGGGGATACAATCTCTTGGTTGAACAGATTTCTTCTCACCTTTGTCACCTCTGTGGACAATCAGAACACAGTCTGTATTTAGGACTCTCATTTCAACATGGTGATGGTCAAAGGTAGTACTGCTCCCAAAATCTTTAGTTTAAAACAATCTCCCCCCGTCAGCTTGAAAAAAAGGATGTAAAGAATTTTTAGTTTGCTTCTTTGTGGTGGAAAAAAACAGATGCTTAATTCAGCTTGAATTTAATTTAAACATACTGAGAAAACTAATGGACAGCAGATTAAAAGATTATTCTGTAGATGTTTTGAGATTTCTGAAGATGCTTGAATTAATTTAAACCAAATTAATTAAAGCTGTTACAGAGGTTCAGTTTTATATTCAAAAGATAAGATTTAGGGTTGAGTAAGCAAATGGCGCAGGATGTCTTTAAGTGAAATGTAAAATAAAACATACCTTGTGTTTCTTGTTTCTGAGGTTTAGGTGGTGGTTCTGCAACAGGTTTCTCCAAAGAAACACAGACCTTTGATTTGGACTAATTAAAACACAAAGAAGCCGGTAAAGTAACCTGGATTAGACAGCTGAAATAACTATTAAACATGTGCAAATGTCAGCTCAGCTCTCTTAGTTGGATGATGGTCTTCACACAGAACAAAACAGTAAGCATTTCAGAAATTAGACAATGCATTTAAAACTGAAATGATATGCCTTTGGATAACGCTAAGCTGGTTAAAACCCAACAATTAGTGTTATTATGAAAATACTAGTTCATCAAGGTTTCATAAAAATCCAATAAAATATCAGCAGTGATTAATTATCTATGGTCATCTTACAGCTCTTGTAGTCTTTTTGGGGATTTCTATTTGGCGAAGACTCTGTGATGATTCAGTCATACTGCGATGACGAGTCAGCATCCCACTCCTAAAGAAAGAAAATCCTGGACATTATATTTATATATATATATACGTCATGGCATATATATATATATATATATATATATATATATATATATATATATATATATATATATATATATATATATATATATATATATATATATATATATATATATATATATATATATCTTACAAAATGCATACGTCATGGCTTAAATCATTAAAATTGTTACTGGAAATGACAATGATTCCAATCCAGTGACATTCAAAGAGCAACATCATCATCTGCAATCAAATGTCTTCTCTGATGTACAGCCTCCCTCACCTCCTGTTGCTGGCTGAGCGATTTCGCAGGTCCTGCAGGCGATTTCTGCCATCTGAAACCAGGCTGTGTGTGGAGAGGGGAGGTGAGGAGGCTGAAGGAGAAATGCTGTCTTTGGCAACTGACTCGTCGCTAAAGAAGTCAGCAGGCAGAGCAGCCACCAAAGCCTCAGGGAGCTGGGTGCCCAGACTATGGTAGATGTCTGCCAGCACTCTGGGGACTGCGGTCAGGAACCTGCCATGACACAGAAAGACCACAGACTTAGTATATAACAACGTTAGATGATAAGATTTGGCTCATTTATTTTTTTGATCACTTTTGTTTTTAAAAACTAAATATTTATGGCAATCAAGAAGCAAAAGCATGTTAGCGAAATAAGTGCAATGAGTACAGGAAACTGAAAATAATGAATTTGTAATTAAATATATAGTAACTAACTGCTGACTCCAACAAATGTCATCAATAACTACTGCTTCCATATAGTCTTTTACTTTAATTTTTACTTTGTTTTCAAACAAATCAGCTTCATAGCATTACAATGCTAGGCTTTCATTATTCTTGATTAATCTGGGCAAATACACACACAAAAATCCCATTCCTTCAGCCCCACACACTTACCCTGGGAGGACTTCATCTCCAAGAAACCTTGCTAGGAAAACTGGGTCTTTTGTTAAAGAGATTATTCTGAGCATTTCAGCCACCTGAGAATAAGGAGAGATAAGAATTTTCTTTTTTACGTTTGCTCTATTGCACAATTAATGACATACATAAAGACATAAACTTAAGCATAAAACTCTGCTGGTCAAAATGGTTTCAGGCTGTTTATGTGTGATATATATATATATATATATATATATATATATATATATATATATATATATATATATATATATATATATATTGTCATATGGGACAGGAGCAATTTAGGGCTAGTAATCAGTTAAATAAGGCCTACTAATCGATTAATCAAGAAAATAATCAACAGATTAATTGACAATATAAATAATTGTTAGTTTCAGCCCTAGACAATGTTAAACTAGATACTCTGTAGCCAGCCACAGTTACTCTTCTGCCCTTTCATAAAGAAAGACAATTTAACTGCACCAGTGACACAATAGCGAGCATCTCACCTCCTCTGCCATCTGATCCATATCCAGTAAGTCAGACTGGTCCACGGAGAAAAGTCTGCACAACTCCAGCCTTAGCAACGCCTGAAGCTTGCACCTAGAGGAGACAACCTGTGTTACTGACGCATACATATAATTAATTTGACTTCAAAAAAAAGAATTGCTTCATTAAACCTTTATTTTTGAAAGATTATTTTTTGGGCATTTTTAGGCCTTTATTTCCACAGGACAGATGAAGACATTAAAAGGGAAAGAGAGGGGGAATGACATGCAGCAAAGGGCCGCAGGTCGGAGTTGAACCTGCGGCCGCCACGTCGAGAGTAAACCTCTACACATGTGCGGCTGCTCCACCAACTGAGCCAACCCGGCCACTATTAAACCTTTATTTATCAAGGAGGATGGGCACAAGGTTTATCAGCTAAGACCACCCACAAACAGACAAACACACGTTTCGCACCTGGGAGAGACCCAGTGTAACTACAGCCAGGTGTTTAAGTGGCTGGTCAATAAGCTGAGTTTTACACCGACCCCTCAAAAAAACCAAGATAACACACGAAGGTCGAAAGTACTCACTCTCTGACTTTGCTATCAACATCAGCAGCCATGCCATAGAGTTGTCTGATTGATTTGCTGGTCTTGAGGAGGTGTTGCTGGACAAACAGGGAGGTCTTTACCTGCAAAGAAGACAACATTTTAGATATGCAAATTAATCCCAGTCCAACTGTTCACTTTGATGTACTTTGTGATGAACTGGATGCTTTCATTAACCCGATAAGAAAAGTTTCTGCATCGTATATCAACATTGTTATTTTCTTTTCCCTACAGCGGGAATGTAAATCTAAAAATCTTTTAATCTGGCAATGTACCAAAACTAACAAAACATTTGACAAATTAAATCACAGTGTATGATTATCCACAATTGTGCAGCACAACAACCTATCAATTCATCCACCAACAAATAATAATAACCAGTCTGCTGTAAAGATGAAAGTGGGTCAGGTCAGAACATTGAAGTACATTTAAAGCTGCCACGTGTCTCACCTGCAGGTCTGATTCTGTCACGAGGAATGTTTTCACAGCAAACAGGAGCTGCTGGACACCAGTGAGGAGGGACTCTCTGTCTGCCATAGTCTTCTCATAACTGCACTTTAGATAGGACAGCAGCTCTTCCTCACTAGTGAAACCTGGGCAAAGATACATTATTATTATTATTTTATTTTTTAATATATATATATATATATATATATATATATATATATATATATATATATATATATATATATATATATATATATATATTTATATATTTATAAATAAGGGTGCTCCGATCAGGATTTTTGGGGCCGATCACCGATCACTGGCAGATGTATCGGCCGATACCGATCACCGATCACTTTTATGAACTGAAAATTACGCCATTACATAACAGTCACATGTTTAGAGAATGTATCAGTAACTGTTTGGCTTTCTGTCCTAGCTCAAAATCTAAAAAATGTCCTTTCAATCACTGCACATTTCTTCAGCACACACAGACACACACAGTCAGTCACACACACACACACACACACCAACACACACACACGGGGAAACAGCTGTTTGAGCGGCGCCGGAGCTGCTAGCTACACGACTCACACACACGGACCGACACACACACACACACGGACCGACACACACACACACACACGGACCGACACACACACACACGGACCGACACACACACACACGGACCGACACACACACACACACACACACACGGGGAAACAGCTGTTTGAGCGGCGCTAGAGCTCCTAGCTACACGACTCCGCTCTGCCTTAGCGTTAGCTAACTTTGAAAACTCCTCATCCTCCTTTCTGTGACTAACCTTCAAATGTATGATGAGGTTGGTGCTGTTGAAATGTCTTTGGAGCTTTCCGCCTCGTGGTATTTCCTCGGTACACACGTTGCTAATCGCTAGTGTATTGTCTTTTTCCCAGATAGCAATGAGTCGGCGGACCACCAGCGGTGCTCCAGAGGCAGTAGAAGCGTCAGAATGGCGTAATTGCAAACACGTTTGCCGGAGCACTACCGGTGGCAGCCGCTTTTTAAAAGCAGTAGCCATCTTCCTAGCGTCTTCGTTCCGCGGCCTGCCGCGGGCCAACTGCCAGACCGCTGAATGTAGGGACGCCGCCATTTTGAAAATGTTCTCAGGAGTAGTGCGCTCTTAATACATCCGTGGTAGTGCGTCATCTGATCGGCCTATCTGATCGGCCTTTATGCAGGCCACCGATCAAACTATTTAAAATATATATATATATATATATATATATATATATATATATATATATATATATATATATATAAAAATAAATAAATAAATAAAGTGACACTCACTAATGGTGTTTGCTCCTCCAGATTTGTTCCTGTCACTTGAAAGTCTCTTCCCCTGTCTGTCTGGGCCCCTGCCCTCGGCCACCAGCTGCTCAGCCTCTGCCTGGTTCTTTTGGGCTTTGACATTCAACCGCGCCACGTTGAGCATCTGCAGAGAGCGGCTCATAGTCTTCATCTTCTGTTTCACTGGTGTGCGCTGGGCACCACCTGTAGAGCAAAGATGGTAAATGATAGATAAATATTTTGTGCAGCTTTCCCTCAGGTCAAAATCTTGATAAAATAATACTAGAGACTTTCTTCCATTTACTCACAATTTTAAACTTAACTTATGTTTAAAAGGATAATTGGTCATTCCCAATATCTTAAGTGTAACTTCTATACTTTTACAAATTTCACAACCTTCATAGAAACCCTGGAATATGTATATAACAATTAAGATGAGGCTTTCTCACGTTTCTTGCCCCTCTTGGCATCTGCGCCCCGGGATGTTTGATACAATTCAGCCAGACCACTGATCAGCTCCTGCTGTAGGACAGACAACTCATCCTCTTCTCTCTGCTCTGGCACTGCATGCAGCAACCTGTTCAAAGAAGGTAAAACATCAGGACCATCTGTCACTTTCTGTGCCAAAAATGAGTTTGTTTTAAGTTGCCATTGTTTATTTTTGTGTTTAAATTTCTTTTATATAATTCTTGCTTCACAAGCGCTGTATACAAATTCTACCTTAAAATTTAAATCTTACCTCATTGACTCCATTAAATGGGAACTCACTCCTGACTGGTCCGACTGAGGGAACCAACTCTCCAACATCCCTGCTGTAAGCAGGCAATGGCTGACTTCCCGCTGAGCCCACTCAGGAACCTGTTGATCTTTTCGTTGGTCTGAGAAAAAGAAAAAAAAAAAACAGCAATAAACAGCTAGAAATAATACAACATAACATGCCTTGAAAATAAAACTAAAGTTTTGCTGTCTCTAATATGTGCCATTTGAATAACACATATACATAGATTAGGTACGTAAAAATGTAAGTAAGGCATATACCATTACATGTTAAAAAAAAAAGGAAATTTTTTTGGTAACACACTTTTATGTTTGGTGATGTGTGTGTTAATTGATAAATTTAGGCAGAAATGTTTCCCCAAGATACACACGCTCAGTGTTTTGAACCCTGGATATTACTATTCTATCCTCACCTTTAACAGTGTCACCATCATCCTCCATGATGTCATACACTACTCCCAGAACACTGCTCACAACATCTGGCAATTCAGCTGAGGTTTCTTCTGTGGCAGGGGCAATTATTTCAGTAGTTAGGAACTGATCATGCTGAGTGACTCCAGACTGGAGAATAGTGAGCAGAGCTGTAGTGTGGGACAAGGGGGAGAGGACAGCCGAGCACACCAGGCCGCTGTCATTCACCTCAGAAAACTGGGAGAACAAGCATAAAAAAGGGAAAAAGAAGGAGAAGTAAATCAGTAAATGCACAGAGAGAATATATATATATATATATATATATATATATATATATATATATATATATATATATATATATATATATATATGATGATGGCTAGTTTATGTTCCAACTGACTCTCTATTCGACTGAGCAATTGACATGTGACTTATACTGTACAACCCCCAGATCTCTATACACTGTTAAATTGTTAACAGGAAAAATCCACAACTAGACACACAATAAATATTATTAAATCATAAATCTAAAAATCAAAGACATCCAGTTCATTAAGAGTTATGGTGGCATTAAGTGTTAAAATCCATTTTTTTGGTTTACCATCTGTCCTTCAACTTGACTTGTCTGCTTGCCATGTTTGATAGAGAGTGCTGTGTTTTTCCAATTGAGATAATGTTCAACTGGAAATGTATCTCTTTGCATTTTCTGCAATGTATTTCTCACTCAACTTGGCTCCTAGACTCTCAGGGACTGACTTGAAAACTCATTTGCTGGTGATAATGGTTATTCTGTTAAATGAATGCAAAAATAGGGAGTGAAATCAAAAAAAGAGACCAAAAAATATAAAATTTACCCCAAAGGAAAACACAGGACTATTGATTTACAAAGCAGATATGTATGATGTAGCAGTAGCCCTTAACTGGGTCAGATGTAATGTGTAACTGAAATGCAATTTGCACATGAGCACCTTGTGAAAAACAGTGCTGTTGTGTTTGGATGTCTCACCATGTGCAGAGCATGAGCAGACAGCTCCATAAGCAGATCATGGAAGGCAGCAGCAGCTCCCTGGTTACTGCTGCTGGAACATTGTAGCACCCATGACTCTGTGGAGGTCTGTGTTAGTGAAGAGTCATCCCAGTCCTGCAGCACTCCCTTCAGACACACTTCCACCGACTCTGGGAGAAGCCTCTGTCTCCGAGACAATGGCTCAGCCTTGATGCTACAGCTCTGTGTCATGTCACCTGGGTGGGTAAAGAACAACACACATGAATAATGGCAGTTCATTCTCAACTTTGTGTTTAATGTGCTTAATTTCCCTTGTCTGACACTTATGCATCTCATATCATTTCTGCTGTTGTGTTTGGTTCTTGTTCAGATACCTACCCATCTAACGAATATTCGTATCCAGCCCTATTTTGTATCGGTATTTAACTACAGATCACGTGAACAGTTTTAACTGCTGCACTGTTTCAGCCATGTCTGAATCATAGCAGATGATGATAAGAATTTACTTCCAAGTTACCAACCTTGCTCCCACCGCAGAACACCGCTAATGACAGGAAAAGCCAGGTTGTGGAGCCTTTCAGAAGACAGCAGGTATCCAATGCTGGACTTGAATGCAAAACTCTTTCTCCTGTAGCCAGAGTTTGGCTTTTGAGTGAAGCAGAGATTCAGCAGTGCAACCACAGGGATCACTCTGCCACCCAGCTGAGCTAGAACCTCTGACAGCTTGTCAAAGCTGAGGTGATCCTCACAGCTCATGACCTGCAAGAAGACAAAACATCAAAGTTGCTTATGTCAGTGAAAAAGTAAATTAGTTTGGTAGGTAGCAATCTATGCTTATAGCCATTCTACGACTAAGTATGAGGTTAGTTTAGGTTAATGTCTTGATCAAGTATGCAGCCTCATTTGGTGTTGATAATGGGTATTTTCCTAAGTTTTTTTGTTTGTTTTGTGTGTTTGTTTTAACCATAGATTGTTCTATATCTATGGTTTTAACCATGTTGCTTGCTAGTTTGTTTCTTAGTTCGTATTTGTAAAAAATAAAATAAAAAAACTATGATAATGGTGAAGAGAGTGCTGCCCAACACGTCATTCAAAAACTCTCCCAGGTGCTCAATTGAGTAAGATCTGTTGACCGAAAAAGACAAAGCATATACTAAAATTGTCACCCATCACTATCTCAACAGGCCAACAAGTGTGATACACAGCAGCCTAAATGTTGCCGTTCCTGGTCCTAAAGGCTGCTTTACAGTTTCAATGATATGCACTTCTACGACTGCATTAGCTAGCTACCTAAAAAAAGTGAGTGACACTTACCTGCTTAACTACCATTTACAATAGTAATGACTTTGTTCTGATTTCACTACTTAGTTATACAGGAAAGCAACACTATTTACATCCATATGATTTGTTATGAACTTACCGTTTCATAAATATGAATATGGATTTTGTCCAGTTGTTTTTGTACTCAGTATTCTGTGCTGTACTCACCTGAACATGTGGTCTACTGTCAATCCAATGCAGCACAACTTGTCGCTGAGCCAGCATGTCGTAAAGGCCCCTGGGTATGATGTGTTCCGTCACATCTGTAGGCAGATCACGGTTTCCCAAGGAAAGATAGTCCACAAGTTGTGATCTGGAACGTGGACACTCCGAGACAATAAACACCACATTCTTCCCGTTGTTTGACATATCATCCTCCTGTGAAACACTGGGTTTTCCAGCTCGGGTCGACCTCCGCGGCCTCAAGGACTGTTTAGTGGGAGAGGTGATGTCTGGTCTGTCCCATTGGAAGTCCAGCAGGGTTTCTTTAAGGGCATTTTGAACTGAGACAGAATGATTAGATAGCTGCTTCTGCTGAGAAGGGCACTGTTTATCCTTCAGGTCAAACTTCGCTTCAAACTCTATTTCAAAGTCCTCAAAGGTTTTGTGGCGAAGCTCCTTGAAGTCTGACCCCCTTGATAAGAAGTTTGCATTGCGGCCAGTCTTGGATTGAAAGAATTTATAACCCCAGCGCAATTTGTCAAATCCATATTTGTAGCCGAAATGCAGCAGGGTTTGTAATATTCCTCGTTTCACGTGATGATTTCTGGCATCCAGTTGATCTCCTGAATCGTGATCACCATAATCCACATCGATAACAAAAACCAAGTTGTGTAAAGCCATAACGTCAACTGCAGTGTCCCCAACGACAGTGAGTGGCTCCAGAACTCTTAACTCAACGAAAAGCCATGAAAACAGGAGGTCAGCGTTGCTCAAATGTATTCAGGTCCGTTGTCATGTCATAGTGTGTAGGCACAAGGACGCCATTTACAGCTGCCAACTAAGGACAGTTCATGTTTCTAGCTAACTTCAGCTAACGTTAGCGTAACTACCAATACTTATAACGTAATCACATATTAGCTTCGCCTAGGTTTAGCGCTTCCCGTTATAACTTCAAAATAACTTGTACCCAAGGTAGAAAAGAAACACGTCTGAGCGTATTCACGTTAGGTATCAAAACTGCTTAAAATTTCCATATAACGTCATTCCCGTACCTAAACTAGTCCGCATTCGCCATTTTCTCTTAGCCGTCTGTCCCGTCCTTAACCGTTCGCGCTCGTTGAACGGAACATTCTCCTTTGCTGTGATTGGTTACATCCTGTAATAACAACAACCTAATTGGTCCGAAAGAAGGCGTAGACTATCCGGCGATTCGCCACAAGTCTCATGTTAATTTTGTATTGGGCAAATGCACCGTCAATCAAACCTGGACAGATTGTACTACATAAACAGGCACCACTTGCATTTAACTTTTAAAAGCTCCTTTTTCGTTAATATATATAAGCAATATGTACATTAAGATGCAACAGTCAATATAATACATCCATTGATGCAACGGGTAACTTGAAAAATCAAAGAAATACCTCGGCATGTTAGTCTCTATCAATAGTTTAATTTTGTGAAAGTTAACTGCTCTGCATAGCTAACGCTAGTTACCCTACAGCCCACAGCATTGTGTGATGCTGCTCTTTCTAGAGACACACCAGCCAAGGACCACTACTCCCTTTCTTCCTCTACATTTTATGCAGAAGTAGGCTACATTTATGAATTTCCACTTTTTGATGCTCAAAGTAAATATATGCCCCAGACCTAACATGTGAACTGAAAAATAAACACATCAACATGGATAAATTATAAAAGATGTTCCCTTCCATTTGAACATGTTGGGACCAAATAACATATTTTAGTACTAGGAAAATCTAGGCGATTTAAGGGTAATACGGAAAAATAGAACTTTATTTATCCCAAGAAAAAATGTTGTGCAGTAGTTGGGGTACAAGATAAGAGAGCAATAAAGAGTGAAAAATATCAATTAAGGTGCAAGTATAAATATGTAATGTCCATACTCAGCTGCCTGCTCTGTGTGTTTGTTTATAGGAAAGAGACCAAATAAAAAATGGGCAAAGGGTTCAGACAGTTTTTTTTTTATCATGTTGGTCCAGATGACTATTCACTTGCTCTAGTGTGCCAAGTAAAGCATTGGAATGAGAGCTTGGTATTCTCAACCATTCTGTCTCTCACTGCCTAAAATGGAAAAACTCTCATTCAGAGCAACATTTGGCTTTGATCTGGAGGTCTGGGTCTTCTCACTGGTTGTCTAATGTTCCCTCAAGCTTTTGGCAAAACTAGAAAACTGACATATAATGATGCCCTCAGTGTGTCATTGGTATATCAATTCAATGACTACACAAACGTTAGTTTAAATAAGGCTGTGGATGACATTTTGATAACTCACCAGTCTACATAGGCTAGTACATACACCTTTGATATTATTACTTGATATGTATTGAGATTTGTCAGCACTGGTATACAATGCATAATAATAAACCATAATAAAACAGCTATTACCAAAATTCTTGCAACAGGCAATATCATCTTTAAGTACATGGACCTAACGGTTGTGGACGGGGTAAGTATAGCATCTTCATGATACTCCCCAGGGCTTGAGGGCAAACCAGAAAAAAAGAGATTTAAGGAAATAGAATACTGTGAGAGAAGGTATGTGGGTCACCTTCTGATTTGCAACCATTATTACCTCTTTTCTACAGCACCAGGGGGAGATGAAGAGCTTAGAAAAACTTTGAAATAGAGAGAGAGAGAGAGAGAGAGAGAAAGAGAGAGAGAGAGAGAGAGAGAGAGATGAAAGAACCATGCTGAATGTTCTAGACTGCTTTTTGTGTCCCACCAGACACCCCCTAAATCATGAAGGATGTAGGTCAGGGATGATTTTAGGAAATTGCTGCTGCTTAGACTAAATACACACTTGCATACACATAGATGTGTAAAAGTGCACAAACACAAACACACACACACACACACACACACACACACACACACACACACACACACACACACACACACACGCACGCACGCACGCACGCACACACACACACACACACACACACACACACACTCACTCACACTCCTAACACTGTTGGTTACCTCCGGGTCTCTCAATATCTCAATAATGATTAATCTTTGTCAGGTGTCAAAGCTCATGTGTAGCCTAACTGTAGTAAGATATGATCATAGTAAATACTGCCTGGGGAGTAAAACAAAAACAAGGGCATTAAATAAAAAGAAGACAAATTTGGACCACAAGTTTGTTGGTCATTTTATGGTTTCACTTATATGTTTGTATGTTCACAGGTTTATGGTAAAGTAACTACTGTGGTCCAGAGTGAAATGTATCAACAACTATTGGATGATTGGTATGGAATGTAGTTCCCCTCTTGCTCTCTAGTGGAAGAATCCTGATGACATTGGTGAAGTCCAATACTTACACAGATATTTATGTATTTAGTGGGTAAATTACACTTGTTATTGTAACACTGGCAATTGGCATCTTGAGTTGACAACAGAGGCCAACAAAGTACAGCTTAGAGTGATTAAACGTAAGCAAATTCTGATAATGGAATGCTGTGCCTAACAAGTCTGATGTGTCCTAAAATAGCCACTGTACAGATGATAACCCCTGTTTATTTTAAATGACCCTGTGTTTTTTCATTTACTTTGTGCTTTTGTCTGTTTTTTTATTGTTTAATTCTGTGTGCTGTTGCTTACTTTTATTGTTTTTTATCATTTGTTTCTTTGCTTTTACCTGTAATCTGTAAAGTGCATTGAGTTGCCTTTAGGTATGAAATGTAATAAATAAATTTGCCTTGCCTTGTGTCTTAATTTTTCATCCATCATTTTGTTTGCCTTCAGACTTTTAGGGTTCAAAATATTCAGCAGGTCATTTTGGAGTTCATTGCATACCTTAATTGACACCAACCAGGCAAGTAGTCATCATACACCCACTGCTATAAATGTCAATAGATTCATGAAAATACAATTAGGGCGAGGATGTGAGCTTTGAGACAGAAATAGCACAAACACACAGGCTGCTTACCGTAATGTTCTCCAGACTGTGGGTGGAATCACCGAGCAGATGCTCTCAGATAAGCAAATATGGTACCAGATATTATTCATACTGACCTGGACAATCTTCATTCAGTGCCATCTTCTGATCCTACTAACCCTAAAATAAAATCTGTCAGTCCCTGCAGGCCCATCTCCTGGCTTGCGTTTGTATTACAAACAAGGCAGAGAACTGGCTTGTTTTGGGGACATGTTCTACTTGGTACATTTTGTAATATTGTGGTTCAGAGTGCTTTCCAAATTGTTGAAATCGGGTGCACAGCTGGTTTAATTAAGAAAGATGCCAAATAAAATCAAAATATGTTGGACACAGAAGAAAACTAGAGAATATAATATATAATATATCTTACCATGTATGTCTGTGTTGACTGTCTACGAAAATAAAAAAATAAGTAAAAAAAAAAATGAAGCAGGCAGATATTTTACAGATTATTATTATTTAAGGATGGGGATGGAACAATGCAACAATCTTACTTTTAGCATTTAATATAGAAACATTTTTGTTAATTGTTGTAGACTAGTGTTTCCTACAGATCATTATGTAATTTACAGCTGTTGATTCCATGTATAAAATGAAAGGCAATGTGTTCACTTCCACTTGGATAATCATAATGTCAGAAAACCTGAACAAAGGGAGACTGTGCATTTGTGTTGTCGGCTGTGTCTTATCCTGTCTGGTTGGTCAGACTCCAGCTAACACACTGTCATTACAGTAGTGCACTTTAAGCAGTGTGTTTGCCTTTTAAACATCTTGGCATCCCACCTACAATAATGGGAAAAAACATAGGCACTTTAACAAGTGTTTTCAGCCCTCAGTCATTCTGATGCTTTGAGGGCTGGCCAAAAATGGTGCTTATACAGTTTGTTACATGTGCTACATGTCCTATTTAACAGGATCAACCTATGTCATTTCGTGGGATTTACTGACAATAAATAAAACACTGCTACCCAGTGGTGTAGTCTAATGTATTGCAGTACTGTACTGTATATATATATATATATATATATATATATATATATATATATATATATATCTCCTATATATATATATATATATATATATATATATATATATATCTCCTATATATATATATATATATATATATATATATATATATATATATATATATATATATATATATATATATATATATATCCCATATATATGGGCCAGAATCTGCCTTTGGGGAAGGGGGGGCATGTCATAGTGGGGCGTCTGGGTGTCCTCCCCCAGGGAAGTTTTGAACGTCAACAACTTCATTTTCTGCATTTGGGTACACTTTAATGCACCAATTTACGGTGAAAATATACCTTTATTTAGCCTAGATGCAAAGAAAAAGAACACAGATGACATTAAAAATATATCAAAAATATAATGGAAAGTATGTTGTTGCGTGTCAGTGGACATTTTAAGTGGGTAGGCTATATGGAAATCCTGGAGCTTTCTTTAGTGGGTATACTGCATATACCTGCATATCACGTAGACTACACCACTGCTGCTACCCCATTCTGCCTCACAAACGCGGTCTCTGATCGGTGTCCGTCTGTGATTACATCTCACGGCACAAGCATCACAGTCCAACGCTTAAGTCATCATACATCTGGAGAGAACGTCTCTCACATCTTGGAGATTTACTTAATTAGAGTCTATTTAAGTCAAGCCACATGCAACCCAAGCAGGTTCTCAATTAAAGCCTCTGCAGCATTGTCTCAGTCTGCAACAAGCTGCTGACTCGCACTGGGATGGAAGTCATGCATCACCTTTCTCTTGTTACCGAATGGATGAGGAGAGTAGGGTTATTAGCAACAGGAGGGATGGATGCAGAGGGCACTTCTCTCAGCAGGCTGGTGGTTGTTGTGGCTGAGTTTGCTAATGACAACCTGGCATTATTAAGTGCGTCACCCGCCCAGCAAGCATGAAGTTATGCTATAGAGTGTTTACATATAGGTCAGGCGTCAGTTTATCTTAACAATAACACTGGAGATGGACAGCCAGTAAAGGCTACATATCACCCACCGTCTCGTAACTTCCCTTCTCCTGATTAGGTCATTATCCTTTCTCACTGTATTATATCTCTTCACCCATATTGTCTCTGTATGTCAACCTTTTAGGGTCATAATTGTTTTCTTAGATCCATTGTCTTGGTGCTGAGAAGTATTGACCTTTGCACGTGTTGTTTATATTTACTTGTTTTAATTTCTACCTATTTGACTGTAGTTGACTGTAAGTGAGTGTAAATCAGGTTGGATTACAGTGTCAGGTCAGTTGATGTAAAAAATGCCTGAATAACACACAACTCAATGCCAACTTACAGTTTTTTCTTTCAGCACACTTCCTAAATAGAAATTAAAAAAGAAATGGGAAAAGAAATTTCAAAATACTTGAAAATATTTATTAAAGTACATATAACAAACATTGTAACATGTATGTATAAAGTATAACAAATACAAAGTATAAAGGCTATGTTTTTCCACAATGTCAAGGTGACTTTAGAAGTCAGAAAGAGCAATTAAATATCACTACTACAACTCCACTTGGCTATAATAGAAATAGAAATAATAGAATAAATAAAGCCATTTAGAAAGGCAATTTTGCTTAGGAATTAAAGCAAGAGCAGAGATTTCATTAACTGTGAAGTTGGAAAAGAAGAGCTTGAACTCTTGACAAAGCTTTGTAATGGGAATCTACTGCTTCAGTGACATCCAGGTCACTTCCGATGCTCAGTACATTGCTTAGTCAAGTATATACAGTTTGGTAAGTCACAATACTAACTCAACAGTCTTTTTATAGTGACAGGTCAAGTAGAAAAATCTGGATTTAAAAAAAATACCTATACAACTTTAAAATGGAAAAATATCAGCCAACTTTCATTCAAGTTTTCCTCATAGACATCTACAGTAGAAAAGGAATACATTTGAAGAGTGTGTTCAACACAGCGTTATCTGCTACTTCATCATATATATATACAGCAGTATAACCAGCCTGGTTGAGATCTTTACTGATGTGCATCAAGTGCATCTTTGAGCTATATACTGTATGTTGATATGTTAGTATATATTAAATGCAGACAGCAGCAGCTTACACACACACAGACAGGCTGGCAGACAGGCCAGTTTGGTTCAGTTCAGTTGGCCTCCATTTGAAGCGGCGTCAAAGCGAAGCGAGGAACATGGGTGCCAGGAAAGGGGCATGTCCCACCTCTCACTGGGTGGAGTCCGAGTCACTGGAGTCCAGGCTTGCCTGTGTAGGTGTGGGGTTGCAGCTGTGATGGGTAGCCGGCAGGCAATGGAGGGTCTGTGTGCTCCGCCGCAGGTTCTCCAGGGACTGCAGGAAGGAGCGACGTGCCCTCTCCTCCTCCAGGGGTGAGGAACCCTCTTCTTCTACCTCTGCGATTTCAGCAAAGGTGACAGGCTGTGTTTTGAAGCGAGCCTCGCGAGGTCTGCGGGAGCGACTCTTGCCCCTTGCTGGGCCCTTGGGAACAGGCAGCTGCTGGGGGAACTCCTCCATGGCTGAGGCCATAAGGTGAGCCGGCAGGACGTGAAAGCCAGAGGCCTCCATAACCATCTGACGCACAGCAGCCATTGGTAGAACAGAAGCCCAAATATGTACGAAATTAAATCTAGTTTAAATGCAAGTGTGGCTGAAAGTCTACAGCTGACTGGCTGTGCACGTCTTAAACTTTTCTTTCCTTGCTCTTTCTGGTGCTTTGTCCTATTTAAGTAGACGTCTGTCTTTCTCAGGAGAACCAAAGCAAGAGTTTGTCCAAAGTCAAGCCAAACAAACAATCCTCAAACCTCCAAGTCCAGGTACACTGACGACTGCCAGTCGTAAAGAAACAACTGCTTTTGAGCTGCTCTGGTCAGCCTCTCTTCTCCACTCCTCAATGTGTTTCTGTTTCAACTCTGCTGGTGCCTGATGTCTCCTTTCTCTCTGGCTGTTTCTCCTTTTGTGTGTGTGAATCTCAGTCTGCTGAGGTTAATGCCACCGACAGCTCCAGCACACTCTTTTATAGCAGCTCACTACCCACTCACTCTCTCTCTCTCTCTCTCTCACTCTCTCTCTCTCTCTCTCTCTCTCTCTCTCTCTCTCTCTCTCTCTCTCCCCACTCCCTGTTTGCCAGGTCCCCTCCTTATCCCCTCCTTCCATCTCCGTCATGGTTCCGGCCTTCAGAGCAGTCAGCCAGTCAGAGTCATCCCACCAAAATAAACATATGAGGAGAGAATATCTGTGTGTGTGTGTGTGTCTGTGTGTGTGTGTGTGTGTGTGTGTGTGTGTGTGTGTGTGTGTGTGTGTGTGTGTGTGTGTGTGTGTGTGTGTGTGTGTGTGTGTGCTTGGGTGATGGGGCTTTGATAGATTTGTAAGGGCGAGAGAGATTTAGAGACCGAGGGAAAGAAAGACAGTCAAGACAGAAACGGAGACGTAAAAAAGATGCAGAACAGAGACGACAAAAAAGAGAACTAGAGAAGGGAGAAAAGTGGACCAAACCAAAGTCAAGGTTGAGAGACTGAAATGCTATTACATGTTTTAATCACAAAACGTAGGACAGAGTCCTTGGGACGGACAGGGGTTAGACAAAGTTCTGCTAGAAACAACTACCTTTGAAAAGCTGAGTCCGTTACAGAGGTGTTGAGTCAACTCTGTGGCAATTTAAAATAAAATAAAAATTTGATCACAAAAAACTCTGTGGCAATTTTGGAGTCTGCAGGTTGTGGTGTTTTGTCAGTCAGGATCAAATAAGTTGATTACTTGCCAAAGTAACTATGGTCTAGCCAGACAGACATACTAACGAGCCCGACAATGGATTTTGCCTTGTATGCACTAAAAGATGCACACTCTGTTCGCTTAAATGAAATGTGCGGTTTAAGTGGATCTGAACTCACCCTAATGTGAGTCTGGAGGGAAACATGGTAGACAGCTCTGCTACCAGTGTTCATAATGTAAACAGGACTGCAGAGGGGATAAAAAAAAAATGTCGGGACGTTATTACCATAGAAAAGAAATAATAAACAAAATAATACATTATATATATATATATATATATGGTTATTACTGAGTCCCTGTGTTGGTACAACCACCTCATCTCTTACCTCTTGTATGTACAGTGTGGCAGCCTTACATGCGTACTTACACCCATAGACCAACAATAAGCTGAACTCACAATCAAAAACAGACAAATCAACCTGGATTGGATGTCTTTGGACTGTGGGAAGAAAGTGGAGCACCCTGTGAAAACCCAGATACATACCCAGAGAACATGTAAAAAAAAGGTCTAGGTGTGAAGCAAGGCATTAATGCGTAACATCATTTAGAATCTAAAGTGTTTAAAGACAGCTGGTGTTATGCAGCATTCCCATGAGACATTTGGCATCCATTACATTTAACCACAAATAAATAGATAGATAGATAGATAGATAGATAGATAGATAGATAGATAGATAGATAGATAGATAGATAGATAGATAGATGGACAAATTGGGAAATTACTCTGTTACAAGCAGCAAGTAGCAAGTTACCAAAGACATACACACATACTCACTCAAACACAATCAAAAACTACAATAAATATACTAGAAATAATAAATAACATAAAAATAAGATGAAATAAAATAAGATAGCAATGCCAGAACTACTGAAAAATATACTTAGATGAATTAACAAGAATGTACATGTATATACAAGTGTAGAATAAAATTCACAACCTACTTACATAGTATATATATCACAAAATTAAAAAAAGATATAATATGAGATATTAAATATGAAGTGACCAGTATGCAAGTAGCATAATACTGCAATATTGTAATGTGTGAGGTAATGAGATAGTTATCTCACACACAGCTGTGAATTGTTGTACAGTTTTATGGAATGAGGCAGGAATGATTTCTTGTAATCACCTCGGCTACAATGTTGTGGAAGTGTCTCGGTGTACCAAATGAAGTCTATGAATAAATTATGTCTACTTGCACATTTTTGATGAGATGGGTTGTGATATTTTCTCACACTTAAATCCTAATGAATACAAGAACAAAACAATCAGTGACAAGTTTTTCACAATAACCAAAGACAAGCACATGTTGGGATTATAAAAGTGATTAATCATTTTCACTATGGCCTATTTGTTTGTAGTACTCAAGTCACCACAATTATTTTGATGTCAAATTATAGCATCTTGAAGCTGGGGTAGGCAGTTTTCTTTTGCATTATTAGGCAAACATTCCATAACAACCCTTAAGCATATACAACAATTCACCATGACGCTGTAATTTGACTGGTCTGATAGAAAACTAGACTTCTGCACCTCCTCTTGGCTCTGTTTTCAGGCTTTAGAAAATGCAGATGCACATGCAAGTCCCTTCAGATGGTGAAAGCCTGTTTCAATGGCAGAAAATCCTGCAAAAAAGTTGCTATTCCAACATGGCTACACTGAAAAAGCAACCCCAAAAAACATAAAAATCTAAAGGAGAGTCTGACAATTGAAAAACGCAATAAAACCCATGTCAATATCGGTGAAGCTTTTCAGAGAAAATGCTGGTAATACTTTAGCCTTCTGCTGACCGTAGCCAAAAGCTCACAGCTGCGGCTAATTCAAATTCATGTTTATGTAGCTAGAGCCTCGAATCACAGTATGTCATCTCAAAGGGCTTTACAGGCTAACAAGTTTGCAAAGAACAGGACGGCAATTCTCATAGAATTGGCGCTATATAATATAATGGCATCATGATCACAATCACGATTGGGATGATTGAAATGACTATTACTTGTACAGGTTACTGTAAGAGGGGAGGGGCTTAGGACAAGGGGGTGGGGAGAGAGCTGCAGGAGGAGGGTTGTATGGCCAGATCCTCTTCTGGTTTATTTTTTTCCGAAAACTGTCTACCCCTGCTTTAATTCATTCAACACAAACTAAATTTAGCCTACATTTTCAGTTACATTTCTTAAACTTAAACTAGTAATGGGAAACAATTTAATGAAGAGCAGCATGTTGGCACTAAAAATCAGTAATGATTCACACACTCACACACACTCTTACAGTCCAACACATGATCAAATATTTTTTCAAAACAATACCAACCTCGGTTGTATTGTTTAAAGGTTGAATTATATGTAATTATTTATGTGATGTAATGTATTTCAAAATACAATCAGTTTTAATATATTATGACAGCATCAATGTGTAGAGAGCAAAAATAGTGATAATGAAATGAATGTGTCTTATCCTGATTTAAACATCAATCACTTGAAAAATATAACTGCTGATATAAGAGTAAAACCAGCTATTTAAGATAACTTACTGCAAATGTAAAAAAAAAATTTTGGGAATTAATTTTTTAAATGTTTGCAGATTAGAAAAAATAGGTTATGGACAGTCACACAGGAAGCTCAGTTTTATAGGTCACACGCCACACAGAAACGGATATACAAACACCAGAGACTCATCAGCAGTCCCAACATCATCCAAGTCAACATGTCACGTCATCTTAACTGTAACTGTAATGACTAACTGCATCAGTGTCACCGCTGACGGGAGCATGTCAGGGTTGGTGTAGATCAGTTGGTGTCGGTTACATTCACACTGCAGCTGACAAAATCACTTCCTGAGCTATTTGAACGCACTTGTGACTTCAATTTTAACTCTCAAAACAAAAATATTTACTGCTGCTATGAAAATAAGCAACTCTTGTTTCTGCACGCCACAGAGTGGGTGTGATAGGGTAATGAATTGCTGGTGCAATACAAACAAGTCTGGCAAATAAACTATACACTGTAAGGAATATTGTTACTTACTTCATATAAACCAGGGTTCAGGGAAAGAGATATATTTGTGTACATTTAATTTCTTTCTACTTTTGTGATAATTAGTGTGATCGCTCTGCTTAGTTATTGTGCTGTCTACTTACTGTCACCAAGATATACATTTAGGATGTTGTACATGGTTTTATGGAAGTAAAGAGATAGTCAATTCACTTTTCAAATGCACCTCCATGAAAGCAGGGTGAGTGATAATTCACATCATAGTCCATAATTGCAGTCAGTGTCACAGTGGTCATGGCAACACGAGTGTCATCCATAGTTACTAATATGAACTTGTAGTATCGGCGACAGTGACAGCATGTACATTATGCAATGTACGATCAATCGCACTGAGGTCAGAACTTTGTATTTCAAGGGTTGACCTCACGGGCTTTCCTTTGCCATGTTTGCAGAGTTTAAAGGAGTGACAGCTCCACCATTTTGTCATGCATTCCTTAGATGACACCTCAGGAGGGGGAGACGGACACCAGGTCATCCTGTTACTTATCTCACACACACGCACGCACGCACGCACGCACGCACGCACGCACGCACGCACGCACACACACACACACACACACACACACACACACACACACACACACACACACACAAGCAGAGGTTATAAGCCGTGGACGTGAACTTGCAAATACCTCCTTGCTCTATTTTAAGTAGATCTAAGGTCACCCACGATCAAGCCAGCAGCTGCTATTCAAGTGACATCATATGACATTTGTGATTCCTGTTTGATTGTAGGTGTATGTGTGTGTGTGTGTGTGAAGGTGTGTGTATGTGTGGTTCTAGTGCGTGACCATGCATGAATATGTGCATGCTTGATTTTTTCATTTCATCACCCATTTGATTTAGCGTACGTGTTTTGTGACATGCTTGCAGGGAATGGGGAGTGTATTGAGCACAAACTGTGTCTGTCCTTGGGGATGCCTTGTTTTTCTAAAAAGAGCCTGCCAAGGCTGCATGTGTTGTACACAAGGACATCATTTGGCAAAAACATTGCCCAGAAAAAATATTTGCACTGCACTCGTCTTTCAATCACGTTGTTAACGTTGGTTTCTGTAGCACTTTCTGTAGCACTTTGAGATTCTCCTATGAAAAGTGCTTTACAAATAAAATGTATTATTATTATTATTATTATTATTATTATTATTATTATTATTATTAAAAGCTTCACTTAAAATAATTTTCTAATAATAATTTTCTTGCTGTTATTTGTATTTTTTTTTTTTAATGTCTTTTAATGTTCTGTAATGTGGTTATTAATCTGTTGGTGGGAAAATCCTGGTGTACATCCCGGAATGCATAGCAGCCTGTGACGGCCCCTTTTTCGGTGTAGGGGTGGTGGGAAGAGAAAAAAAATCTACTGTGCTCAAACGAGAAATAATTCTTTAGTTTATTGTGGTTTTCTTTGTTTCTAGTCGAACCAAGGTAGGTATTTTGTAGGCATTATCCTCGGTGTTGCATCGCTCTATCCCATCCCGTTTCCTGTATTCAACAGCTGATGGCATTTCAAGGAGAATACTTCCAGCAGGGAGCATGGTCAGAGGCAGCTGACAAATAATCCCCTCCTATCCCCTCTTTGATCACCTACACCGCCCTTGTCCCACCCATAACACACACATATGCACACACCTATTAAAGATGGTTTGGAGTTGACTGTCATAAAACTGTATACGGATATGGTCATTAACTGGGGCACATGAAAAACACCTCTGTACATTTCTTTGTTCTTGCATTTGTTTTTACTGCACATTTACTGTATGGTTCAGTCTCATCACTTTGATAAACCAACTAAAGAACCAAACCAAACAAGTTTACATTAGCTAGCAGAAAACTGTGTGATAAAAAAAATGTATCCTAATTTGTTTTGCCTATATGTTACTGATAGATTGCATGCTTGCAAAAGGAGCTAAAAAATAGATACATTTCTTATTTGCATGCAATCGTTATACAAAAGTCTGAGAACTATAGGGTCTTTTACAGGTGCTTGCAATAGCATATTCCAATTGAGATCTTAACTGGAATATGAGCCAATATCAGTGACATAATATGTATATAAATATTACATTCCTGGTTATGAAACAAGGGCATCGGCTGGAAAAGGAATCAGGTGGAGTCATTGTAATTAATAAGCGGGCTCAACTTTCGCTAGGTTCCACTTCATTGGTGTGTGTGTCTGTGTGTGTGTGTGTGTGAGCGCAGTATGTTTGTGTGTAGTGGGTGTGCAGGTAGAGTTACAGGGCTCAATGTAAGGGATTAGTTTAGGGGCTGACAGTATAATTGGCATAGACGACACACAGCCATGATAAGGACTTTGCAATATAGTTTGTCCCAATATAGAATAGACTTTAATTGCCATAACTTAATGTAAATTGCGAGCATTAGTGTGACTCACTGCCTGTTAATTGTGCAGCTTATTCCGGCGTCACTGATAGTTTGCACTAAACTAAATGCATAATGAGATAGACAGCACAGTAGAAGAAGAAGCACTAACAGCAAAGAAAGTTGTCTGATTAAGGGACACCAGAGGGATGTCCAGTAGTATTTAGACATTTTTAACATGTGGTTTAGCTCTGACACACAAGTAGTGCCTGCAGGAACAAAAAGTAAGAATAAACTGTTCAGTGGTATTCGAAGGAATTTGAATGATTGCTGTATTGTTTTTAGCCATGTGAGAGGCATGGCTCTAGGGATGGCGGTCTGTCCATCGGCCCACCACTTTGGCCCAGACTACCAGATGGATTGACATGCACTTTTGTGCAGACATTTATGATCCCCCATCCATTCTAAAGACATTTTGACTATTTAATGGATTGACATTACATTTTATAGACATCCATGGTGCCCAAAGAATTAACACTAGTGATTTTTATGATCCCTAGACTTTTCCTGTATCACCACCAGCAGGTAACGTTTTCCCTTATCCTGTGAAACATCTCAACATATACTGGACGGATTGTCAGAAACTGAGTGCCCTTTTAACACATGCATACTTTTATAAGGGAATACAAATGCATACAGAGACAACATATAAACTATTTTTGTTTTTCTTGTGTGTAAGTGTTTCAGGAGTTTTCGTTATTTTTGTGCAGGTGGATTTCAGTGCAAAGGGTCTGTAGCGGGGTCTGTTTAAATTTGAAAGCTCAAATATATTTGAAAAATAAATTATTGAAAGACTTAACTCTTAAGTATTTTCAAAATGTACAGTTTTTTTAGCTTGTATGACGCACAATAATGCACAGTATTTTGCTATATGCTAGCTTGCAAACAGAAGAAAATCAGACAATAGTATGTATATATTGTAACAAAATGTCCAAAAGAATTACTTTGTGTGAATGAAAGAAAGAGAGAGAGAATTAAGGCAAATCCGTTATCCAGGTCCACGGGTCAAGAGGTGAGGTACACGCCACAGGCCACATTCCCGTAACAGCAAATCACCCTGTACCCACCACGATGGGTCACCCTTGTTACCATAGCAACCTAAATGTCAGGGGACAGCGGAGATGAGGGGAACCAAAGTTGGTGGGCAGCCCAGATACTGTATGTCTTCTCTCCTTTCTGGAGAGCTATGAGTGTGCACACTTACAACACTGTATGACAAGTCTTTAAGGAGACCTTATGTACTGGAACTATTTCTTAGTGAACCACAGCTGGGTGCAGTGACTGTGCACAACATCCAGCAGTGCAGCCATTTCTGACATTTATTATTCAGTGTTTTTGCAGCAGCTGTATCTGAGAAGTGCTGATTCAACTGAATGTTTTTTTAGGCCAATAAAATGTTATTGCACTGAGTTATATTATATGATGAATCTAGTGTTTTTGTTTGTATAACCCCTCTGAAAATGTATTGGCAAAAATATAATATAATCTTAAGGTTTTATATGTTATATATTATTATTTTACATTCGGCATCTCTCATATAGTGTCCACGCAGTTATTTGCATATATAACTAAGACTGTAATATTAAAACTGCAAATACCAGTGTTAATTATTATTACATGTCATTTAGCTGACACTTTTATCCAAAGTGACTTGCTATATATGTCAGAGGTCGCACGCCTCTGGAGCAACTAGGGGTTAAGTGTCTTGCTCAGGGACACATTGGTTGATGTATCGCAGTGGGAATCAAACCCCAGTCTCCCACATCAAAGCCATGTGTCATATCAACTGCGCCATCACCAAAGGCTACATTGACCAGTTTGCATGATTGCTGTGTGACAAACATATTCTTGGATGTGACACTGCCCTGAAAAATTACTACAAATAAACCTTAATCAGTTTAACTAATTATTTTGATAACTGCAGGTAAAAGCAATACAATGATTACTGTTAGCTGGCTAACTTGGTTAGCATTAGCTTGCTGGCTAAAAAACAAAATCCCACACACATTTCATTAAATACATTCGATATAGTTACAATAGTTTATATTTAGGACGTTCAGTGCAGTAAGCAGTATATGGATAACTAGCATCATTCACTGGTGTCATTTTATGAAGTTCTGTTTAAAAATACATAAGATGGCAACAGAGGCAACGTTAGTGTAAATCATAAACATGACATCTTCTGGGAGTTGGCAGGGTTCCCCTACCCTCCCTCTCTTGACACTGAGTCAGTAAGAAACGATGGGACAACATGGTTATTTATAGACTGAGACTTGGAGACTGGGAAGGATTCCCATCCAGGAACACTGTGTCTGTTTACACTGCACAACCACATGCATCCACAGATACAAGACATTTTTAGTGTCACAGATAGTAAACAATGATTTTCTTTCTGTTGCTTTTTGTTTTTCATTTGAATTCAGGAACAATCTAGATGTGTCTAAGATCATGTTTACTACATTTAAGTTGATGCACAAGACCTTAAGACTTTCGCCACATTGGCAATGTATCAAGTCTCTGTTAAATGTGGTGTTTTGATAATTATTGATTATATACTTGAATTGCAGTTTGTTTGAACTTGGGGTTGCACAATCCATCTTATTCCACTCATAACACATGAGTAGACAGACAGGGTACTACCATCCCGATCGGAATTTAGGTCAACACAACTTTGTCAGGGGTGCACAGGTGATGAGGGGGTAAAAATTCCGTCCACCACTGCAAAGACCTGGGCTTTGATTCCTGGTAGCTGTACCCCCGTCTGTGCCAGGCAGTCCAAAAAAACACCAATTTGCCGTTTTTACAGGTGGGAAGCCGGTGAGAGTGCCTTGTCTCGGCACTACAGATTCCTAAAACTGTTCATAAGAGAAACAGTACACAGTCTTGAATAAATTAATATGAGTCTACGGTCCCTATCTTGCACCCAGCGCAATAGGGCTTGGGCGCCGCGTTGCATTCTGGGACGTGGCGGCCATATTGATGGCCTCGCGAATGTAAACATACAGCAATTCGAATGAGGAGAAGAAAGCAGAGTTGGGAGAAAGAAAAGGGAAAAAAAAATGTTAAAATCCAGAAAAGGATGTGGAATTTACCGGGATACTTTAAACAGGGAAGCCAGGGACCGGTATGTGGACAAAATCGGCACTATTAAAAGATTTGGATCCCTATGAACTCCCCAACAAAGATTGGAGCACTGACAAGCATTCACACATGTAATACTTTTAACTATGTGCTTCAAAAGTGTAGTTCGTAGCTGTAAACACTCACGTTTTCTTCCCGGTTTCTCACGTATTTGAGCTCTTTTCCTGCTGTCTTCCCGTTTTAGTATTTTCCTGTAAAATATCCCATATTTGAATACTCTCATAACATTAACGTTAGCCCTTCCATCGGACCTGTCAGTCTCTGTACTGTTGTCCTGTTGCCCTTCCAGCGAAACAGATGTTTTCAAAGCATTGTTTTGCTTACTTGAAAGCAACCTTAGCGTGATGTTGGCCTTTTTAAGATAACAGCGTGGTTGTTGTGAGAGCACGATTTCACGCCACTCTGTAAGCAAAGTCACGTAAATCTAGCTTCACACAACTCGCTTAGTTAATGCAGCAGTTTTGTAGTACAAATTTTAGCTGTCAGCAGAGGGACAGTAACAGAAAGATGAATGTTACTGTTACACCCCACAATACAACAACAGTTTACCATGATTGAAATAGTAAATAAGACACGACTGAGAGGGATGTTATGTCTATAAACAGTGCGCAGTAGTCCGAGTAGCGGTAAAGGAGGCCATCAACATGGCGGCCACGCCAAGTAATGACGTCACGACGCCCAAGACCTATTGACTTTGTACACCGACGCATGTATCATTCCTATTTTGCAATGCGCGATGTGCTCCTGGTGGAGCGGGTGGACGGAGATGGAGTGGGGGGGAGGAGGAAGCGGCACAACAGGAGCAGGTGGTGCATTTGGAGGCCCACGCTCCGTGGCTGCAGCAATCTTCTCCAGACTTGAGGAGATGTGCCCGAGAGGCCGCAGCAACATCGCCACCCGGTCAAGACGGGCATTTATTACTTTGCCGCATCCCGGACAGATCCAGTTCCAGATCGGACAAAACCGCTGTCATAATAGCAATCCACCACGGAACAAGCACGCCTGCTCTTAAAGGGAATGTGAGATAATGCTGTGAATGGTTTATTGCACGTTACGCCCAAACCACACCCAGCTACTTCAGACAAACCCATTTTAGATTTGCGTCAAGCGCAAGACTCATTTATCTTGCCGGTAAAATAGCAACAGCGCCAGAGATCCGCCCACAAAGCTACTTGCGTTTTGCGTTTGATACTTGCGTTTCAGATCGTTAAATAGGCCCCCCCCTTCATTAGACAGATTTATTTCCATTGTAATTGTGACCAATGATCTGCTGATAAGAAGCTGCTGTTAGTAGACCCACAGCGGTGACCTTCTGGTTTCAGGATTGTCTTTTGAAATACTTCCTTATCTATAGCAATAAACAAGGAAGTATCCTTTTGAACAGTTTGTGTAGTGTTACCACATAGGCGGTGCATTACAATCAGCCGTTATGTTCTCAAGATGCCACTAATGATGTTTCTGTTAACATGAGATTAGTGCCAGCCGCTATAATTCACACAGGAAAGACGTGACCTCACAGGGTAGGGGGCGGATATTAAAAAGGGTAGGAGAGACGCATTAAGACCAACTGAGGTCATGTTTTTCATTAAATTCAAACTTAGAACAAGGCATTCAAATGAAAACATTAAAGATTGGCACATGAAATAATACTTCTATAAAGCAAAAAGTGGAAAGGGCTTTTACTTTTGAAGATTATTGTAAGGCTTATTAGTTCTGATAAGTTGTATCCATCTATAAACTATACTCCTTGATAAAAAAAAGATACATGTTCAAAATATAGATTATTTAAGTCATCATCTTTACATTGCAAGAATAGTAGCAAATATTCATTTTGTCCGAAAGTCACAGTAAACATGTTTACTTCAAACTTGTACAAAAGACACAACGACTGTGATGCAGTAGGAGTGAAGGATGGAGGAGAGGAGGAAGACGTACTTGTGACTCCCTGTAAGTCCTAATAAGCAATGTAAGTATTAGGTTAAAGACAGTGACGTATCTTAAGTCCAGCAGTCGGTCTCAAGTTAATACACTTACAGAGAGAGACATACAAATCTATTATATCTCTCAGAGGTTGACCAGAGAGAGGCAGCTGCAATATGACCCGAAACAACAAGACAACTTGACCAAGCTGGATAAAAGAGAGTTGAAAAGGTGACAGAAGACAGGAATGGAGAGGTGAAGATGAAGAGGCTAATAGGTGAAGAAGGAGAGGAGGAGGAGGCACAGTACAGGGGAGTGAACTGAAGCCCGGGGGGGGGGGGGGGGGGGGGGGGGGGGGGTAAAGGGTAAAGTAAATCGGTCAACTCGTTCCCAGAGAAGCTTCCCAGCAAATCACAGCATGACTTCAGGCTGCACTTTTAGGACTATATTAAACACACACACACACACACACACACACACACACACACACACACACACACACACACACACACACACACACACACACACAAAAATATGAGTGTATACTCTTAAAGTTTACAGCTGAATGTGTACATTTGGACATACAGACAATATTTCACAGACTCACTCATTCACTACACTCCATGGAAGACACAAGTCAGTTTAGGTTTCCCAGAATACAAAAGTGACACAGTCTCCAGTGCTGAGTTGTTACTGAGCTGTAAACATCCTGCCTAAACACTCAAAAACTCATGGACTGTTCTCGTCTAAATGGACACTGCCATTTAACTTTTTGACAATGTGTTTAACTTTAGGGTTTAGCCCTACCAAGAAAGACATAGGTTTGCTGCATTGCATACAACCATAATGTATTACTGTTTAAACGCCTGAAGCTTTTCAGTAATACCAACATTACAGTTTGGTCAAGACTGGCCCTCACAGTACAACTATGGACTTCTGGGAAAACATTCTCCTGTAATGGCCAATTGTTATTTAATTACTGTATTAAACTGTGATATGTGGCATGGCCCATCCTTTTAGCAAAACAAAGTAGCACAAACTATGAAAAAGTGTTACTTATGGTAGCAAATTCAGTAATTGTGACAACGAGGCTTCAAATTCAGGTTGTGACATTTGATATACAACCCCAAATCAGAAAAAGTTGGGACAGTATGAAAAACACAAATAAAAAGAAAGTAGTGATGTCTAAATGTACTTTGACTTGTATTTCATTGCAGACAATACAACAGCACATAATTTAATGTGTTCCTCATGATTTTTATTGTTTGTTTAAAAAAAAAAAAAAAAAAATCCTATTTTGGTTCTTGCAACACATTTCAAAAAAAGTTGGAACAGTAAAGCATTTACCACTTTGTAATGTTGCCATTCCTTTTCACAACACTTAAAAGACGTTTAGGGACTGAAGACACCAAGTGATGAAGTGTTTCAGGTGTAATTGTGTCCCATTCTTGCTGCAAACAAGTCTTAAGGTGGGCAACAGTACGGGGTCTTCGTTGTCGCATTTTGCGCTTCAAAATGCGCCACACATTCTCTATTGGAGACAGGTCAGGATTGCAGGCAGGCCAGTTAAGTACCCGTATCCTCTTCTTCCGCAGCAAGGACTTTGTAATGTGTGCAGAATGTGGTTTTGCATTATCTTGTTGAAATATGCATGGACGTCCCTGGAAAAGATGTCTTCTTGAAGGCAGCATATTGTGCTTGACAGACCCTGGCTTTTGGACTTGTTGCTGGTAACAGTCTGGATGATCCTTTTCTTCTTTGGTCCGTTGCACACGGCGTCCATTTCTCCCAAAAAATACCTGAAATACTGATTCATCTGACCACAGTACACATTTCCACTGTGTGATGGTCCATCCCAGATGCCTCCAAGCCCAGAGAAGTCGACGGCGCTTCTGGACACTGTTAACATAGGGCTTCCTTTTGGCACAGCACAGTTTTAACTGGCATTTGTGGATGTAACTACATATTGTCTTCCTATCTTTCTTTGAGGAACATTGTTTTTAAACATTTCAATAATTTTCTCACGTATTTGTTGGCAAACTGGCGATCCTTGGCCCATCTTTGCTCCTAAAGGACTAGACCTTTCTTGGATGCTGCTTTTGTACCAAATCATAATTACAATCACCTGTTGACATCACCTGTTTCAAATCACATCATTATTTAACCAATTTACCTGATTACTAGCCCTTAATTGCTCCTGTCCCAACCTTTTTTGGAATGTGTTGCAGGTCTGAATGACAGGAAAGGATGTATATTTACAAATGAAATTAAGTTGACCAGACAAAACATGAAATATTTTGTGTTCACATTGTCTGCAATGAAATACAAGTCAAAGTACATTTAGAAATCACTACTTTCTTTTTTTATTTGTGTTTTTCATACTGTCCCAACTTTTTCTGATTTGGGGTTGTATGTAATTTCTGCTTTTCTCTGCAGTATTTAACTATTCCTTTACACTGTTCAAGTTTTAACCAAGAAAAAGTTAAACGAGATTAAAGCTCTATGTGGTAGATAACTTGCCACAATAGCGACACACTGGACAATAAATTAAAATTCTCAACTCCAGCATGTTGCATTTGTTTTTACATCAAAGATAATGGTGGATTGAGAAATGCACTGTTGTACTACTCAAAATGACAATCTCAACATGCTAATTGTTGAGATTTGTTGTGATTTAACATGTTTAGCATGCAAATATTTGTTAATTATCACAAACAAAAGTACAGCTGAGGCTGATAGGAATGTCACTAGTTTTTCAGGTATTTTATTTTCATAAACCTATTATGATCTGGTGATGGCGCAGGAAGAAACATCAAGGGATCTCCAAAATTATTACAATTCATCCTAAAGGGGAGATGCATGTCTGTACCACATTTCAGGGCAATCCAGTAGTCAAGACATTTCGCTAAAAAACTAAAATCTGAACTGCATGATGGTGTGAGAGGAAAACTCAGAGATTCGACAAAGTCATAAGGATACACCCTCTGGGAATCATGACTGTCTAAAAAATGTCATGACCTCATTCACCTCATATGAAAGCAATGAAAGCTGCAGGTGTACGCTAGAGACAACTTAAGAACCTCCTTTTACAAATATTAAGGACCTTTAGTTTTTTTCTTCCTATTTTTACTATAATTATTTTGATTATGAATCAACCAGAACAACCTGTGATCAGTAAGCAGGTGCAAGATTTGCAACAGAACATTTCCAAAAAACAAAACGCTAGCCACAATGACATGAACAAAAGACGCTGTGCCAAAACTTAATCAAATGTTCAGCCCAGACCTGTTTCCCGTTCAGTGGTGTGACACGCTCGTCTGGTACAAAATGTCCCAATCGGTGCCTCTGGAGGCCCAACATCAAGGAGCCAGTAAAAGTCGGGCACAGCATGGCACATTTCTTATCTGCACTGCACCAACAAAAGGCCTATGACCTATTACACAACCTGCTGCACTCACTGTGGGTCTTCCTCATTAACTGACCCCCTTAAAACACACACACACACACACACACACACACACACACACGCACACACACACACACGCACGCACACACACACACAGAGAGAGAGAAAGAGAGAGAGAGAGAGAGAGAGAGAGAGAGAGAGAGAGAGAGAGAGAGAGAGAGAGAGAGAGAGAGAGAGAGGGTCTTGCTGACCCTATTACACAGTATGAGTCCCTGAATCCCCTTTTATGTATACAAAAATACATCCTGTAGTCTACTATTCTGTCATGTGTAACCAAAGCTGTTTGCTCAGTAATAACGGAAAAGTGTGTGTCAGGTATATAATTCTTTTCAGGCAGTTTGGGGAAAGATTACGGCTGACATGTACAGTAAGACATAACACATCAGCAGACCAAAGTAAGGCAAGAGTCAGATGGGGCAACCAAAGAAGATGTCATGGTAACAGTAAGTGCTGTACTGATGGAAAGGCACTTGGGAAATTGAGGCTGCAGTGAGTTACAGTATCTTGTTAGTGTTTAAGGGTGTTTAGTTTGAACAGTACACACTTCAGTGGTCTTAACTTACAGTAACTTAACACTAAATACACTTTTTGTAAAATGTAAATTATAATATGTGCCGTCACTTTATTATACTAACTGAACCTGGCCCTAGTCTGTTCATTGCAAAAGTAATTATTTGCCTTTTTCTAGAGAAATAATGTTGCCCTGTGGATAAGAAAAAAGCTAGCAGTAGTATTATTACTTGTCATCCAGTGGTCTACAGTGTTTGGGGCAAATACAGGCTGCATCCTCCCTACCCACCACTCAGTTCACATACTTTATTCTACTTATCTACTCTCCATTTCCTCTGCATCTGCTGAAGCCTCACTAAGCTAAGCTAGCAGATCAAACAAATACAGCTCTGACAACCATCTTGGCTATCAATGAAGGTGGAGACTGAAGTCACTGTTTTCCCCCCAGTTCAACTGACTGGTAGGGAAGTGTGATATTCTGTGTGTGGCATGCTAATTATATCATGAAGGAATGATCTTTAGTCTTTATTCCATTTGACTTTTTGCCTTTTTTGTGCCAGTCTTGGCTGTTAAAACCCCCATTTACAACATCTTTATTGGAATTGCAGGACAATTTGTTCTACTAGAACAAACTGTCCTGCAATCCAAGACAGTTTGTTTTACTAGAACAAATTGTTACAAGAAGCTTCAATATCAAAATAATATTCCCATCTTCCAGCAGTTGGGAAGAAACAGTTGAGTCAGGCCTATCTATACATCTACCACAGGATCGTTTTGGCATGAAGAACCTTAAGATGGGAGCAATCCATACAACACAAACAACTATTAATAAACTGCATAGAGGGTATGATTGGACTTGCACTACCAAGTTGATGTTACAAGGTCAGTGACCTAATGCCTAAATATAACAGCATATAACATATCATCAGGAATCACCCAGAGGAGTGGGTTCAGTGACTTGACACTTGATTGAATTTGTGAGCCTTTATTTCCACAACAAAATTGTTAATTATACAGAAAACTGAAGCTCGAAGCAAACAATTACCAGAATTCTGGCAAAAAAGAAGCTCATCCATATTAAGCCTGCTTGTTGCAGCAGCCATGTTTGCTGGGACTGTAAGCTACAGTAGGATACTTTCTCACACTTAGCCAATGGTACAAATTGCCCATGACTGTTTTGACATCATGTATGGATGTTCTAAGAGTGTGAATGTGTGGGCACGCGAGAGCGAGTGTAAAACCTTCAAAAAGGGTAGTTATCAAATAGAAGCTACATACACAGTCATTTTGTCAGTATATTAGGTCATCTTAAAACTATCAGGTGAAGTACTGTCTCTCAAGCTTCTGTGTCCCACAGACATCAGTAGAAGCTTGGTATCTTCACTGGTGATGCTGTGTTTGGTCTGTCTACTCGATCTTCATTTTTTGCCCAGCCGTCATTGGAAACTGTTTAGAAATAGGGCAGGCACTTTAAAAAAATACTTGGCAGGTGATTGGACGAAGCATCCGTCTATCACCATCTATCATGAGCTAACTTCAACCAAAAAAAAGAAGCCAGTCTGAAGAAGATCCAAAGCATTTTTTCCATTGAGGAAGCCTCCAGTCCCGTTCTTTGCTCTTTTTTTCAATGAAAAATAGTTCTGAAATAACTAATGCTATTGTATCTACGCTAACCTCTTTAGGAGCCGCCATTGTTGTTTTGAATGAACAGTCACCTCTCTGTGTCGTCACACACTACCTAAACCACACCCATAGCTGCCAGTAGCTCCTCACAGGACGCTGATTGCTCTAAACCACTGGTAGTTCGGACACAAATGCATTACTTGAAGCCTAACAAGATGGATTTTCGCATGATCTCTTGTAATCGCGAGAATCTACCTGCCGTACAAGGGAAGGGAAAAGCCTCAAGCAACCTTAAAAGTAAGAGTTAGCACTTTCACCTTACGGTTTCAATTTAAATTGAATGTGTTAGATAGAGCCAAAAGGACAAAAAACCAGAACTGTCCTAATACTTTCTGACTGCATTGTGGCACATGGTTTAAAAAAAAAAAAAAACACAATATGAAATGATGAAGAATTGTTTTCCATTAAAGAACCTTATCACATCTTTTAGATATAGTTACAACAATGGTTGCATGATCTCTCTAGACTCAGACTAGACTCTAGATCCTTGAGAGAACCTTTCATTGTTCCCTGTATTTTACTAACATTATGCACAGATTGCAGTATATTTTCATCACATATTTCCTATCACAACGTTGTATTTTGTTTGAACTTGCATGTCCCATATAAAATGTTAGTGCTGCTAAAAATTAAGTGTTTTAAAATTCAATGTTATGTATTAAATAAAACACGCTGTGCTTAACTGACAAAACTCAGTTTTTTGGAACAAAGGACACAATAGAAGAGAATTCAGAGAAGTAATTGTTTATTTCAGAACCACAGCAATGAAGAACACCTCTTGCATCTCTTTAGTGTTACAAAAGAAACAGAACATCCCATCATGTGGGCGTTTAAAGTAGTGTGTATCCCCCTTAAGACATATACTTTCCTCAATTTTAGAAGTTAATGTTATATTGGACCCAAAGAACCCAAAGTCGTTTTTTCCATAAAAAGTAGCTGTGGTAATCTGCCCAAATGACAATAGTGTAAGTAATGATGTCCTATCTAACACATTATTGTTGTGTTTGAACAAAATCAACAAAGAACTTTTGCCAGGAGGTACAGTATATGCAGAAACCAAAAAGCCATTACCTTAATAAAATCTACAGGAATTGGAAACTACACGCTTTACGTTTTAATTATGTTGGTGACTTTGCCAAGAACACCGTTTAGTGGTTCTCTTTCTTTAGATTATTATGTTTATTTCAGGCTGTTAAAGCTCCTTTTTGGCCTTCTTGATTTAGTTTGCATTGTGTGATGTCTTTTGATCAACAACAGTGTTTAGTGTAAACAATAACAAATCATTCAATCAAAAAAAAATAATTGCAAGTTAAATAATAAAATGGGTATGCAAGTAATTTGCCTTGGTTACCTGTTGTTACCTGGGCAGCGCTGTACTGTTTTCCTGTTATCAAGTCCACATTTTATCCACAGTATATGTTGTGTTTCAGTTGAAAATGCAACTATGTTACTTGTTTTGTTAACAAAAACCTTACACTTTATCAAAACGCTTGTGTAAACTCAACTTAGATGAACTTTAACGATTCTGGTTCATGATATATTAGAGGTTTTAAAAAGAAAAAAAACTGAACTACCCCTTTTAGACGAATCTTGTTCAACAGGAGAATTCCAGTCCTGTAATTGGCCTAAGTGGTGACTTTACTTGTTCCTTTCCTTTGTATAGCAACTATGTTCTCTCCAAAAAAGCTCCCCAAAATAAACAAGGCAGGAAATAATTTAAATTTTAGGCATTTCACCAAAAGTCACATCGACAGTGACTTGCTGTACAGTCAACGGGACCTTGTCTTTCATAAAGACACCTTTCATGACATGTCATTTGGGTCAAAATGTGAGTTTGCCATGTAAACCAAAGAATTATTGGCTGAAATGAACATAAACAGCTCTGTGCTGAACACATAAATAAAGTCAAAGTAATATGCAGGGCTGAGGTTTTATCCAGCCAGTAAATCTTCATTATCACACATTCTTTTGTTTAGCTTCTCTGAAAACACTGATATCTCATAATCACTACCGGTCACGACTCCAGTCTTATTATGGTTCAATTCAGACAGAGCAGTAAATCTCCCTGTTATTCATACTGTGGCCTGTAACTGACTGATGTGTTTACAAGACTTGTTTCAAACCGCTGAAATGACTCAGTGACGTTTCACTCTCTCTCACACACACACACACACACACACACACACACACACACACACACACACACACACACACACACACACACACACACACACACACACACACACACACACACACACACACCAAAATCTCGTAGATAAGCCTTCACACTCCAACCATCACATCCAGCATTGTGTGGATCAGTATTTGAAAACACTTAATTCCTGAGCCTTAAGTACCTGACTCGGAGGGTTTACGGTTGGCTGGGTGTGAATCGTAGTTTGGTCCCCGGCCTGTGGCCCTCTGGCTCTGGGTACATAGTTCTGAAGGTCAAGTTGATGCGCGGGCCTCGGTCATGGTACTCTTTAGCCACTTGATGCTGGTGGAGAATGATAAAAGATGTATTTTACATTTACATGTCAAATATCTACGTGTTGGTCTTTATATAAAGTTAGGAGGTAGTGGCTTAGAGCCTCTATATTCTCATGGGCAAGTGGCTATTAACAGACACACTGGAGGCTATTACGGATCCAACCTGTAACCAGGTGAATAATGAACATGTCAGGTCATTACGTAGTTTTTTTGTCATTGTTATTGTTGTTTTATTTTCAAGTTTTGTAACTTCTAACCCTATTGATTCATTATCCAATTTGATAACACTTTACCAAGTCCAGCAATATCTTGATTTTTTGTTCTATGGTCATTAACATCGTCAACATTTCTTATCTGTGCAGGCCGTGCAGTATTCGTTAATATTGACAATATTGAAATTGTAGTCACATTGTAATGGCAACATTTATCAATTATAAGTCTCAATTTTCAATTCAAAATAAAAAATTTAATATATAGATTTCAGCCACAAAATATATTCTAATCTATGTGGTAAAAAGTAAAGGTAAAAAAAGAATCTGCTATCTGTCTAAAACACTGACTCATATACTCATGCAACTTAGATTAGAAAACAAACAGATATGAGAACACAAGACAAGATTAACATTTTCAGGACTTTCCTAAACATAGGCTTATTTTTGTTTTTTGTTGTTGACCTCTGCACTACATACACAGGTCAACCAGAAAATGTGAAAACAGACAACAAACATTTTCTTACTATTTCACATATGGGGTAAAAGACAAATGTATTTCCCTTTGCAAAAACAATGCTGAAACGTATTTATGTCTGGACTTTTGTCATATGCTCACGCACTCCTCCTTCCCCTACATCTCAAAAGGAGGGGAAAGGTTTGCTTATCCACAACAGTGTCAAAAGAAAGAGTCCAGAACAGGCGGACATAAACCCTGTATCCCTTTTCAAACAAATGAAGTACTTTAGCAGGATTGACACGTTTAGTTAAATATTTAGCACTCACTTCCAACCCTCTTTAGCTGAGCCAGGAGGTTTTATTAGGCACACCAGGACTGTACTGACAGAGAAGGAATTAATGGATGGTGTGATCTTCTTTCCCTGGCAAGATCTTTAAAGGAGAGATGAAACCTTTGTTGAGATACTCAGGGAGGCGTCGCCATAAACCACCTGTGACCTTCTCCCTTTTTTTTACTTGCTCAAACTCCCTCTCTTTATTCCCCTCGTCCCCTTTGTTTTTCTTTCACTCCTTTTAATTTGCACTTACATTTTAGCCTGACTAGCTAGATTGTTTTAACACAAGAGAAATATATATGATAATCTTTCTAGCAGTATCGCTCTCAAAAATATTTTACATTTCAAATTAATTTGACTCACTTTGTGAAACTCACAGACATATGTTTTTTTTTATTCCGGTGCTGTTTTATTTGACATTAAAAAGGGATAGTTTGGATATATTGAAGAAAAAAAATCAATATCAGTTCAAGTGTATGCTATGTTTAGAATATGTTCACCGCTTAACCTTGCTGCCATACAGCCCTTTCCAACAGGGAAGTGAAGCCATTATATCCATCTATGCTCTCTTCAAAGCCACCAGACTCCTTTGACAAAAACAGCTATTTTACCTTGCAGAACACAGGAGTTGCTGTTGCTCTTTTTATTATTATTTTCACTGTTCAAATAATGACCATAACAATCAACAATATGACCTAATATGCTGAGGAAATAAATTCAAAAGTGCTTCAGGAATAGGGTTATTTCACTAGTAAATTGCTGTTGAACGACAAAAACATCCACCAGATGGGAAAATGGTATTTTACGATGTTTCTGTTGCCTGTAACAGCCGAATTACAGTCGAATGGTGGCTAGAACAGCTCCGGGTGGAAGGGCAATATGGAATGGATTAATCTGGGTTATTTTTTCTCAGATTAATTAATGGAAATGAACGCGTTATTTTGACAGCCCTAGTAAAAAGTTTTAAAAAGTTAAAGCTAAATAGTATGAACTCTTTCACACACAAGTGGAGCTTTTATCTATTCTTCCAAAGGCTGAAAACATTCAGTCAATATTAAATTCAAGCTATTGTAATATGACATAATGTCACTGTTGTGTACAGCCCAATGCTTTTAACAGAAACCAGCTACACTCTATTACACACACAAAGACTTTTCATCCTCTTTCATGCTCTCATATAAACCTGGCCGCTGTCCCTGATTACAAATTACCCTCATTATGCTGACGCTTTGCTATTCTTTCATGGCCACTTTGTCCATCCTCGCTGTCTGTCGGTCAGGGGAGGAATCTGAGCACCACAGGCCTATTCTCTCACGTGTGTTGAATCGGAAGCACTTACCCACACACACAGTCACAAATGCACAAAACAAACACAAGCAGTCTTCACCTGGCTGAGGCAGATGAGGTTTTTAGTGCATGACTATTTACTAAATGTAAATGTCCAAGGCTACATGAGGAAACAGATTTTATCCAGGTTACTGTTTTAATCATAGTTAAGGATAGCTTTGTGCAAAGTCTTACAACTATTTCTGCAATGATTAAAAACATCAGGCAGGTATCAGAGAGTACAGAAATTAGCAAAGTTATTTTTTTACCTCCGCCGAGGAGTATGTATATTAGGAGTTATGTTTCCAGCTCAGTTTGTTTGTATGTCTGTCTGTCAGGACAATTATGGAAAACTACTGGCCTGATTTTATTGAAACTTGGTGGAAGGGTGGAGCATGGGCCAAGATAGAACTCATAAAATTGTGAAGCAGATTCATATCACGGGGCGGATACACATATAATCTTTTCACTTTTGTTAGCATTGCGAGAAAGGGCATTTGTGCTGCAATCATGTGGTGTCGGAATATACTGAAAAATAAGTTCCCGACTGGAAACATTTACATTGTTGGACAGAGCATGCCTTGGTCTGCACTCTCCGAGTGCCCTTCTAGTTTGTTGTTATTATTTACTGGAGTGTTTTCTTTAATTTTACAGTAAATATGCCATAACATTAGATACAATTACTGTTACAGTGCCTTAAAGTAATATTACATAAATTCTACATTGCAGTTTCACTATTCTATATTTCTAAGTGATGAAATACAGCTGTAATTCAACCTTTAACAATATCATTAAGTATACGATAAAAGCTTTTAATTTGGTTTCCAACAACAACAAGGTAGGTTTTTTTTCTTGAGAAAAACCATGTGATGCCCAGGACCGTATGTGATTTATACACACATGTATTTGGTATAAACAGAAGTTAGCACAAGTAGTAACTGCTATATTAAATATTAGGAACAAGACATACATTAAGTTCAAGTTGTTTGATTGACAAGTAAACTTTGGGAACAAAGTTTCCAAAGAAAAAAAGAGAAGAAAAACAAACAAATCAAGTATCTTACAACACTTTTAAAGCAGTCTATTTAATTTCTGCCTGATTGTGATCCGTCCGTGTGTTCAGCGGCTGGCGTTTTTATGAGTGGCCATTTTGCATTTTCCCTTGCATTTGATTGGTGGAGCCTACCTGCCAATCGTCTTGTGTGGCTCCATCCATCACCAAAAGTGTCCCGTGACTCAGAGGAACCCGAATCCGCTCCACATAAGTGTAGTCCCCATTTTCCTCCTAAACCCATGAACATAAAGACAGTAAAGCACAATGTATAAACACACACACATGAACACACACACACACACACACACACACACACACACACACACACACACACACACACACAGTGTACTGTCACATGAATCAACAAACATTAACACACAAAGGAGAACAGAAAGCCACAAACGAAGTAGTAGGCACATTTTGTTACCTGCAAATTACAACTACATGCCACTACATCATGACCATTGAAGCCTGCCTTCTAAGAAGTGTATACTTTAACACTTAAAATAACAACTATTAAACACAGGCCTCTAAATACTCTGCTGAGTCTAAACACAATACCTGACTTAAGCCTTCCACTCTGTGTCTAGTTTTTCACTACCTCACCTTGGCTGCTGTTCTGCACTCCACCACCCTCAGTCACTTCTTTTTATTAAGATTTGCACAGCAGTTCCGCTTTATTAAGTAGCGTGCGGTAGAGGCAGGAGAAAGCCTCCTTGACTCACAACTCATGAGAAATAGCAAAAGGTCAGAAAGTGAGTGTCTGCAGGTTTTAGAAGGCCAAATCAAATACTTTATGAGACCACTTTAATGAATACTGGGAGCTGGATGAGGAAAACAATTATGCAACAAGACTTTATTTCTACATTAACTAAGCTAGCATATAAGCAAATATAAGAACATTCAGTGTTCAGAGGGATAATATACTTACTGATAATGTACTTATTAGGTATCTAAACAACATATGTATTATGCTGTACTTAATCTGAATGTAAGAATGGACACCAATTTCTATGCTCATCATCTCACCGGTGGAGGCTGCTTGCGAAGGCCGAACACTCTGGTGTCGCCCAGACTGACGGAGGCGATGGTGGGCTTGGTACCCAAGGCGGCCTCATTGTCACTGTGCCAGCCGATGCTGTCATGGCCGTCCCGATACAGGTTACACAGCAGTGAGTTGAAGCTGCATCCGCTCACCTGCTCCACTGCCTCGCGAAGGGTTAACAGCAACGGATGCCACTATGAGGCGAAAAAAGAGAACAAGAAAGAGACATAAACTAATGCAATAAAATAATGAAACAAAATGAAAATGCATGCAAACACAATTTTAACAAGGAGACAGCATTAAAACAAACAAGACAAGCAAGCAACAAAATTGTCTAAGAAAAAGATAAAAATTAAAATAAAAAAGCACGATAGTGAGAAATTAAGAAACAAAAATGAAAAACACGAATGTAAAATAAATGTGTTGATATTATCGGTTTTGGGGTCTTGGAGGTTTAATGAGTTTTCCAACCTGTGTGTTAGCAGCCATGGTGGAGCGAGCATATGTATAGGGCAACTCTCCATACCAGCAAGTCAGCCTGGGCTCCTCGTATGCCTCACCTGGACCAACACACACAAACAAATACACCTTACCTCAAAAGAACCAGACATTGTGCAGCCTTTATCTGTAGCCAGCTACATAGTAATTGCATACAGTTCTTAACATTTTAACCATATTTCCCATAAATCCCTTACTTACAGTCACAAAGAGGATGTTATGCATGCTGAGTATTGTAAGATTTTTAATAGTGGTGAAAAACTTATCAGAGTTTTAGTACTTAACTAAAACAATACTTCTTTCAATACCATTTTTTGGGGAGTGTTTTTCTCCCCATTTTATAAAAACATGCCAAACTGTTCAATACATTAATCCTAAAGAGTAAGTTAACATCAGACTGAACAGCAGTGTTTCTCTTGTTGAACTCTGACCATAGCCAGTATCACTACTGCCTAAATAAAATATAATAAGGAAAAGTTTTGATACTTGCTATGCTAAAGACACATTTCAGTCAATACTCAAGAAGTATTAAGGTTCGATATACAGCCTTAGTGATGATATCTGAAATTGAATATGGTAGTGATTTATTGATTGATGAATTTGAAAAAAGCCATAATGGTGGTACTGCATGTTGCAGCCCATTAACATTATACTCTATTGAGTTACCAGTATCAAATACTCAACCCCTGCAGGCTTTAAATACACTGTAACATAACATTAATCTTCCTTATGGAGAACAGCAGCTGTGGACCAACTCAATATTGCATCGGTAATTGGGTCACAGCAATTTCAATTTCAAAAGAGAATAGATCCAGTCTGTTTTCCTAGCTACCTCTTTTTTGCTGAATGACAACTATAAGTAGGGCAGAACGTTGACACAGTTTTTTTCTTAATATATTCCTTTTCCAGCGTGAATGTAAAATCATCATCTGCAGCAGAATTTATTTCTAGCCAAAGGTAAAGTAAACATCTAAATCTAATTTCTCTCTTCCTCTGCTGTTCTTGGTGTATCTTTCTCTGGGAACCACAAGATCCCTTCCAAGAACCAATTCTCTGCCATTAGTGTATTTTGGCCAGACCTCTGGTACGAGAACATGGTGAAACCAAAACAAACTACTCAAGCAGCCATCGCTTTGTATGGCGCTGAATTATTCAGGGCCTCTCAAGCTAATACTTATAAATATGTGTGGTCATTTCAACTTTCAAAAGCCTTACCCTTTCCATAAAACAGATGCTATCAGGGGGAAAAGATAAACAAACCCTTAACTCACTCACAGGCTCCAATTTAGAGTCATGAGCAATGGTCGGAAAAACTGAGTCAAGAGGGTTTTAAAACAAGACAGGACAAATGACAGAGAATGTAGGAGAGAAGACTGGTGAGGGGTTAACATCCTTTTTCCACTACTTCCTCTTTAACTTAAACATCACATGGACTTTGTTGACACAATCTCAGGAGTGATGGATTGAGATGACACAACTTTATGATCTGGGTTTGGAAATCATCTTGGTCAATTGTCTTTATATTGCTGTTTGTCTGCTACAAAGCTATTGCAGAGTAACATACAAGATTGACAAGAGCCAGCTGAGAGAGAGGCTGATTCTAAGGCAAAGTCTGGCTGAAGTTCAACAGGCTCGCTGTATATAGTCTGTCTGGGTACAATGGTTAAAGGAAGTTATTTTGCAAAATGAAGCATTTGCAACCCTTGCAGTTTTTGCTTTTGCCTTCTCAAATTATACTCTGCTAATGTGGATGGAAAAAAAAAGTACCAAACAACTACCTATCAATATACAAATCTGGATGCACACTGAAAATGTGACATATTTTGTTGTTAAAGTAAAACCAATTAATGATTTTGCAGTGTTGGCAGACATGTGTACTCTGTAAGTGCTTTCAACTTTTATACCATAAAAATGTCTCAAACATGAGGAAAAGTTCAACACTGCACTATCACAAAACTAGAACAGACATGAACCCAACAGCGAGCCAGCTGCAGTTGGGGAACTCTGTTCACCCTGTTTATCCTTAAGCCCCTGGTACTCACCCTGTCTGTAGTTGGTCTTCTGGGACCAGGGCAGCTCTGCTAACAGCTTACTGAACATCCAGTCAGCCTCTTCTGGGGGAAGAAACCCAGGCAGCAGCCGCAGTCTGGACAGATGGAAAGACAAAACACACACATACATAGCACACAGAAAATGAAGGTGCCAATATGAAGCATGTAGTTCATATATCTAGCATTTGTACAGGGTAGTCCACAATGGGCCACCCTGGTTTAGGGTAGGCAATCAAAAATACCTGGTTCAAGTAAATAAACCTTTTTCTGTCATCTCTATACTCTCTGATAAATGTGTAAAATTCGCAAAGAACGAAAAAAAAAGGATAGTCAAGAATACATTGGCAAAGGCTTGTGTGCAAATAGTCATATGGACAAATATTCTGCTGGAAATTATTTATTTTGTTTTTATATATATTCATAGAGCTCTATTTATTACCCTGTTTTTAACCTGTGTTTTTAAAAGGAGCCATGCTCATAATTTCTTCATGCTGATTGATAACAGCATCAGCTTAATGCCTTTCAAAAGTAAATGGAACATGCTGGTTGTCCAGAATGCTACGTACAGCACACACAGCATTCTGGACAACCAGAATGTTCCATTTACTTTTTACTACATATTCAGTGTCTATACGAAACATGGCTAACTTTGATGTGTCATAGTGGGTAACATAAGTTAGGCAGTATGCATGACATTAATTAAAAGCTTTATACAGTACATTGTTGCTTGTGGGATGACTGCCATCTAGTGGACTTAAAACTCAATCACAGATTTGTTATCCCCACTAAACACACTGGTATGTTTATGCCCTTATTTTCCATTTGGTTTAAACTTTTTCATCTACACAATTACACTGTACTCACCTGGACACTCCTGATGGTCCATTGCTGATCTCATGATCACCTGCCTGCCTGTCCAGAACAAAATAAATGAATGAAAAAAATGTAAGCCAACGTGTGTGGAGTATACAACCAAATAACAAGCAAAAACACCATGAGATAAGAGACAGAAACACATATAACACAAATATAAAGTGTATCCAGTGAAGATAGAAATGTGTTACTTACTCCATCACATTCTCTGGTGGAACATCTCTAACTGGCTGCAATGTAGAATAGTCAGAACAGAGAAAGAGTAAACACTTCCTTATAAACCATTCTAACAGGCTAATTATCCTAAAATTCAACAGTGACATTTTATATTTATGGTACTGTCTACCTTGGGGGGCTGGTGGAACTCAAATGTCTTAGGTGTTTTCTGTGGCCCACATCCCCAAGAATTAGGGGCTGGGTTGACATTTCTGGGTTGTTGGTTGTTTGGGACTGCACCTGGTAAAAAAATAAAAATATTTATAAATAAGAGGTATTCTTATAACAATAAGTAGTAGTTGTCTATAAATCAGGCAGGTTAACAGGACCATGAATCCAGCATCCAGGGATATGAATAAGTAAATATAAAAATTATCTCATTCAGGAAGTAGCAGTTACAACACAACAGTATATTCATTAATTGGCCCTAAAATTACCTGTTGGTCTAGAGGGTTTTGGCAGTTGCTTTGCCCAGGAGCCCTGGACTCTGGCACGCTGACGCTTATCTGACATCGCATCACATCTGCGGGCGACCAAGGAAGAAGACCAAGCTTTCAATAATATGGAAAGCGATTATCCATAAACTAAGAGAAATACAGAAAGCTAATCACTTGTGCTAGATTTCTCCTAAGAAACCCAGTCACACTTAGTATTTCGTAAACCAAGAGCTTCCCGAGGAATTATGGGAGTCTAGTCTTTCCACAATAAATGATGACAACCCACAAATATTAATTTGTCTTTCTTAACTTTTTAATTACATTTTTTAAACAGGACAGAACCAAAACCAGATTTAGAGTTATGGCATATCTGGAGCAGTAGGGCTATCGCAAGTGATTTCTCGAATCAATTTGACTGCAGCAGTAGAATTATCAGTGACAAGGACTGAACTGAGAGAATGTCCTGCTTATTTTCTTTTTTTCTTAAAGTGCATTTGCTTTAATATTTTGTGCTTTGTGATGCTTAGTTTATGATTTTAAAGTCATGATACGTTTTATAATGGCTTTCATTTCATTTATGTTGTATTCCACTGCATCAACTTTGATGTAGTTTGTCTGATATTTGTCTTTACTGTTTGTTTGTTTGTTATTTATTTAAACAAAAAAACATAGCCTGCCCCAAGAGCTGCTGACAAAAATAAGACTTTAGGCTGGATCTTGCACATTATACATCGCACTGAAAATTATTTTTGTTTTGTTGTCAAAAAATGTTGGCGATAAATGTACACGTCGCATAATACTACGAACTAGCTAGTAGCATTTTTATTATCATCTACCCTGACTTTCATTTCTACACTGGCCGAAAGACGTGTTGATTTTGATTTTACTCTGTAATAAAATAAGCAGCAATTTGATAATTTAATAATTAAGGTAGTGATAATTGCTTAGCTAAATTGCATTTGGGTGCCATGTTTACAGACAAAAATCGATAACACATTCTTCATTTAGTCGGACAATTTCTGAAGTCAACGGGTAGTCTGGCTGATTCCTAGCTAGCTATGCTAGCTTAGATAACCTACTTAAAGATAAATAACCATTTTAAGATAATATCAAGTTAACTAATGTTGCACCTTTAAACTAAGATACTTACCACAATGGCTGCTAAAACGCAACACTACAGCCAGCTACAGCTAAAAAGAAAAAACAACTCTACATAAACTCATGGATGAAGAGAACTAGCTAGGGCACCTGTGCTTTGACAGCCATGGCGAGTGTGTTACAAAAAAACAAATCCTACCCGAAACTGAGACGAGTAAGTAGGTTCCGCAACTTTCTTTGACTCTTTCTGTCTCTAATATTTGGCTGGGTTGTCACCGCTGGATCTGGATCACATAAAAAAACTGTGTTATAGTGATCCAGATCCAGCGGTGGAAAGTAACTAAATACATTTACTGAAGAGGCCTACTGTTAACAATGACAGTTTTAAGTTACTCATACTTTACTTGAGTACTGCCATCATGTGCTACTTCATACTTCTCCATTACATTACAGTAGGAAATATTCTTTACTCCACTAATTTGTCAGCTATTACTAGTTTCTTTGCAGATTAAGATTTTCCATTCAACACTGTTGTTGTTAATGTTTTACATACACACACACACACACACACACACACACACACACACACACACACACACACATATATATATATATATATATATATATATATATATATATATATATACACACATATATATACATATATACATATATACATACATATATATACATATATACATATATATATACATATATATATATATTATTATTATTATTATTATTATAATTATTATTATTTTATTTATTTCAGACACATCAATAATGGTCCATAGTACAGAATTAATATTTTTTAAAAAACACAAGAACACACAAGAACAATACATTTATCTCCTGGATAGGCTCATAAGCCAGTGAGTCCAAATACCAGAGGAGTATCGCACCAAGCTTAGTCCAGGATTGGTCAATGCAGTGATGATACTGTTTGCCGAGCTCGAAAGCCTGCACATGCACCTGTACGTAAGATTTCGTAGTACAGCAGGGCAATTTGGCAAACCCACGTTCACAAACATTTGGCTATATATATATATATATACATATATATATATATATATATATACATATATATATATATATATATATATATATATATATACATATATATACATACATATATATACATACATACATATATATGAAAAAGAAAATGGACGACGTGTATTTAAATTTAAAGCACCATCTGATTGGAATACCTTGCCCACCTCATTTAGATCAATTACTTCATTTGTTTTGTTTAAGACATCTGTCTTTAATTATCTACAATTAACCTGCTTGTTTCTAACTTGACAAATCACAATTTTTGTTGATTTATTTATTCTACGAATTGGCTCCTGTTTGTGTATCTATTATAAATAGCAGCATATTTGGGATGTATGCAAATTTACTGTGTTTTACTTGTGTGTATATGGGGGAGGGGGGGATCAGTTGTTGGAGCAGTCAGGCTTGGGAGTGATGTATGTGTGAGTGTATTTTGTATTTACTGTTTAATTGTTTTAAGGACCCCCTCGAAAACGAGATGATTCATCTCAAGGGGCTATCCTACTAATACATTCTGAATAACAGTATCTAATTTAAAATTAGCTTCAACTTGATGAACAATATTTGTGTTATTGCAACAGTACAAATAATCCAATAGCATAATAAATATAGTATTGACATAACATTGAGAGAGATTATTCTGCATAGGCCTACTTTGATAATTATAGGCTATAGTATGCTGACAGTTATTGTTTTACTAATTTTTTTTAGGTAAAAAGGTTTAATGCATGATTTTACCAGACACTAGTATATTTACACTATTACTTCAATGAGTACTTCTTCCAACACTGTAAAGATATCATTGGGTTTATTGTGCTACGGAGCCAGTATTATATCCCAAAAATTCTCAAAAGCTGGGGACACACACACACACACAATTACACAACACTTTTCTTTACTCCATAACTTTTATTAAACAGTAGAAAACATGAGATGCCAGCTATATAAATGTTAATGGTGCATTTTACAAGCATATTAAACAACTTGTTACAAAAGCATTCACAAGATCTTAGTTAAGGCACAGGTCAGACCAAGTCATATGGGGTATTCAATTGTGCACCAACTTGTGTAAAGAGGAGCAGTTCTGTTTTTGAAGCAAACAGTATGTGAACCAATCTGTAGGTAATGATGCATAACCTTCACATTTGTTTTAAACTTCAACTGGAGGGATAATTGCTCCACAATGAATTGAGAACATTCTCAATTCCTGTGAATTCCTTTCAAAACACACTGGAGGAACCACTGTAAATATGCAGCGGTTAAGAGGTTTTCCATTGTCTGTTAAGATTTACATCTTGAATAAAAAAGGCACAAAATAAGAGCAACTGTGTAGTTCACATGGACATTGCACCAGCTGAATTACATCCTTTCATAATACATTTTAACTGATCAACACCCGCTCATTGAATCTGACCATTTTCAACGTTAATGTCAGTAGAAAGGGATTGTGATGAATGCAACAGTTAATAACTATGTGAAAAACGTTGGTTCATAACAAGTGCAGCAACAACCTACCACAAAGTATCATTTTTAAATATACTGTAAACACGCAATATTATAGAAAAAAAGGTAAGAGAGCAAATGCATGATAATAGCAGTTCAGATATGTAAAAAAGCAGAAATTGCCAACTTTAAATGGCTCAATGATTTGTAAACAGGACTAGGTTGAAAGGTCTGAGTTTGTCACGTGTGATTACAAATATAAAATAAATATTTATACATAAAAAATATGCCCACCACCATTATCCACTGCCTACAACAGCAGGGCTAACAAAGCACTCTTATTTAATATTTTTTTGGTTGTATTATTTCCACCATCAGTGTCAGTGACAAGATGTATTATGTCCTTTGCCAAGAGCAGGTTTTTATTATCACTTTAGCTCCTGCCTTTTTTGACCATTTCTTTCCAAACAAATCAGATCAGAGTTTGTTTTAAACAAAGTAATACACATGCTTTTATGTGCACATTTATTTAAGGCACACATGTGAAATATCAGGCAAACCTTGATGATAAACCACAGATACAAAAGAGAATATTTTCTTTCCTTAGATGCTGCACCGGGTCAGGACACAGTGGCTGCCTGCAGATTCGTCAGCCAGTCTCCTATTTACTCTTCAGAAGTTGTCCGTTCCTCTGCTCCCGCAGCTTCCTTCTCTGCAGGTACCCGGTACGCTGCTGACGGTTCATTTGGGCTCCAAAGAAGATGACGAGGTTGATTGGCACAAGCTTGGTGGTCAGCCAACCCTGCAAGGAAAGAAAAACGAAACAAAAGATGTGTATGGGTTTACAATAAACTTAAAAAAAAAAATAAAAAATAAAAAAAAAATATATATATATATGGCTTTCAGGATTTAATCTTAAAATTTGTGCAAGAAAAAAAAACGCATTTTGAAAAAAGGCTTTATGTAATTTATTAATTACTTGGCACATAAAACATTATGGAAAGAAATAATTCAAATCATACGACATCCAATGCTGCTATTTCTATTATTTTTAAAGCATTTAACAGTTTCTACAAATCGGTTGATTAAGACAAGCAGCCTGGATGTTTTTCTTGAAACTGGATATTCATTTCATTAAAAGTTCTCAAGGGGGATGAAAATCAACTCCTAAACCAAAAGTTCAGTTTAAAGTCTGACATTCCATAACTAAGTTGAAGTTCACCCTAATGTGTTCCTGGAAAGGTTCAGTATTTTGAGGTTTGCAGTTCTTACCATGACAGCATGGGGGAAATAGCCATTGGTCTGGCCCTGCAGACCCACAGTGGCGAGCTCAGCTGCCACATAGCGCTCTGGGGTGGGCTTGTCCAGAGTGGGCTTTCTGATACGAGTCATTTTAGTGGCCACAAAGAAGGGCAGCACGCTCTGCAAGAAAACAAGGAAAAATGTGAGATGAGCTCAAAAAATAAAATCAAGCCCTTAAAAAAAACCTTCTTTACCCAACCACAAATTAAAATACAAATTCCTTGGCCTTTCTTAGGTTAGTATTGTTTAACTCCCACAGTTAAACTCCAGATTTGCAGCAAAAAAAGTTGTATCATGTGTCCGAACCAATGGCACTGTAAGATGCACTCAAAATACATAAAATCATTGCTGTAAAGTGGCCTGATGACTGGGGTTATCAGGTGAAAATACACTCAGGGTTTGCTGAGGTGAAACTGCTGTACACACTTCAACCACCAGGTGGCACACAAGTGAATGTTACAGAGGTTGCTAAAAACAGAACAAACAAGTCTCATGTGGAACAACATTTTCAAAAATGCCTCTACTGTACCACTCATTTCATTGCCCTTTAGGCAGGATCGGCTAAGAGCAACAAGTTGGATTTTTTAACTTCTTTGAGTAATCTATAGCAAAGGTTTCTATAAAACAGTAGTATGGTTTGTGCTACCCTCTGTCAAAGTTAGGGGAAACAGTGTTGAACAGTTCCCTCTTCCTAGAATCTGTCTTGCTCAAAAAAGCTTATTGGGTGAGAGAACATCCTTGGGCAAAAAAAAAAAAAAAAAAAAAAAAAAAAAAAGAAAGAAAATCATATGCAGGGTGGAGGAGAGGAGCAGACAAGCCCTAAACTCACCTGAATGATGATGCCATGACGCCTGTATTCCTCCTGAAGGCCACGAGAGAAGAAATCCACAAAGGCCTGCACAAAGGATGAAAGATGGTACATTTTAAAACATAGGTCAGCAAAATGTTGGTCTGTTATCAGAACCTCCAAATAGGGCAACATAAGGAAGGATTGGCTTGATGAAACAAGCAAGATACTGACCAATATTATGACACATTTCAGTTTCCAAAGAGAAGTTGTGTTTGTTTATTAGGTAGAGATGTCACACATACCTTTGAGGCAGAATAGACTGTAAGCAGAGGGAGAGGGTACATGCCACTGGCAGAAGAGATGTTCAGGATAACACCTTTGGACCTGAGAAAAACACAAGAAGGTGATTTAGGACAAGAACTTGGCTTTGTTGTGATGAGTAAGCCACATTTCAGAATTTTGGATGACTGTATTAAATTCCAGGACTCAAAACTCATGTTTTGATGATGTGACATTGGTCAAAATTACACATCACAGAGGCTTCATTGTTCACTTGGAATTTTGTCAAATCAAGAAAGCCTGCTGAAAATCCTCAAATGAAATGCTGCTGCCATAACAACAATCTACATAACAGGGCTTTCCTAAAGATGTGAAGCACTGATCCCAGATCAGTGCAACACACACACACACACACACACAGTTGCCATGGCAGCCTGTTGCTGCAGTGATGTAGTGGAGCTACGCTCTAGCCTCACACGGCACCAAATGTGCCTGCGCTGCTATTGGCCAGCAGGAGTCACATGGGAACAGAGCAGCCAATCGGGTGGGAAGAGCACTTTGTGTGAATTGAAAGCTTGTCAGCATTGCGAACAAAGGAGAGAAAAAGAGATGCAGTGATGGAAGTGCTTGGTGAAGATTTCTTAGCCCCCTTCTCAATAAAAGAGTCACCTTTATGAAGTGTAATCTACCAAATACTGTTCTTGGAAAACAAGGTTTTGTTTAATTTTGAGATTCCTTGTGCAGCTCTGTGACACAATCCCTCATTTACGAGGCCGATATCTAACTGCAGTCATGTCGCAAAACATGGAAGCCTATCATTTAACTCACCTCTCAGCCATTCTAGGCAGCACCAGACGGGTCATCTAAAGAAACAACACCACAACCTCAGTTAACATCAGTGGTCAACACAAAAACAATGATGAAACTCATGAAGGAGAACAAGGACTGGGAAAGAGTTTTATTTAATAAAAAAAAAAAAAAAAAAGAAAGAGAGAGAGAGAGGTAGGCGGGGAGTACAGACAGCGTTGGTGTAGTCCACCGTTGCTTTGGGAACAACTGAGACACTGCAGGTACCATGGTAGAAACAGCAGAAAAGGAGAACAACAAAAAGGGGGAAAAGTGCTAAGAAAAGTGATACCCATGAATGGTTTCAAACTTTAAACAAACACTTGGGCCGTGATATAAAAAGATGTAGCTTGCAATCACTGGGCTGAAGGTATTTGGAATATTTCGTCCCTGAAGCGCAAAAGTGTGAAGACGTTCAAGAGAAACTTACCTGGCACACTGAGGTCATGTTGACATTGATCATGTTTGTGATGAACTGAAACACAGAAAACACAGGTCAGCTAAACACTCATATGTTATGCATTTATCACAACAGATAAAAAAAGAAAGATGATTGGTGTATTAGATAAAACTATGGGGCATGGGAATCAATTGGCTCTCTCTCTTCCCCCCCCACAGGCTTAAAGGAGTCAGCTCAGTTATTTTGAGACTGTACACTATCAGAGAATTTCCATTAGCAAATATGAAAACTCACGTTGTCCAGATCAGGAATATGGAGGTAGTACTCAGGGTAGGCATAGGACACACCAACATTGTTGACTGTTGAAAACAAGGAAAAAGAAAAAAACAATTATTGTCCTGTTTTCACAAAATAAGCTGGTGCTGGAGAAATCAAACTAGCTAAAATTTCTACCATAAGGTGGCAGCAAAAGCAAACAAGATAGAAACAGGCATTTACGCCACACCTTACAACCAGTAGAGCACAATTGGCATAATAAGGACAAAGAGTTCCTTAAATGTTCCAACCAAAATGTACAATGTGAACATGAGTCTAAACGTCTAAAATTACACAAACTTGTAGTGCAACTTTAAACATATACCATGAGTCCTGATATCTGTGTCAAAATAATGTTCCCTGAAAAGTCTTGAAAGCTCGAAATGTAGACACTTTTAAAAAGAATGCATGCATAAAAAAAGAACAGTCAATGTGCACATCATACTTTTTCTGTCAGGCAAAGTTGACAAATAAGTCAATTATCTAAATTAAGGAGTTTAAAATTAATCAATTACTCCACTGTTCAGAGTCAGGAAATCCACAAATGTTGAATGATTTGATTTGGCCGACGCATGTATTGAAATCCAGAAGGGAGGTTTGCCAACAGTGAAATAAAGGCCAAACAAGTCTTTGTACTTGACAACACCCTTCAACCCCATATATTATGTCCAATTTTCTTTTATAGTACTGACTCTAAGCGTCTCACCTCCTGCTGCAAACCTATGCATCTCATGCTGCTTGAATACACAAGTGTATTCCAAGTGGTTAAGTGATTAATAGTTTGCCTTGTACTGTTTGGCTTTCTTATGTATGCAATACAACAGGTTCTTACAGTACGTTAATTGCACTGAAGACAAAACCAAAATCTTTTTTAAATATGTTGACATGCAACTGGTGCCTGCAAGTCATCACTGGACAGAGAAGAAGGATAAATGAGCGCACTGTCCTGAAAACAAAATCAGTTCTTACCAAGAACACCTATCTCAAGACCAGCCAGCCCCGCCTCGATCTTTCCGTAGATGTCCATCTTCCCAAAGTCAACTGCAATGGTCCTGGTCTCCACTTTGAACTGGTCCTCTGAATGGAGAAACAAGTGTCCTTTAAATTTAAGGTTACAATGATAATATATATGCATGGCAATGGACAAAAGGTGTTTATAGGAATGAGACAAGACCAAAGTTTAGAAGGATACCAGTTTAAGGTATTGAATTTGCATTCACACCAAACTCACATCATGTATTCATAAGTCACAAACAAGCCAGCATTACATGGCTGAACAGAGCAATCCCGTTTCCTGAAAACAGTCACTGTCAGACTTGAACTGAAGAGGGCACTGCATACCAACAAACCAGCCGAGTGATCCCCCCCACCCTCTACCCTCCCTTCACTCCCTCGTCATGTTTGACGCGCCTGCTGAAATTAGAATTTATTGTCCGAAGACTAGCTGATGGGTGGCGGAGGGAGATGTAAAAGCAAAATTCCTGGGATGTGCCTCGGCAAAGACCAGTAGTGTGTCAGTGTATATTCAGCGTTAAGACAAGATAAAGAGGGGGAACCTAAAAGGGATGCAAGTAACAAACAAAAAGGGGTGCTAAGGGTTGGGAGCCTCTGTGAAATCTATATCCAGATCATTTTTAGTTATCACAACCACTTCATGTCCATGTCAAAGGAAATGATATAAGCTGCATTGAACATGGTGGCAAAGCAGAAATATAAAGGCTGAGTAATGAAGGAGTAATTTGGGGTCGCCAGGTAGGTGTGATCAAAAGTCAAGAGCCATTTGCATAAGAGAGAGGAGAAACATTAATGACAGTAAAATTATAGGTGGAACAGGGTGGGTTGCCCAGTTACATGCCAAGGAGGTGTTTTGTCAGACTATTTGTGAGGGAGGAGTGCCAGAGTTTGGCATGCCGCATCCCGCTCGTGACTACCCATCAGCCCCCTCTGTGGACTTGAAGCACGACAGGGGAAATTGCGCTGTGGGAGACGTCAGAGACAGATGGAAAGAGAGCGAGACAGGGAGAGGGCACTATTTGAACAGGGGAGGCCACTCACCATTCAGTCTCTGTTAAAATCTGGAGACGGGCCAGAAAGGAGGAGGGGAAAAGTTTTTCCCTTTGAAATGGAAGCTCATTTTCCGTTTGTGTAGACTTGGTTGGTTTCTAACAAATATCTCAGATGAACATGTTACTCAATACATTTCTTTAAATCAAGCCAGATATTTAATCTGTTTTACTTCATATCGACAGTGAGAAGTAAAACACAGCCTGCCATGTTGGCTACGTTTCCAATTCACCAGCACTCAAACAGAATAAAGGTATGAGAGAAAAAAGGGATTTGGAGGATAAATCTGAAAAGTGAAACTTCTCACAAAATGAAAGTCTGTAAAACAAATACTGTTTATGAAAAAGGAACTTAATAGATCCACACCTTTGTTGCAACACTTTGAAGAGAAATCATCAAATAAACTTACGTCTAACCTTATGCCTATTCTAAATCCTTATGGTCGAGGGTATGCCCTCCGATTTGGCCCTGGCAGGTCTGGATGTCACCGTCTGCCTACACACACACCTCCTTATCAGCCCGCTCACTGTGCTCTCTGCCCCAAATGGATTTACACACACACACACACACACACACACACACACCTACCAAGTGACTTGGCCACGTCATCCAGCTTATCCTGGGAGCGACTGATCAATATCATGGCAAACCCTCGACGTGCCAGCTGGAAAGGAAATACCAATTTGTAATATTTTAAATATACTGACATTTTAAAATACAGTGCTGGCCACTACAAATGGAAGCAAGAGGAGACTTTAGTTTTAACTTTAGTGGCCAGAAATCAGAGACATTTTTCTGTCATCATTTTCATATAATATTCTAACTCTGTAAAGTGCTGGAACTGAGTTTGTATTTCTCAACTTTCAATGAGTATGCTTCAACTCTAATCCAAATGTATGCAGTGGCCATAGATTGATCATTTATCTCTGTCTGCATGTGTAAACTCAATTGTTGTGCTCACTTTGTTGGAACCATGCTTGTTGGATGCATTTTAGGGCACAAGTGGATTTATCATATTCCATGTGACAACAGAATTCAAGACGTGCATTTCTGCATAAACACTAACATGCCGAAAAACCCTGCAGCATAAATGGACTACTGTTATCTGACAAGCGGCTAGTCCCACTGTAGCACCAATAGCAACAGTATGAGTCAAAGTCCCATGACAACATCATACAGCTAGCACATCCACACTAGTGTGGGCCAAATACGTGGCAGGGTAGCCCCTATTCAATGTGTGCTTATTACCTTTATATGAGCTCTTGTTGACAAGCCTGTATTGAAGTGTGTGCATATGTGTGCGAGGACCTTCTTCCACGTTAATAGGCCTGTAGAGCTCTATCTTACCGTGGCCTACGAGTGAACACTGAGTGAGTGAGTGTCACAGTTTTGCCGTGAATTAAATAAACATGGGCAGAGGAGCCTTACCTCCTCCGCATAGGATTTCCCGATTCCATCCGTAGCTCCCGTCACAACTGGAGAGACAGAAGAGAAGACGAAGGTTAGCATTGGTTCTCTTTACAATACTCACTGTAGCAGGGTAGGGGTCTGTTCAACTAATGGACTTAAGTACAATCACCGTTTCTGTTATCTTTGCATTTTTGTGACAGCCACACATAACATACTAATAGGATCTTCTTTGTTCACAGGCTTACGACACACCTTCACAGGTTTGAGCACTTCCAGTTGTCAACATAGTAGCTGCTCAGTGACCCAACATGGCGATAAGCCTGGGGCTCTTTACGGGTGACAGGCGGAACAGTCATATGAAAGCTTTAAACATGGAGCAAATCCATTGGGGACCACACCCCGCAATACTACTCACCTTCCATGTAGAAAAGCTTCTCTAAGCTCTACAATGAAAGCTCTTTCATCAGTCAAGTAATGTTTTCTTTTGGATGAGGTGCTTACATGGCGTCCATTCTCAAAGTACACACAAAAGGTAGTGTGCAGTTCGATATTGGCACCAATATGCAAACAATACAAGATAATATAGATATGAGTCAAATAAAGATTAAGCTACAAAGACAACAGAGGGGAAGGAGATTGTATAGAGGTGGAGATAAGATGATATAGATTAAAGCAGAACAAAGATAGAAGACAGTAAAGGATTCACAAAGCCCTACCTCACTGGGAGCAGCTCCTGCTATGCAAAATAGGATTTTTAAGATCATGTTTATCTGACTGGCAAGGGTAAATAAAGTGTCTCTGCAGTTTAGACAAAGAAGGAGAAGACAGGATCAGAACGGTTTGGCAAAATCAGAGGAAAGATTTCACAGAACAAAAGATGGTAAAGAAGATGAATCGTGGGGAGACTAAGACCAAGAGAGGGAGCTGATGTTCTTGTGTTTAGAGTTCTCCTCACCTTGTCAAGCAAGCAGGGCTATTTTTAAACATTCACTGCCTATCAACCCCAGCTCCTTCATGACTGACGAAGAGGAGCCCCCCTCCTCTTTGTCAGTCATGAAGGACAGCTTTTTTTTTTTTTTTTAATTTTTTTTGCCAAGGAATGAAAAAAAAAAAAAAAAAAGTATATATATATATATATATATATATATATATATATATATATATATATATATATATATATATATATATATATATATATATATATATATATATATATAGTGGTGAAGAGGAAATTAGGGTACTCAAAATACACACACATAGTTGTGCATTATGAATATATTATAAGCAAGGCTTGAGAAAAGATTAAGAGGAGGTAGAGGACATTATCTGGCAAGGAGCTGGAGAGCAGGAAAAAGACAAGATGAGGGGATGCAGAGAGGAGGGAGTGATGACGAACATGGAACAGGAGAAAAGAGGAGGGTGAAGTGGGGTAGGAGGGGGAGTGAGGAAGGATCCTAGGGGTGGCTAAAAATAGAACTGGAAGCAAGCGAATGAATGAGTGAAGGAGAAAAAGAAAGATGAGATGGCGGTGGAGAGAAGATCAAGTGAGTGAACAAGGGAGAAGAGGAGTGAGAGAGAGCAGCACAAAGTCAAATGAGAGCAGAATCCCTGGTTATTTTTAAAACTCCCTGTGTTAAGAATGAACAACCACGACATAAAAATCAGCTTTTTCCAATATAATCTAGTAATATGAATGAGGCTTTGTTTTATGAGCTACAGGGTTCATACTCTACACACAAATCATGACATGGAGTACAACGAACAATAAAGGACAATGAAACTGTTTAGAACACAAAATCATCATGACAGTTACAAGGTTGCTCGATGGTGACAGCAAGACAGCCTTTGATACTGAACAGTGCACCAACCACATTCCTGTCACACAATTAAACCCCACAGAAAGGCAGCTGGGATGTTGTGTGCTTGCATGACTGAGTTTCAGGTGCAGAGAATTGCACCTGCATGTGAGAATGTCAAAATAGACGTATATCACCGACATTTGAACTTTAACTGAGAGGAGAATGTGTTATGTGCCAAAACACACATAGTATGAACGTTTTGTAAAGAACATATGGTACTTAGCTGTGTGCCATGTGACAGTTGTGTTATATGTCAGGCTGTACTTGTGTTCAGGCTATGCAAAAAGTAGTGTCTGTATTATCTCCACTCTTCAGGTTCATTTCCTTCCTAAAAAAGGAAATTAATTATACCTTAAAAAGGGTGACTATCCCTTAATTGTTTCATCGCTAAAACAGGTAAAATCCTTCCCATAAGCCACGTCTGCTGCAATTTAAGTGGAAAGGCTCCAATGACAAATCTCCACTACAGAAAAGAGGAAAAATAAGTCACTAATTCAACTCTTACTGATGAACAATTCCCCTCACGCGAGCAATGCATTACATCTGACACACACAGATGTAATGTGCACACACACACACACACACACACACACACACGTAATGTAACACACACACACACACTTGACTCTGAAGCGCCCTGACGGTGGCGCAAATGTGCCGCAGATCCGTTTAGTGCTGCACATCACGTCCAGTGGCATTGACATCCCCCAGCTTTTTCTGTCTCCCTCCCTCCCTCCTTAGCAGTGGAGCAGCCCCTGCCTGCTCACTATTCCGAGGGTCTAAAAAAAGCAGCAGGAGGAGTAAAAATAGCCGTGCGCCTGCACTGCCTCGTCTGGGAGCTGCCTGCCTGCCGCAGCACCTGAATACCAACAAGATCCCCCACCACCATCACCACCACGACGACCAGGCCGCTGCTGCATCCTCAGCCCTCCACCTATAGCCCAGATGCCAGCGTGAGCACTGCAAGCTGGGAAAAAAACCACATAAGATCTGATCGGATGAGCAGTGGAAAAACAGAAAATGGCAAATCACAAAGGCCACTGATACATGTGAAGATTTTTTTTATTTTTATTTTTTTATTTAGATTAACATGGACTGCATGAGAAGGGCACGTATGAGAGGATGAGCAGTTCATATTAAATAGACAATAGAAAACCTCATGTCTTTAGGCGATTCAGATTTCCATTAATCCACTGATTATTTCCTCTCAAGATGAAGGTGTGCTGATTAGTAAAATAAGTGTTTGGTCATAGAGAAAGCTGGCATGGTCTCGACTATCAGTTACCCACAGGAGTTCTTTTTGGAAGATTCAACTTCCAATGCAAAAAGGGAGAACGAGACCGAGCTAAAATGAGCAGAAAATCCAAATCCCCAATTAAGATTCTCAGTGAGGAGAGACTGCGGGCCTTGTATGCCCTGCTCTCGTTACGTACAGTTATGTAATCTGTCGCACCCCAAACTCTATCAACGAGCAGCACTTCATACCTCAGGAGGACGGACACACACACACACACTATTTGGGTACAGAGCAAAAAATAATCTTATTTAAGTTAGTCTTATTTAAAAAAATAAAAATAAAATCAATAGTTTCCTTCACTATTACTACTTTTGAGACAAGAGATTTTTGAGTGGAAAAAAAACAAATACATTTTGCCGTTTGACCATGTGCCATTAAGGACAGACTGTACTATGTGGATGTGTTCAGTTCAAAAAACAGAGCCTACAGCAGGTGATTTCACTTTCTCTGACTGAAGGAGTATTAATCAGTGAAATCACCTGCTGGAGTCTTTAATGGTAAGTATGAAGACCTGCACACTCAGCCCTCAATGGTGCAGGACTAAAAATGCCTGTTGTATCATTTACATTCCTGCATTTGTGACATATTAGTGGATACAATTGATACAGAGTTCCTTTACACATGTAATGATTCTTAAAAAGTAACTTATTTTAAAAATACTTGAGTTTCAGGTGGATAATGTTGTGAAACATGTCATGTACACGATTGTTATGCTGCTGATTACTAATATAACAGATGCCATTTCAAAAAAGGTTTGTGCTAATTAGTTTACAACCAAATGACATGGGAAACTATAACCAGACAGTTTGACCAAACCTCACATTAAAAAAAAAAACTTATTTTTACTCCTAAAACTACTTCAATCCCTTGCACACTGTTTGTGACTCCTCTCTCTCTCTCTCTCTCGTAATTTATGTGATCCAAAGTTAGGTAATGACTTAGATCAGAACATGACTTCATACATTCTTCTCAGCTTTGTTCCACAAAAGACTGACGGCGACACCTCCCAAGTACATTTTAACAGATACTCACAACTGAACAAACCTGCCCTTCTGGCATGTTAGACTGCAACCAATGTGAGATGTCACTTTACACAAGCCAATGAACCACTAATTCCAAGTATGCAGGTGGTCCAGTATTTTGCATCTTCTTCATTGTTGAACTTAATGCCCTCATTAACTTGGTTGGGGTATATGTAAATGTGGCTAGGCTGAAAAGTTGGTTAAACTCAGATTTATTTTGTTGTAAAGTACATGGCTTAAAAAGACCAAAAGTGTAAATAATAAGTATTTTGTGAGCTACTGGTGCTTCAAGTAGAAATATAATGCTGAGAAGGGGCCTTTTCTAGGTTGATCATTTAAGGAACTCAAGCCAATACCAGTTCACTTCATCACTCAATAGCCCCTTATTTGCTGAGGCTTTTCAGTCCTATGGGGAGGTCTTCAAAATATCATTGCTAAAAAAATATCAATTAGTTGATCGACAGAAATATTATCTGCAATTATTTCGGTTATTGATCAGTCGTTTTCGTTCGAACATTTTTGTTCTTTCTAGCCTCTCAAATTGTGAGTATTTGTTGCTTTTCTTCATCTTATACAATAGTTAACCTGATTTGTCTTCAGGTTTTAGACGGTTGGTTGGACGCAAGCAATTTGAAGATGATGCCACTTTGGGCTTCTGGATATTGTACAGGCTTTGACTATTTTCTACATGACATTTCATAGCTCTAATTATTGGCAGATTAATCGATGAAAATAACTGTTAGTATACCATTTAACTGATCATTTGTTTAAAGAAAGTTACTAGCTTCATGTAGTCTTAACAGTGGTCAGAAAACCCACTGACTTGACAAGGTGAAGAAACGTCTAGTGTTTGTGAAGCTACAGTAATACCACTTAACGTTTAGTTTTGACAAACTGAAACTGGAGAAGAGAACAACGTGCTCAAAAGGAAGATGGTACTGGTAGCCTCAAAGAGTGCAAAATATTATAGATGCGTGCACACACACTTACTGGATGGAGAGATGGAGTGAGGGAGGGGGGAGGGATTGAGGGGAGCTTGAAATGAGGGAGATTGAGGATTTTTTTCTCCTTTTTTACCCAGCATCCCTGGTTCTGGCACGTGTCACAGAGCGTGTTTATCACGTGAGCCACTGTTCTGTCTGTCTCTGCCCACACACTCTCTGATACAAAGCACTAGGGGGAAGCACATTCACAAGCATGAAGAAGTGGAGACCCTGCCTCAGTTGAAACAGATAAATGTCATTCACACATGCAATTTTCTTACCATGAATGAAACCTAATGGCTATTCATAAAATAAACACTGAAATGTATTCTCCCATGATAATTAAAAACGCCACCCTGTGACTGATTCACCGCAGTTTGTGTTGATAAACTTGCATGCCCCCAATTGTTTCTTCCTGGAGTCAAATCAAACTCAAAATCTATTATTGCGCAAGTGCTGACCCAAGTCTTTGTAATTATTGTGCCGTTGTTACGAATGGCTGCATTCTTCTTATATAATAAGACCATTCAATAAACTATAATGTCAAAGAGAGGAGGGCAGCACTTCTAAAGGTGCATGTCACATCACTACCCACCCTCGCAAAAAGCTCCCTTTGGTCTAATTTGCTTCCCTATAATGGAGTTCATCACACACACTCAACAGAACAGACACTGGCTCTCTTATATAATATGAGATGCTGGAGGCTAAGAGTGTGGAAAACTGGGCACTACTACACATAAGTGTAGCAGCGAAAAGCTGCTCCACTGGAAATAAAAGCATATTGAACACTGCATCATAAAGAAAATCTGCTAAAATACCATGACATACGAAAGTCTTTAAAAACGTAAACTCCAAGACTAAATATCTTTCAAATTGCAAGAATTCTTCTGATGCACCCATTGGTCTTCCTCCAAATCTGCTAAGAAATTAAACAGATACAAATGTGCCTGTTCTTGAGAACGGCCAGGCTTTCGCTCAAGGTTTAGAAAAAAAACAAATAACTAAGCTGCAGACCGTGATTGGGCTGGCAGGAGGGTAAGTATGTGTGTGTGGATGCACAGTGCAGTAGAGAGGCTGGGGAAGCCGCCTTCACCCATTCTGCAGTTCTGCCACTAGGAGTCTCCTCCACTAAGGGGAAGACCAACAGAGGAACTCTAGAGAAATCCGTGCTCTCCTCTGCATGTGGAGCTACAGAGATTCAGCACACAAAGATGTGCAGTGATAACATGGTGAGAGAAAAAAATAAAAACTAACATTAAATACAAATTTACTTAGGGAAGGATTAACTCTTTTTGATCCAATTTTAGTGGTTACCAGGCTTTACCTCACCTGCACACACTGAAACCTGTCTGACAAGGAAATACCAGTTGTCTTCTATGTTGTAATAACAGCTATGTGGATTGCAAAAAGCGCGCGTTTAAAGGATTAGCAAACGTGACTCATTTTACTAGGAAACCTGTCAGTCTAAGAACCCTTTCTACAGGCGAATTAAATGTGATTTCTTGACTAGCCAATATCCTCCCCTTACTTTATCACATCAAGTCAAACAAAGTCCAAATACAAACCCACAGACTTATTATTTAGTCCAACTAACACTTACTAAAATGATGCATTTAAAATTAGAGTATGTTGATGGTAAAGTCTATTTTTCTTCAGTCCACAAATCAGATATATAAAGCGTAAAGAAGCTTCAAAGGTTTTCCTACACAATGACACTTTATATGAGTGAATATGTACTGCCATGGGTATATACACAAACGGTTTGGTAGGTATTATATGACGGAAGGAAAGAAAGAGTCAAGGGAGATTTGAAAAAAAAAAAAAAAATAGGTAAATGTTTGAAAATCCTGCAAACAGCAGTTTCTGTGGAGCAGCTTCAACACAGCAATTACATTTTCACCGAGCCTATTCAACGAATAGTTTAACTTGTTGCAACAGGTGCCTCGGTTTTTTGTGAAAAAGGTGGAGACACGAGTCACACCACTTAACGTAAGTGTACGAAAGAAAATAACAGTACTGCCTGAGCTGGTCAGACCTGCACATCTGGTACAACCAGCTGAGGAGGACACCTCATCGCTAGCAGATATCTACCCTCCTCCACCTGTTCGCTTTCTGCCATGGGTTCAACCGTTGGCTTGGCAGACTGTTGCCAGGAACTGGTTTCAGGGAGTGGCATGCAAGTTCAAATGTTTAAAAAAAAAAAAAAATAAATAAAAAAATAATGTATATAAGAATAAATGTGGCCGGTGTGGAAAAGTTATAGTTTCAATTAACCCATAGATTAGTAAAATAAGATTATTTTCTAAAACCAAAAAAAACTGATGGTTTAGAACATTTCCTGCATTCTTAAAACATGAGTTCTACAGAATCACAGGGGTTTCATTTGATCAACCATAATACTTGATGCAATTAAAGTCTGAGAAAAAGGTTATTTACTGCACCAAAAACGGGATCTGCTAGAGCACAAGCCTGAGGAATCATTTCTTAAGAGTGCATATCTGACAAGATACTAGGGGTGCTGGAGGTGGAGTGAATTGGGGGGGGGGTTCTATACAGTATGACCAATGGATGACGAAGCGATGAACAAGCGCATGACTCATCGGTGTGCACCGGTATTCCTCCGCATATTCCAGCAGAACCACAAAAAAAGGTACAACAATCATTTCTAAAGGCACCCTACCTCTGAGTCATGCGTTCATTCCCTCTTATGGCGCAAAGGGCATAAATTAAACACTTTCATTCATTAAAAAACCGACGATTTGGAGGCAAATTGCAGATAACAAAAAAGACACTATAATCATTCAAATCATCTAGGCCGTCTGGCTTAGGGGTGTTGGAGACAGATTATCAACCTATCCTGATGCAAAGGGGAGCGTTCGGCAAATTGCGCAGCAAGAGGCTCCAGACGCAGCGGTCTTCTCCAGGAGACTGGAGAAGTGGGTCAAGCCATGGCAGGGCGATTCCTATGAGACTAGTCTCTACCAAACCAAAATACTTAGATTTGACTCCCAATTCGATCCTATTTGTCCAAGCACGTTGAAAAAGTACATTAGTGTCAAATCCAATTAGAGACGTTTTAAGCTTATCTAATAACGTGTAGGGCAAACTGAATGGGACAAGTAATGTGGCAAGGAATGATAGCGAAAGAAACCGACGACACAAGCAAATGCATGACAAAACACCGCCTGAATATATACATATACAGAGTGAGGTAAAAGGTTATTAGCACTAGTGTCAACATGTTGGACAAAACAAACTGTCCAATCAAATGTGACATATTTTGAGGAGACAAAAGCTATGAAAATCATCTAGGTCACGTTTTAATTGGGCATATGGGTTTGTCCTACATCATGCGGATGGGCTAATGTGGTTCAGTAGTGCGCTGGCTGAGAGCTCACCCACATAAAACAGATCCCTGAAAAGTGCGCATAGCCTGCGCCATTTGGCTACTGGCTCACCAATGTGGGGCACCCCCCTACTGCTCCAAATGTGGGTGAAAACGCTGACTGGAGCCCGTAGCAGCAGACGGTGCTGAGTTTGACGCGAGAGAAAAAAAACAATTGAGCTAATAAGGACCATTATCTCGCCAGTCAATCAGCTGCTTACCTGCGCTTGTTACGCAACACCAACATCCCATTGAATTAAGTCACAAAAACGCTCCAGAATGCGCTCTTTTTTGTGCCAAAGTGAAGTTTGAGCTCAATAACCTCTTGCTGGTGTTTGCACGTCGAGTCCACCTGCCTACTTTAGAGCTGCCCTCTTCGTGACCGTGATGTAGGTGGTGTGAAAATTGATGTGACCCAACTCACCTGCCCATTTGCCCAGCTTCGGAGAGAGCAGCTGCCCGTTTCCCAAGACCCAGATCCTAAACCCTGAGAGTAGCCTGTAGAGCAGCCACAGCGCCAGAGAGGCCACAGTGAACGCGCCGACCCAGAAGAGAGGCGTCTCGGCCCTGCGGAGTGTCTCCTCAGCGTTCATCCAGTTCATGGCAGCGGCTCTCGGTGACTCGGCGTGTGTGAGAGTGTGGAGACCTCAATTTTAGGCAATGTGCTCTAATTTCCAAGCCACAACGTGAGAGAGAGTCCCTTTATAAGGAGGTTGTAGCATCACACACTCCCCCAACTCCCCCAACACTTGTCTAGCCTGATTTAAAGTGCACCGCGCACCTCCTACTCTGCCCCGGTCTCCTTTGCTCTTCACTCGCTGCAGTAGCTGTCTCTCGGCTGATCCACCCCGCCGGTTGGGGCATTTGCATGTCAATCAAGTCCAGAGCTTCCCCCATTCATTCGATTTTCTTTATGAAATAGGGTGGGTCAAAGGGAGACCGGGATGGGAAGTGATTGGGCAAACATTACGGCAGCTCCCATCCGGGGTCTGTCATTGGCTCTCGCCAGAGCAGGTTTGTCGGTTTCAGTCAGGATTATGAAACCCTCCAAACCCACGCTTTCGGAAAAAAACGGCCCACACCACTTTATGAATGAAAGGATCCTCTCATTGGTAAAACATGTGCACGTCCTCCCGCCCCTTGGGGTGCGATAGGAGAGAGTTTATTGGCTAAAGTGGTGCCAGTGTGTGAGGTCCGCCTGTTCCCACCTAGGCATGACTCACTCGTCTATTTTAGGTATTCTGTCATCATACTGCTGATAACCACTAAAAAAGTGATAACAGGTGCAGTCAGACATATTGGCGCATATATTCACTCGTGTTGCGACAGGTAACTCTTCCCCACTCGCCTCTGCTGCAACATGCGCGAGTACAGGCTACCCAAATGGAAAAAACTACAATCCCCAGTCCAACTTTCGCTTTTCAGACTCTCGCGAGAGTACCCCCATCGTAGTAAGTTCCTCATGCCAAACATTGAGGAGAAATTAGATGTGATGTGTGTGTTACATAAACACTGAGACAGGCATGTGAATTTCCATCGCTTTATTTCCTTCGTCTTTTTAACATTTCCATGCACATGAATAAGCCACACATGTTTACAGACGCTGGATGTTTCAGCACAACCAGCTGTCACGATTTTCTCCTCAGCAGTATGTGATTTATGTTCCCTACTCCGACCCATTTTCAACAGCATTTTTTTTAGTCTCCAACTCGCCCCCTCGGCCGCCATGCTCCATGTCTCTCTCACACCCAAACTAACATGATATTCTGACACACCGAGGCTCTGTGGCACAAAGCAAAGCCTGACGTACTCAGCAGATGTACAAGAGTATAACAATGTTTCTATATGCTGACAGTCATCGTGCAGCTGCTCGCATTCTTTGACACAAGTGGAGGGATCGAAGTCAACGTGACACCGAGAGGAAGGAGCAGCATGTTGTGTAACAATTATCAAACGGGGTGAAATTAAATGCATTTCTGGCCAGCTGTCTCTCAGTCATAGTCACAATGTGCAGGGTAAAATATATTTACAAAATGTCATCTTTCACAAAATAATCTTTACAAAAAATACTTTTACAGCACCGTATACATTGATCTTCAGTTTAATAAACAGTTATGAAGTAATAGGCTCTAATATGGACGTGTTTTTCACACAAATATTTGCCAACAATTTCCATATTAAAAACAGCATTTAAGTGTAGTGTAACAGTCATCAAAACGACATCGGTTTAGTAAGAGAGTAGCCTCAAAGTGTGTTTAAACTGATAGCATTAAATATAATTAAATGTCACACATGAAACACACACATACACTGCTATTGGACGTTTTGAGAGTCCACCTTCACGTCTCCGTCTGTCCTCGCAGCCCAACAGCTGAAAACAAGAGAGAAAATGTGGATTTAATTGTGCAAAATTCCCTCTTTTTTTACAATTACACATAAGAGGCAAACAAGTATCTTCTACTGCTCTCTAATTTCACGTTTCTTGTTTTTATACACAAAAAGTAAATTTACCCTTCCTAGTATCGATAGCCCTGAACACACACACTCACACACACCACCCCCCCTAAATCCTGCAACACCAAGCCGTTTAAGTTTCTTCCCTCTCCTTTCAACACACACACACACACACACACACACACACACACACACACACACACACACACACACACACACACACACACACACACACACACACACACACACACACACACACACACAAACACACCCTTTCTCACCCCATCCGAGTCAACACTAACACACACACCCTTTAAAAATCCGACCGTCCACTTTAACACTGCAACATGACAAATCAGTTACTCCACTAATTGAGTTACTGCTAACTTCTCTGTCCATACATTCATCTAAATCTTATATTTATCTAAATGTAGGCCTACTTATGATGAAACACATTTTTAAGGTGAGCAAAATTGCTATAAATTAAAGAAATAAACAAGTGTCACACCAGCATTTCTGACTTATGTTTCCTCAGTGCTGATAATTTCTCAAACGGACAAAATGATAATAAAAAAACATCCCGACTGCCATGACTGTTTTCAGCCACTGCTGTTACTTATGTCAATACACACTGAAGTTTTGCTGCCAATATTATAGTTTACACACAAACTTTGCCAGAGTTTACAGGGCAGTCAATTAACGTGGTTTAATTATATGCTTTTTGTGTGACGCTGTCCATCTCTGTGGTGCTGAAACACGCATTTCAGCACCGTAGAAGTGGACAGCAAAACACACACCAACCCTCCTTTTACACTTATAAAACTTATCAAATGTAAATGATCGACTTCTGCCCTGCACATGGGTTTCCACATCTGCAAGAGCATCAAACACATACCTAACAATGATCAGTGAGCAGCCCACTCCTGCCCTGTCATTCACACACATCTGTCCACCCTGCAGTGACTACTCCTGGTCTCGTTTAGCTGATGATATTCACCGTTAACGTCTGTGACACAGCATGCTTGTATCAGCTTAGAGAACAACATTTCAATAGAAGTAACATCAACACAACACACACAGCCAAATTACTTCCAAAATCTGTGATAGTTGCAACAATAACAGAAAGAAATCCTGCTCAATTTACAGTGGACCCCTAAATAATGCCACAACATTTAAACCAATTATTTTATATTTAAGTTGATTTTGACAGCTACAATTCCAGTCAAATATGAGTTTTTATTTGACAATTTTCAGCCTTTTGAAAATATAAAAACTCTTGATTTTTACTCAATGGCAACTTGAAAGATACATTTTAATAAACTGAAAGCTGAAAAATAACCTAATTGGAATTTAAATATTCCAACATGTGCAGTTTGACAGAGTATACAGTATATGCTATTTGCTGTGATTAGTTTTTGTATAACATATAACATAAAACATGTAACATACCTGAGTTAATGTGTATGTTATGTCCAGTTACAGCTGCTTTTCATGGTGGCTGCTGTCACAACATCCTTTTTTACCTGCAACAAGAAAAAAACATAAAGAGACATTACAAACCCTTGTAAACTCATTGTGTCACCATACAGTAAACTTTCATAACACACACACACACACACACACACACACACACACACACACACACACACACACACACACACACACACACACACACACACACACACACACACACACACACACACATGCAAGCATGAATTAAAGAACTAAACAACCCTAAACACCATATTTAACGTTTCCTGATGTCTGAACAGTCTGATCAGTCTCACCTTCATATTCCAAAAGTTAAACGGAATCAACATAGGTCTATGTTTAAGTCCAACATACACACACATACAGACAGACAGACACACACACACACACACACGCGCACACACACACACACACGCACACACACACACGCGCACACACACACACACACACACACACACACACTGCTATTGGACTTTTTGAGAGTCCACCTTCACGTCTCGGTCATGCCCTCGCAGCCCAACAGCTGAAAACAAGAGAGGAAATGTGGATTTAATTGTGCAAAATTCCCTGTGAAAATCTCTACATGTCTCTGTGCATTCCAACACGCAATGCACACAGAGAAAGTACACAAACATGTTGGAATATTAACTTGTCCACCGCCTCTTTTTTTTTTTGTTTTCGGGTAGGGGGTCTTTTATTATTAATTACACATAAGAGGCAAAAACAAGTATCTTCTACTGCTCTCTAATTTCACAATTCTTGTTTTTTATACACACAAAGTAAATTTACCCTTCCTAGTATCGATAGCCCTGAACACACACACTCACACACACCACCCCCCCTAAATCCTGCAACACCAAGCTGTTTAAGTTTCTGTCCCCTCCTTTCAACACACACACACACACACACACACACATACACACACACACACACACACACACACACACACACACACACACACACACACACACACACACCCTTTCTCACCCCATCAGAGTCAACACTAACACACACACCCTTTAAAAATCTGACTGTACACTTTAACACTGCAACATGACAAATCAGTTACTCCACTCATTGAGTTACTGCTAACTTCTCTGTCCATACATTCATCTAAATCTTATATTTATCTAAATGTAGGCCTACTTATGATGAAACACATTTTTTTAAGGTGAGCAAAATTGCTATAAATTAAAGAAATAAACAAGTGTCACACCAGCATTTCTGACTTATGTTTCCTCAGTGCTGATAATTTCTCAAACGGACAAAATGATAATAAAAAAACATCCCGACTGCCATGACTGTTTTCAGCCACTGCTGTTACTTATGTCAATACACACTGAAGTTTTGCTGCCAATATTATAGTTTACACACAAACTTTGCCAGAGTTTACAGGGCAGTCAATTAACGTGGTTTAATTATCTGCTTTTTGTGTGACGCTGTCCATCTCTGTGGTGCTGAAACACGCATTTCAGCACCGTAGAAGTGGACAGCAAAACACACACCAACCCTCCTTTTACACTTATAAAACTTATCAAATGTAAATGATCGACTTCTGCCCTGCACATGGGTTTCCACATCTGCAAGAGCATCAAACACATACCTAACAATGATCAGTGAGCAGCCCGCTCCTGCCCTGTCATTCACACACATCTGTCCACCCTGCAGTGACTACTCCTGGTCTCGTTTAGCTGATGATATTCACCGTTAACGTCTGTGACACAGCATGCTTGTATCAGCTTAGAGAACAACATTTCAATAGAAGTAACATCAACACAACACACACAGCCAAATTACTTCCAAAATCTGTGATAGTTGCAACAATAACAGAAAGAAATCCTGCTTGATTTACATTGGACTCCCAAATAATAATGCCACCGTCTAACTTATCTTTCTTAACTCTAAATAATGACAGATCTTTCATAAATATCTGCCCAGTGAGTTATAGTCAAAGGCTTAAAGGTATCTGACAAGCGACATAGCTTCAGTGCATCCTCTCAACAATATTACTAAAGTTATTTACAATTGAGGTTTGTGTTTATTTTATTTTATGCATACCCATATTCCTATTTTATCTGACAACCACAGCATCATTACAACAGCTGCATCTGAGGGCACAGAGAACTGAAATGAGCTTAATTTCACATAGCAGTACTATTTAAAAAGAAAAGTCCAACATTTGAACCAATTATTTTATATTTTCATGTCTGTAATGTCACAAATATGACTGAGGCATTGCAGCCAATATAAGTTATTTGAATTGATTTTGACAGCCACAATTCCAGCCAAATATGAGTTTTTATTTGACAATTTTCAGCCTTTTGAAAATATAAAAACTCTTAATTTTTACTCAATGGCAACTTCAAAATACATTTTAATAAACTGAAAGCTGAGAAATAACCTAATTTGTACGGTGTTGGAATTTAATACATAGTCTTTCGGTGGGTCTCTCACAAGTCTCAATGGATATATTTTCAGATTAGCTGTGGTTTTTCATCAAACTATATTTTTACAATTTTTCAGTAATTGAGGTTTGAAATAAAACAGGATTATATTTAAAATCTGTGTATATGTGCAGTTTGACAGAGTATACAGTATATGCTATTTGCTGTGATTAGTTTTTGTATAACATATAACATAAAACATGTAACATACCTGAGTTAATGTGTATGTTATGTCCAGTTACAGCTGCTTTTCATGGTGGCTGCTGTCACAACATCCTTTTTTACCTGCAACAAGAAAAAACATAAAGAGACATTACAAACCCTTGTAAACTCATTGTGTAACCATACAGTAAACTTTCATAACACACACACACACATGCAAGCATGAATTAAAGAACTAAACACCCCTTAACACCATATTTAACGTTTCCTGATGTCTGAACAGTCTGATCAGTCTCACCTTCATATTCCAAAAGTTAAAAGGAATCAACATAGGTCTATGTTTAAGTCCAACATATACACACACACACACCTCAATTTTGCACGTATGAGACTAATAAACTTGCACAAACATGTAGACATACAGATGTACATGTAAATCCACTCAAACACTCTTTCACACACACAAACTGTACACAGCGTCACATAACACTCCCATATCTACTCTTTCTGCATCTTTAATACAACTACATCTTAAATTACAGTTCCGTCAAAAAGCATCCCTGAACATATAGTGTGAATTTGTCAAAAATCATCTCAAATGAAAATTAATAAAACATCTGCTTTCCTAAATCCACACTGAAATTAACATAAGAAATACTTGGAATTTAAAAATGGGGGGTCATTCTGCCTAAATCTGGGATTATTAAGAATGCAGGGGAAATGTTTTCATTACAAAAATGTCTCTCAGTTATCAAATAAGACAGGAAAAGAAGGAAAAGAAGTTTTAGATTTAAGCGTCATGTTTGTCTCAGTTTGGTATGTTAGAATTAACACCAGGCATTATATATTAACACATACCACAAAGCTAAAGTTACTTTTGTAAACACAAGCTGTATTCAATCATTACATATTATGTATTATAGTAAAATATAAATGCCTCCTTATGTATGTTATCTTATGCATAGTTGTTGTATGTTTAAATAATTGTCTCTCAATTTCATCTATTTAAGATGAAACACACACACACACACACACACACACACACACACACACACACACACACACTTTCCAGCCGTTACGAGAGTGTGTGTGTGTGTGTGTGACTCTTGGCAGACTTGTGTGTGTGAGTATGTGTGTGTTTGTTTCAGACAATCTTTTGTACTTTTACAAAACATCTCATACCAATTAATACTTAATGCAAATGCATACAGGGATCATGTGTGTGTGTGTGTGTGTGTGTGTGTCTGTCACACTCAGCATTTACCCTGTATGTCTTTAAATAAACCTATATCTATGTTTTAGAAACACACACACACACACACACACACACACACACACACACATACTCACGGACAGTCACTCACACTCTTGTGATAATAAAGCTGGTAAAGCGCAAATAAAGAGAAAAAAATGTCTCGGGAAGTTTTATATAGTTTTAACTAAAATAATGTGCTAAAAATGTTGGCATTTTGGTTTTACATGTGTGTTTACATTTAATATAACGTTCTACATTAAATCTACAGTTTGATATGTCATCTATTGGAGCCTAAATAACATCAGCAGGAGCCTGTAATGCCATTACACTGCGTGACCTCCCCTCACTGTAGTCACCGTAGTGGGCTCCATGCCTCCAAGTCAGTAAACACAAGCTTCTAACACACAGACAAATACTGTACACACATACTTTAGGACAGCTGCACTGGTTGGATCAAATGTCTGAAAAGTTACTACAGTATCAAGATTAGACTCATATATCACCTGATATTGGCCTTTAAATAAAAACAGAATGGGCCTGTTGATGTCATCCGTCTTAAATACGATGGACATGATTTTACTGAACCAGCTTTAAGGTATCACTCTGCAAAACTGACTATCACGGCCACCTAAATTAATTTCATCAGTTTAAGTTTCAAATTAAAGTTTTTGTGACATAAGAAGGCATAACTGCTGCGAATGACTGAACAAACACTGAGGCGGAGGTCACTGAATATTTGAATTTCTTTGCCATCAGAATAATCACAATTAAAGGTACTCAATATACACTCAGCTGTCAGTTTCTTAGGCTAAAACTAATGCAGTCTAATACAACAGACCTGCAATAAACCCTACCTTCATGAAGGTTTCGTTGATTGAATGCTGGAGTATTGTGTTATACTGTCAGATGTTTCTATTATTTTGTCCACCCCATTTATCTCATTGAGCGTAGGCTAAATATCATAAACACCTCTCTGTATAACGCAATACAGTTCAACAGCACCACAAACTACATCCTCTTAAATGATCATAAAGTTAAATCAACACCTCTCTGAAACAGTTTCGACAAACACTGAACATTATAAACTTAATGAAGGTTGGGTTTATTGTTTATCTGTTGTGTTAGACTGCATTAGTCTAATCTAGGTATATCTAAAAACTGGCAACTGCATGTAAGCAATCAGTGGATTTAATCCAGAAATACTAGTACTGGGACTGACAGTCAAAAACCCTCATCAGACAAACTCTTGTTAAGAGACATTCTTTTTACAATGTTAGGAGAAAACAATTAATACTCTAGGGTGAGGATAGGTGATGTTCTGGGACGGTTTAGGCTCTCTCATCTTTAAGAACAGGGACCTCCAGTTAAGTTTTATGCCCCAAACCCTCAACAGAAATGAGAGAACCCTATTTAGAAAAGTTGTTAGTTGAGGAAAACAGACCTCAGATTTAATATTTAGGAAACAAAACTAGAGTCTCCCGAAGGTCCCCTAATGATTTACTGCACCATTTTTGCTAATGTATATTATAGCAATGTTGTGGTGATAACAAATGCAAACACTTGTCCAGAAGCCATTAAAGTCACCTTTTGTCACATCAGGTGTGCTGTGTTTGATCCTAAGGCAAATATTTTTTAAAAACACTGAATGAATCAACTTGCACTGTTTAATTCCTGAACCATTGTGATTGTGGTGATTCATAAAACTCACTTATTCTGATGCTTTCAAGTTGCAGCTGAATGGTTGAAATGTCAAATATCCTGACAGGGTCTGAAAAGTGGTTTAAAAAAATGGGTACAAGCAGTTGTGCTTTCAGGCTCAGCTCGAGCAAAAAGCTTCTACATTCAGGTACATGAGCTGGTTGGTTGCTCAAATCTTTTAACAACTGAAATGATTCATTTGCCACTGTACTATACTTGTTGGAACTTAACCAGCTATTCCCCTTTTTCTGCTGCTCTTTCTCATCTATTTTCCTTTTTTTGACCACCTGCAGATATACAGACTGTTTAGAGATCCAGTTATGTGAGAAATGGCCAAGGCTAAACCCTTCAAGGCCTCCCTGAATACTAATACAGAAAATGGACAATTAATCAAACAATGAAGAAGAGCCTCATAAGAATCTGACATAAGAACTCTGTGTCAACCTCTGGCAGCCTGCTCTTACTGTCACAGCAGCAGCAGCAGACCACAGCATCTGCCCAGAGCTGTTGCAGGGGCCTTCACCATGAACTCTGTTTCCAAAGAGTGTTGGAATTGAATTAAGAATTCTTTGGTCTTAGATATTTGATTTTAAATAGCTATTTTCACGTTTTGGGTATTTGCATTCAATTGTATGGTTTTTAGCTTGACGTGTCTGGCTTAAATTAAGTATTTCTCAGTTTAAGAGTATTTTAACGAAACTGAGTAAAGTATAGTTTTCATTATTTGTGTTGAATTTACTATTTTACAGCTTCGAATTTTTTGAATTTGCTCCACTAACACAAAGGGTATAGGGTGATAGAAGAGGCTTGATACTGCCTCATTAAACCAGGTGGGACTCTTTCGACTGGCTCGAGTCTCTCTCAGGCTCTCTGAGCTACTACCAGCTCCCCTAAAACTTGTTGTTTATCCACCCCCACCCCTAAACACTTACTAGGACACAGTTGTTTGAAATAAGAGGGTTGTACGGCCAGTCATACTTATGTTTCCTAAGCAGGTCTTAACTTAATGTTTAACTTCGTATGTAGAATATGGGAATCCGTCTGATACCTAGGTCGTAGGGCATCAGTCAGCCATCTCCAGGTAACATCTGGAGGAGATACTGGTTAGGAACCACAACAAGACAAACTAAAGATCAATGTTACATCATATTAGCCCTAATTTAACACTTTTTTGACAGATTAAGTAAAGCCTAGTTTTAGCCATGTATAAAGTCAATTTTGCTCTACTTTTTTCACCTTCAGGAGCTTCTACATCTCACATACAATATGTTCTTGAATTAAGACTTGTGTTCATTGAAAAAAGGTGCCATGTTTAACATTTTTTGGTATGCATACCCTTTTGTTTTCATCTGAAATCATGAAGTTTATTGAATAGGACCCATTCATATTTAAAGTCAAACTCATTTACCTTCCCATACTGGGAATAGACGACTCACTGTGGTCCTGAGGACAGGGAGGTACAGGTGTGTCCCACTCAAACTGACTTGACTCTCAGGGTTTCGGGTGGTGCTGCTGGAAAAAAAGGTGTTGGTTGATCCAAGCTCTCTGGTCGCCCGTCCAGCTGCCTCCTCTCTCCCTGCCGACCTGTATTGTTTCTTTCTGCGTCATCGGCTATGTTAGTTTCCATTTTCATCATTGAGGTCCTAAGAATACACAAAAATGACAGATTCAGGAAAGAAATCATGTAGAACACACTTTTAAGTGAAATGCATGCACACTAACACACAACTGAGTGCAAGAAATTACCCAGTCAACACTAAGATGTCATGAAAAAACACAAAGTTAAACAATATACTGCAGTCAAACGGTGAGTAATGAGTTTTTTTCATATCCTGAAGCAAATATTTAACACATGCATGGAGTTAGGATTGTAATTATTAGAGACACATTGTGTGTGAGTGCAGGTAACAGGAGTAGGACTTCTTTTTAGGTCGGTACACAAACCGCATGTGTCCTGCTTTTTCCCACCCCTACGGCCCACAGGACAGACTGCTCACAGTTCCCCTTTTTGGCAAGACTAATTCTGCATCTGCTGAGACGTTATGGTGAGATACACACACTCACAAATTCACACACATTAATAAATGAATGTAATAGTAAATTAATAGAAATATATCACATGGAGACTATACAGTGTATGTCAAAAAACACACTGTTTAACATAAATATAAATATAATATATAATATATATATATATAATATATATAAAATATATATAATATTATATATAATATAATATAAAAATATAAAGTTAGGTAACGTCACAGGAATACAAAATGAATGAGTCAACACACACATACACACACACAAACACAAACACAAACACAAACACAAACACAAACACAAACACAAACAAACACACACACACACACACCTACAGACATACAGCTGTGTTGTTTTTTTCTTAATTTTTCTCATACATTAAAATACATTAAGGTTCACACACAACAGTGCAGTAAATTAAATGGGACTTAGTTGGTACTGGACTCTATAGTATAGTATCATATAATGTTTATTTACAATTGTATGTTTGTTTTTTGTGTCTTCTTCAGCTATCTAATCTTATTTCTTCATTTTGATGTGCATGACATCTTCACCAAAACAAATTCCTGGTAAATGCATACTTGGTGAAAAATGTCTGATTCTCATATTTTAAGCATTACATTGTAACATTTTCTTATACAACTGTATTTCTTATATTAGTCCCATATTTTATATACTTTTGATCATGGAGATCAGGCTTAAAACAGGCTAAGTGTATTTGTGAGTCTGTGTTCGTGTCTGTCAGGTTTTGTATCTGTTTTTGAATGGGTTGATGTTTTTTCTTGCATATTTTTTTCTTTTTTTGTAACATTTTCTTGTATTTGATTTAACTTACTCTCGTTACTTGCGGCTCTATGCATTTTGACATAAAGCACATTGAGTTTAGTGTAATCAAATCTGCTAGATAAACATATTTGCATTGCACTGATAAAAAAATGACTGCACAAATTACATTTTTTTAAAAAAACAAAGTTGAATAATCTGTGTTATGAAGGGTTTCCATTAGTCTAGTTCCTCTCTTTTACAGCATGAATTGTCTAAAATACCATCAATTTAAATTTCTGAGAGTTTGACAACCACTTCTTCAGCACCAGCCTTCTGAACAAACAGCCTGTGAGATGCAGCAGTGCTGCTCTGCCTCTCTGGAGCTCTGTGCCTTCAGCTGTACAGTCAGCCATTTTCTGTCTGACATGATGAGGCTTCACTGAGGCTGCAATGCTTATGAAAGGAAGGCTTTTGTAACCAGTTTTGCCTAATAGAACACTCGTACATGGAGAAAAACACATGTATGTGGTAAACAACAGTGGCAATGACACTATCATTCAGTTTTCATTTCATTTCATCATTTCTCAGCAGAAGAACTCACATGTCTGAGTGCCGAACCAATGAGTAGTCACAACAAAATGGCCGACCTGCACCTAGAAGGATAACTTGTACATGTAAGTTTAAATAAACATTTGGGAGGTCACTTTAGAATGCAGAATCTCTGATTGTACCTGCATTTGTAGCTTTTGTCATAAAGCTGCGTTTGAGACGACTGAACTGACTCAACGTGCAGTTTCTAAGGTTTCTTTGAGGAAGATTGTGATGAACATTGTTTTTGGTACATTAGAAAATGATGACAATGAAACAAATGAGATCACTAGTCTTGAAAACTGCCTCTTCTCATTATAGGTATAATATGTATTATAGGTAGAGTTAGATTTTTTCCTGAAGAGAGATTTTAATTCTGAAACTTAAAGTTGTAACATTTTAGAAAATCTACCCTTTTTTTTACACACACTGACAATTATTAAAATACTCACAATCAGGCAAGTTTTCAATGCTTTTGTTGAGCAGGTAAGGACTCAGCCAGTTAAAGTGATCTCTGTTAAAGGTTTGATTTTAATAAACAAACTTTAAAGCACATCCAAAAATGTCATCAGTGTAGGTTTCAAAAGGTTTTCGTGACTTATGAAGATGTATCTGCTGTTGTTGAATGACTGAATAAACATCGAGGTTAGACTGGGACACTGGGGGAAACTGATATTTGACATTTGTTGGCCAATCACATTTAAAGGGAAATCTAAGCAATCAGCAGCTTTAACCCACAAATACTAACATTTGTACCAGCCTTTGAAAACATCCAAGAAATTGAAGTTTAAACAGATTCTATTGGAAGAGTTAAACTCTATCTTGTTACGATTTCTCTTCAGTCCAAAGTCTAAATTTAAATCTACCCTTTTTTTGCTCAAATTCCCCAAATCAGACAAATTTGAAGCATTTAATGTGAACCACTCACAGAGTCAGCACTCACTCTCTGAATGTATCCAGGAAAATACCCTTTCTTTTTCTACAAGTAAAGTATTTGCAAAGCTTTAGCTAAAGTAAAAACAAATCATAAAGAAGAAGAACATCATTAAACCTAATATCAGTAATGAACATTAAAACAATCTACTTGAAGAGAACTATATGAAGTGGTGAGACAATTAGAAAAGATGGTTTGGGATGATCTTAATGAGACAAGATACATTACTGTCATCCAATTAAGAATCATGTGAGAGTATTTTAACAGTAAACTTTTGACTTTCCATGAATTAAGAGCGTCTCGATGATTTTGAGGTTTGTCCAAAACTAAGCCCCATAATGTGACAGACAGACAAATGTTGTTTACAGGTTGAGCGAATGATGCCCTTTGGTTACACAGTTTTTTCCTTTTTCTCTCAGCGTGCATCTGACTCCTATATCAAGCTGCAAATGAAAGCAAATGCATTAAATTATTTTAAACTGTTGCTGTACATCACCAACATAATAGCAGCTGTAAGATTGGACTGTCAAAGTCAGTGCAGCGCTGCCCTGATCACAACAATTTTATTGTGAATCACAGATGAGCAAATGTGGTGATATTGATATATTGATATTTCGTTAATACATTTTTAATTGAAACCAGTAATTGAATAGGTTTGAAATAGATAATGTTCTCTCTGTAATCTATAACAGCTTCCTCTCACTTTCTGCTTTCTCATCACCCGTTTCTTTGGCACCACTCTAACAAGATGATAAAAGGATCTAAAACACAATAACAGGCCAGAAAAAGGTTGAAACAATCTGATACGAACAGTTCAGCAAACTGTATTTTCAAATTGAACTGCTTCTGGAGTTAACATGTGCACGACTTTGAAAATGTGTCTTAAAGAAATAAAAATGTCGACAAACTTTCAATACCTTTAGGTGTATCTCAATTAATTGAAACACACAAATTAACAGTCACAATTTAACCCCCAGTATCCTTTTGTTACAGTGTTTGGTTACACTGTTTTGGATGTGTGTGTGTGTGTGTGTGTGTGTGTGTGTGTGTGTGTGTGTGTGTGTGTGTGTGTGTGTGTGTGTGTGTGTGTGTGTGTGTGTGTGTGTGTGTGTGTGTGTGTGTGTGTGTGTGTGTGTGTTATTGCATCTGACTGATATCCAAATTGCAAATTAAAGCAAAATAATCTTACATTTCAGTTATATGTCCTCAATATTACACACGTTTTGACTGTAAGAGTTATTAAAGCAGCTATGCCCTGATCATGATCCTGTTACTGTGGAAAGATTTTAAAAGAACCAATGTGCTGGGAAAAGAAAGTTGAGTTGATACACAAGTTCATTTTATCACTCACTACAACTAATATGTATCAAAATAAAATAAAGAGTTTAGATTGGATGACACATTGGGAATTATACTGCCTATACTTTGATTTTCCACTGAGCTTGACATAGTTAATCAATTTAGTCCACACACACACCCACACACACACACACTGAACTGTAATTGTCAATAATCTAAAACCTTACAGAGTGTGGTTGCAGGAATCAAACAAATTTGATATTTAAATTTGAAAATATGTTCTTATATGAAAAAGTAGAAACTCTGCAGACATTATTATTTGGGCATCAATTAACTGTATGATACAAACTAACAAAGCTGCAATGTGTCAGTGATAGTAAAAATATGATTTAATCAACACAGTCTGGTTAAAATTATTTCATATCTTTCACTCCCTAACATTTGTCATATTTGTACATCTGGTTTTGGGATGCCACACACTGTACAAGTCAGTTTTAAAATCAGTTGCTAGTTTACAGACTCTTTCGGTTGAGAAACATTTGTGCTAATAAAGCCGTTTTAGAACTGATTGCGTGAACCCAAAAAGCACACCGTTATTTAGCTGGAAGAAAGACATTCTGTAGTTACTAGAATTTCCTAAAATATCTGAATGTTGTTCATATGTTTGCTCTTTTCCTTTCTCACTCTAACTCTGATGTCCTTCTTTCTGCTGATGTTGTGAAGTGAAAATATTGAAGTATTAATGAAAATGAGTTATAAAACAGGAGCAAAATGAATGAATTGTGTGTCCTCATCTAGGCTTTGGTCATGGTACACACACAATTGATTCTTAGAAATGGTTGTGCATTTGATTTTTGTTTTACTTGTATCTTTACTTTTCCCAGTTTGTCTGCCAATAGCTGACAATTTTCAGTGATACAGGAATGAGATAACTAAAGTGGATTACTGGACACTTAAAATCTTCTTTCACTCTAAAGTAAGTGGTGGAAAAGGGCATAGATTCGGCTTCAGAAGTGTGTGTGTGTGTGTGTGTGGGGGGGGGGGGGGGGGGGGACACAATGAGTACTTAAAAAACAAACACAAAAACTCTCTTTTAGTTTCCGTCATAGACACCTGACACTTTATGACTTCATGTACTGTGCCTTGCTGTCTTATCTTTCACTAATGTTCAATTTTTTTCTTCTTAGCAAAATATGAGCTGTAAAAATGCAAAAGCCATAACCATAAAGATAGGACAACATTTATGTTCGAGGCCACTCAGATCTTCTCTCTCATCTGGACGCTGATAGCCGGACAGCCAGAGAACACTGTTCAGAGAAACTAAGAGGACAAAGAAGCAAGAAATATAAACCTGATGATGATGAAGAAGTACAGTGAGAGGTGAAGTAAAAGCTTTGGAAAAAAACTTTAGCAGAGAAGATCTGAAGGACGGAGGAGAGACGTATCAGCAATACTGACCTGTCTAATCATGTTGTCTGAAAGTTCAACATCTGGCAACAAAACGGAGTCAGATTTACGTCTGGCTGCCGCGTGCGGAACAACTGACTGCTGACAACTGAGACAAAACATAAATGCATTTTAATTGAATTTTTTTTCAACATGCTAAAACTTTTAGTTAGCACATAATAAATGTCAGAAGAGGTGATTGCTTTCAGGCGATGAACAACATCCATACTGCAAAACAGCTCAGACCTAGCACAAAACATTCAAATTAAGTGGATATTTAAAAGGTTTTAGAGGTTAATTGTGTGACTTTTTATGTTTTCATGTTATTTTTTTTTCTTTGTCATTCTGCTCTCTTGTACCTTTGTCTCCACACATCTCATATATTTTTGTGTGATTCATTCTTTTAGTTTTAAGTTTTAGTTTCAGGCTTGGATCAAATTTGACACTTTGCTTTCAATTTCAGTTGTTTTACAATTGTGGAAATCAGACTGTGAATTATTTGAAACATATTACTTTAGAGGTCACAACAACACTAATGTTTGCATGTGGTGTCAGAAACACAAGAAAATCAGACAGTCTGACTTTTTTGGTTTTTCAAACATGATTTTTAGTGCCCTAAAACAAAATTCCACTCATGTCCATTATATTGGGGTGTTGGCACAGGTTTCAGAGGCAGATATCTTATAAACTCAACATATAAAACCAAATCTATATGTACATGGCTAGGTTTCCTCGTTTTTGTTTTTGTGTTGTTTTTTAACTGCTAAGTGCTGTAAAAAAGGTATAAAACATCCCAGTTTAGGCATTTTTCAAAATCATGCAGAAATGAAAAAGTTTCATG